>ML795354.1:78837-112603 GCA_009831015.1 Picea engelmannii
ACATTGAAGAATCTTAGAGGATTTTTGGGTTTGACAGGTTACTACTACAAGTTTGTTTGGCACTATGGAAGAATAGCAACACCTTTAACGACACTAACTAAGAAGGATGCATTTTCATGGACTCCAGAGGCAACTAAAGCTTTTGAACAACTTAAAGAGGTGATGTGCAAAGCTCCTGTCTTGACCACTCTGGACTTCACAAAAACCTTTATTGTGGAATATGATGCCTCGGGAAATGGAATTGGTGCTATCCTAATGCAAGAAGGAAGGCCCCTGGATTTTGAAAGTCGACCACTCAAGGGAAAGGACTTACACAAACCCATTTATGAGAAGGNTGAAGAAATGGCATCCTTACCTAATAGGTAGGCACTTCAAGGTCAAGACAGATCGTGATAGTCTTAAATACTTCTTGGAACAAAGACTATATTCAGAAGAACAACAAAAATGGGTAACTAAGATATTGGGTTATGATTTTGAAATCGTCTATAAAAAGGGGAAGCAAAATGTTGTGGCAGATGCACTCTCAAGAAAGGATGAAGATGTTGAGGCCTTTCTCTATGCTATCTCGATCATCCAACCCGATTGGATAAAAGAAGCAAGGGATGAATGATGAAAAAGTGTGGACTCTCATTCAAAAGTTGCAGCAGGATTCCAGTGCATCAGATACATTTAGATGGAAAAATGATTCACTATGGTACAAAGATCGCTTATATTTGTGTAAGAACTCCCAGCTCAAACAAAAGGTACTATTGGCATTACACACCTCTCCAGTAGGAGGGCACTCAGGATTTTTGAAAACCTACCATAGAGTCAAGAAGGATTTTTTTGGGGATGGCCTTAAAAATGATGTTCAAAGGTTTGTGGAAGAATGTTTCATTTGCCAACAAAATAAGGTGGAAACAATTAAGACCCCAGGTATTTTACAACCATTATCCATCCCAAGTCAGCGTTGGGAGGAGTTTTCCATGGATTTCATCACAGGGTTACCGAAGTCTGAAGGAAAGAGTGTCATCATGGTGATTGTTGATTGATTGACCAAGTACGCACACTTGTGTGCACTCTCTCATTCGTTCAAAGATAGTACAATTGACACCACATTCATGGAGACAGTTCAAAAGCTACATGACAACCCAAAGATTATTGTAAGTGACAGAGATCCCATCTTCACTGGACATTTTTGGACATAATTATTTTCTTGTTTGGGTACTCAATTGGCTCACAGCTCATCCTATCATCCTCAATCTGATGGACAAATCGAGATAGTGAACAAATGTCTGGAAGGCTACCTTTGTTTCTTTGTCTCTGATAAACAAACATAATGGTTCAAATGGTTACCCTTGGCAGAATGGTGGTATAACACTTCCTTTCATACTGCAACAAAAATGACACCATTTATGGCACTCTATGGATACCATCTTCCTTCCATCACTTCTTCTCTAAGAGAAAAATCTAAGGTTCAAGAAGTGGAAGATCACATCGAGCATCAACAACAAGTTCTCCAAATCTTAAAGGACAACCTGACCATGGCACATAATCTCATGAAACAAAAAGCATATCAACATCATAGTGAAATAAGTTTTGAAGTAGGGGATTGGGTGTTTTTAAGACTACAACCATAAAAACAAATGTCCCTCAAGCAAGCCAAGAAGGATAGTAAATTATCACCAAAGTACTATGGCCCTTATAAGGTGTTGCAAAAGATTGGTACTATGGCATACAAATTGGAGTTGCCTGCATCTTCATGAGTAAACCCAATTTTCCATGTTTCATGCTTAAAGAAGGTTATAGGCGACAAGATCCCAGTTCAAACTATATTTCCAGAACTTGACGAGGAAGGAAAAATAATATTGCAGCCTGAGGCCATCACTGACACAAGAATTCGCGAGCTGAGGAATAGATCCATTTCAGAGTATCTCATTAAATGGAGGAAACTACCGACTGTAGATTCCACTTGGGAAGATGAGTCTTTTATACAGAAGCATCCAAATTTACTCAAGCATTGTGGACAACACTTGTCTCAAGGGGAGGGGCATGTTAAGCTCTAATATTGGCTCATTACCCCTTAATTGGGGCATATTACATTAGTAATGTTATTTTATTTATGTTGGCTTTATTCCATTAGTTGTAATTATACCTCCTAGTCTCCTATATATACCAAGGAGACATTTTCATTTGGAGTCATCTTTTACTTGAACATTTATGTGGGGTAAAAGGAGGTTGCCCCATCGAAGAGGATTATTATATGAAATTATCTCTTTTTCAAGGCGTTGAGTACTTATTCTGAGGTTTTTCTATGCTATATTGATATTTGGTTCTTAACAGCTACTGACGAACGTCCTTGTAGGGATAACGGATTACCACGTTTGGATGTTGATATTAAATGATGGGATTTCGAATCTATTTTGTGGCGGCGCTCACTCGGCATCACACATACGAAAAGTACCCAAACAAGTGTCCCGAGGTGATTTGACTACCCGTCAAATTTCCCTTTCCACATGTGATCCATGGATTTGACATATCTAATGATATTCTGACACATGACATCGGGGTGGGCTTGAGTGGTTTCAATATTACCCAGTTTTCCCCTTGATACGCATATGGTGGCACCACGTGCCCTTGAGATGAAACCATAGTATTCTTATCGACCCACTTTCAAGAGATTAACCTACACGCTAGTTCTCTGCCCGATACACTCCATGACCGTCGATCGACAACATCCATGATCCACGACCCGTCGGGTCCCATCTTCTTTATACCTATGCCAGATTTAGCTTTGTCCGCTAGATATGACCCCATTTTCTAGTCTATCACTCTTCTATACTGATTTATCCTCTTGCCATGTCCCGAGACTTGGAATCCATATGAAAAATATTACAGTGATAACAATATCTTCATTTCATCTAGCTCTCCTACTATTCTCTTCATTTCTGTGAACATTGTGGGGAACAGGTTGTTGTACTCACGCAGTAACTCTGTTATGATTTCCACTGTCTTCTCATCCCAATAGTCTCCAATGCTGGCCATTTTGGGATTCTCAACTATCCCAATGATGACTTTCTTCACCTTGATCGGTGCATCAATTGCTTTCGATTATAGAGGTGGACCTTCCACTTCTCTCTCACCTTCAACTTCCTCAATCTGAATATCGTTCGAATCATCTTCATCTGGTATTTCTTCTGCACATGGTAGCATGACATAAATTCTTTCATTGTATGTCTGTTTCGCTGTTGCTCCTCTGTTATGAGTTCGACTTCTGGTTCCAAAATGAATATCACCCCTCTGATCTGATTAAGTGTTGCATCTATGTTGGGGTTCTCATGTTCAAATGAGAAAGTAACTGTAAATTTATGTTGCAGTACTATCTAGCTCGCAGTTCCTTTGCACAATTCCTAGTCTGTATACCAGTTTGATGGTACACCCTCTAATGTGTGTATGAAATGATGAGGCCATTCCTCTGGAGGTGTCATTTTCCACAACACTCTTCACTTCCCTAAGTGTTCCATAGGTGCCCCCTGTCCATCGTACTTCTGTTGCTGGTTGCTTCTTTGCTCTGTGCCAAAGCTTATGCACAGTAACCACTTACATTGGTACCAATCCTTGATTTTTTCCTTGTGTGTTCCCCACCATATTGTAGGTGTGCCCTTGAGTGCTATATCGAGTGCTAAGAGTCTCTGATTTTCTAATACTTCATCCTCATACTGTGTCAACAATTCTTCTAGATTGTTGACGCCAGGGAAACTGGGTGGTTCCCTTATCTCCATACCTACCCATCTTACTCCGTGGTCTATTCTTGCGCATCTTCTTGTGGAGACTTCATGTAGCCTTTGTTGCCAGCTTTCTAAACCTGTATCTAAGTATGACGCACATGAAGTAATGCTCCGCCAACTGAGTATCCCATCTATAGTTGGGTTCACGTAATCCCCATATCGCGTAGTTGTTCTGTACAACTGACTAATTTCCTCCAAGTCCAAGCAAGTAGGTTCTACAAACCTCTCCCCCTCCGATGGGTCTAATGGCGCAATGACCCTGTATTCTCTTGAAGAAAATATAATTTTCTATGTTTTTAAGTTGATTATGGATTGATTATCAAATGCCCAATCCAAGCCGAGCAATGACGGATATGGTGTTGTGCCGTCCACTATCTCAATTACTTCGAAGTCTACTTTAGTGTGCACTCCATCCAGGTCTACTTTCACTCTTTTCAGTCTCCCATTTGGTAGAACTCTGTGTTGGTTTTCTAGTTTCAGCTGAACGAGTGAATATCCTAATGTGGGCTCTCCCATACATTTCCATGTTTTCTTGGGTAATACATTGACTTTAGATCCTAGATCCAGTATGATATCTCCCATGTTGAAATCTATGATGTTGGAATTCATCCTGAACTCCCTACTTGTTCTTCTCCTTGTATGTAGGTTGTTGGAGCCGCCTTTGGTTTTTAGCCTGTCACAATTTTTATTTTTGATGCTTGAAATCTAAAGATGGTTTTCTTTTTTCCTCCGAGATATCGATGATCTCTGAAGCCTGATCACATGAGCAACGATGATTTTTCTGCTCTCGAAACAGTCCTACTTGTCGTAAGAATGTTCCATATTTTTGTTCTACTTTAGGATCTCGCAGGTCAGATACAATAACCCATGTAATTCACGCGTCTCGAGTCACAAAAAAATGAAGTCGTTTTAAAATTTTCACTCAAGACAGTAACGAGGGTAAAATTTTCTTAACTCATGGTTAGACGTCGTCAGAGTTTCGCGCCTCGGCGTTCGCCAGACCCAAAATTTTATTGTCATAGCCCCGATAGCCGAGAACACGAGATCCTTATTCGATTGACTCGTGTCAAGGTTAAGGGTGAAAGCTAAATTGTGGTAAAAGTTTCTCTCGGCATTTCACCACTCGACACTATCTTTTTTGAAAGTCATATCATCTAAACCCTGACTCGCGAAATCACGATGCAATTATAGCTTGATTAATTAATCACTTAATCCAAGATTATCTTCCCCTTAATTAAGCCATGCTATCGCGATCTCGCGGTTTCACAGCTCGGCATGTGAATCTCCCAGAAACTTATCTTCGAAGTTCCGAGTTGTGATATGGTGAATAAAATAATTATAAAATTAATCAAGCCCCAAATCGCGATTACCTTTAATTAAACCAAAATCGATCCTCGCAGTCTCGGGATTTGGAGACTCAAAATGTTAAAGGAAAATCCCCGATATAACGAATAGCGAGAAATTGATTAACGTTGGCGAGATTGGATTAATTAAGCTAAAACAAGCCATATCCCGCGGTTCGATGCTCCCACGATTCCCGAGGAAGCCTTTTCTCTCCATACGCCAACCGACTTTTAAACCGCCAAAAAATTATGACATTAATGAGGAAATAGGGTAAATCTATGAATATAAGATCGGATTTTTACGGCATAAATTTATTTCTAATTATGATTTGACAGGCTTGTTTTGAAAGATACCGAGTTTTCAAATATATGTAAGGACTTTGCTTCATTATAACGAATGTTTTTCATAGCATGCAGAGCTCATCACTTCTAAGTAAACATACTTCTGTATGTATACACAGGTCTATCGTAGAAGAGCTAAAATGCAAGCTTCAGCCATGGCCCCGTGGAAAGAAGCAAAGGAAAATGTCGAGGTTTCGGGGCAAGGCTCAGATAATGTCTCCGATACTTCGCCCCGAAATACCGACTCGGTCCGTAACTGGTCATATGTTTTAGACAAGCTGCAATCAGAATTGGTGGATTATTTCGACGACTCCAACGACAACGAAAGAGACGATATAACCACCAAATACAAAATAGTCGTCCAATCTGGAATGCACAGGGTAGCATCCAGGCCACGGTTTCTTCCATATTACGACATGATCCGATGGGCGTTGGATCACGTGGACATACCGACCAGGACTATCATGAACAAACAGCGAGTCACTGTCGGGACTTTTAGGCCAGAGCATCTACAAACCATGTATAATCTACCCGCGACGTCCGACTACACATATGGCGCCGAGTTCTTAGAAGAATTCATGGAGAAGGAATGCATGCAGTACGATAAGAGCATGTCCAGTTTGATAAAGGATTGGGTTTCGAACACTTCAAAGTTCAGAGCTGATGCCAACGACATTTATTCAATCGCTTCATTAGAACCACATTATAGATATGTGGCCATGATGACATGCCGGTTATATGGTAGAGAAGACACAATGCATTTTTTCCTTGCGTGGGTGCCTCTTATGTTTCGGGGCGCAGAAGGTTGTTCTTTTGATTGGGCAAATATGCTTTCGGATAGCATGGCCAATCACGTTACAGAGTATCGAGAGCAGAAGGAAAATGGGAGGCCGTCCTCATTCTTCATGTCTGCATATATTATGGACGCAATTTGTTCTATGACACCATTTCCATTAATGAGCTGGGGTTAGACTCCGACCGAAGACAAACCCATACATGTATATCATGAAAAACTATGGGAAAACAAAGCAGAAAATTTCGCGTATGAAATTTTTAACTGGGTGATGGTGCCCCTGCATGTCGCCATTTTTGGTCACCCGCCACCTCGTATCTCGGACATCATAGCAACAAATCCGAGCAGCATAGTAGACTGGTACGTGGAGGCAAAATTTTCATACCTCAGGGTTTTCGGGGCTTTTGTTCCCCCCCATGCGCTGCCATTATTCATTCCTGACAAGCTGGCTTGTCGCGAGGTCGCCCGACAAACGGTAATTGGTGGTGTAAGTAAAGAACTCAAAGGGTACTCAAAAAAGGTGTGGCCGTCTTTTCTCATTCATTTGAATTCTTATTCTTTATTAGATTTCGGGCATGCCAAAGCTGAGGCTGCTTCCCTGGAAGACCTAAATTTGGTCTCCATCAAATACAAGAAGCACGATCCACAGAGGGTCGTGAGCAATCATTTGGCTAATTGCGGGCTCAAAAGATTTGAGCATGAGAATTCACCCTCGGATGACATTTTCCAAGGAGCGAGGTCCTATGAGGAAATTCTAGTCTGGATTCAATCCTTGGCACCCGAGGATAGAGCCGAGGTATTGAAATTTCAGGAACACCGACGTAGCTGTCTCCCCACTGTATTGTGAGGTGAGGGTCTAGATATTTCGGAGACAAAACATAAGGACGCTGAAGGTTCTAAAGATGCAACTCCTGACCAGGGAAAAGACCAGGACGAGGAGGTACAAACAAAGGATCCAGAAGCATAGGAAAAGACTCCAGACCCGCCGAAGGAACAGAATCTGAAGACCGAGATAAAGACCCCAGAACCGCCAAAGAAGCAGAACCCGGTCGATACCCCAGGAAAATTGGCGAAACAGATAGGAGAACCCATCACATATGTCACTCCCTTGCAGTCGACGCAGGGAAATATCGAAGAAGGATGGATATTCAATGAGGAGCTGAGGCCCATAAGAGTAGAAGAAATCCCTCCAAATGAATTTTTCTTTGATAAAAAGAGAAAATATGTAGTAAAAAGGGAATTCTACCAGGAGGGAGAGTCGACTGCCAAAAAGTATAAAGTTATGACCGATGGAAAAGATAAAAAGAATGAGCAATTCGCCACTGAAATCGCAGGGATGCTAGGAGCGTATGCCTCGGCGAATCAATTCTCGATTAGAATTTTGAAGAACCAACTTAAAATAAAAAATCGCCTAATCAGGACTCTTGAAGCCAGATTGGCCTCAGCCATAGAGAATGCTAAAGGTTAGGCGAGCGTGGAAATAGAGTAGGCCATATTGGCTGATAAAAATGAAATAGAGGTGCTCAAAACTAAGCTTGAGCAAGCATAGCTAGTGGTCTGGGATGGTCGGATGCAGGTGAGACAACAAAGGAATTTGATTGAAGAGCTGCAGGCTAGGGTAGAAATCGCCGAGAGCAGAATGATCAATATTGAGATGTTCAAATCCCAGGCAATCAAAATTCGGAGCAGAATCTCTTCGGCTCAACAGAATTTGCTCGCTAAGATGGGAGCGATCCGGGAAATTTTTCTGTTGGTCAATCAGGTTTCCGAGAACCTAGCTGCCACAGAAAGGGATCCAGGAGCGTCTCGGGTCACCTTCCAGGAGGCGGTGATAGCCACGAATAACAGAGTTTCGGTAGGTGCTTCCAGGCTCACCATATCAGAACAAACCAGAGGAAATATTCTGTTAAAGGAATGGGAGCATAACATCACCGAAGGCAAGCAACAAGCCCTGAAGATAACCAATTCCTTGGAGGAGGATTTAAATTCTATAGACGGCGAGCTACTGGGCATTGACAGTGGAGGCGATGCTGAGACATTGATGCAGATGAATGTGGAACAGATCTCACTTGATCTGAAGGAAAAGGAAGAGAGATATTCGACCGATATCTCTCAGATGACTGTGGTGGACATAGTCCAAGTTGATAGGTGCATGATCAAACTCAACACGCAAATATGTGCCATCGACATCATCGATGGACAAATGGAGGACATGCTACAACAATTAGCCCGTGAATGCTACTTCTTCGAAGCCAATTGTCAGGTTGAACCATCGTGGCTAATATCTCAGCTTGTGGAAAGATGTATCACCTGTACCGGGCTCGCACAACGACAAACACCTGGCACCAAGTGAAGACAGAGTGGGAGAAATGGAACGATTTCTCTCTTCTCTTTCATAACCGAAATTTTGTGACTATTGAGATTCTACTTGCTTTGTAAAAATTGTATAAATATATCATAGAAAGAAATAAAGAGGGCTGGACCTTTTTGTGTTGTTTGTAATAGAGTTTTACATTGAGAGTTAATACAAGCAGATCTGGAGATTCTCAATTCCGTCACTACTGTATTACAAGTTTGCTTCCTTGTATCTCATTTTTCCATTTTAATTCATATTCATAATTGATGTGATTCATTATAATTTAGTACGACCACTACTATAACGAATGAATTTGGGTTTTCTGTAATTGTTTATTGTCTTTCCTCTGCACCAAATATCAGCGGGTGTAAGACCAATCTGCATTTTCAGAATTCTACATATATTCTTTATTACATCGGTTATTTTCTTACATATTTGACTCTTCCGTTTATGTCGTGAGATCTTCCCCTGGTAGGAACCTTACACTATAGACGGCTCAATGTTTTTCTCCCACCTCACACCTTTATTAAAATATAATACAGTTACGGGAAAGAGCCTTTGATTTGCATCCCTATGTTATTCCTAAAACCATAAAATCTCTTTTATACGACCAAATTGAGACAACACTTAATCTCTCTCTGAAGTTTTCTCACTTTTTACTGTTCCCCCATGACTATCCTTGTACCGACAAAACCTAATATCGAACCCGGACTATCGGACCAAACACACATTGCTTTAAACCTTTTCGACATAATTCTTAAAACTACTACTAACCGGGTTGAACTGGAACGTTCATGGGCAACCATTGAACAAGATATAACTATCCAGGAACAGTTGGAAGCTAGGCAACACCAACGTAGAAATTTTCCCTAGTTTCCTTTACCGAAGGTTGACGTTTTTCTCTTCTCCATATTTTACCCACTTTCGGATGCCTTGACACTGCACTTTTAAGCCTTAAGTACAGACTCAGGAACAACATCTTTTTGGCACCGCTTCCGGGGAACGAAGTTACAAAATCTTTTTCCCTGGGAAAATGACATTTGTTTTTCATTGAAAGTGTTACCCTTTGATAGTGAACAAAGAGTACACACCTTTTAAGGCTTTTAATATTTCACTTGGTGACTCCACAAGTAATAAAATGGCATCCGGTCGAAGGAATACCAGACAAAACCCGGATGGTAAGAAGATTACGCTCGTTACCGATTCCAAAAAATTCTAAAGGTGAGAGGCCCTTTTAAGCCAACCGTTGCAGTTTACAAACTTAAAACCCCAGCACTGAAGACTAAGAGTCCTTCTGAACCCTCGAATTCACTCAGTCCTCTCTTTGACGCTAAAGATTCAACGCCAATCTTCTCCGAGGTTATGAGTGAGATTCATCCAACAGTCCCCTTAGCACACAAAGGAAAGGGCCCTCTTGAAAGTTCGTTGGCTTTTGAAATACCATATTTTCTTCGTTTGAATTTCCCGACTTCACCAAATTCTGAAGAGTGTGTTACACACTCTGTTCCCACACTCGTCGGTTCTCCCAATTTCATCTCTTGCAAATCCGAGGAACTGAGTCCTCGCGTTCCTTATCCTTCCTCATCGTACTTTCCTCTTCATGAAGAAAATAAAGATTCCCTTTTAATTTTCCAAAATCCCCTTTACAACTTTCCACAAACAACGATGGCAGCCGCCGAAGGAGGAGGTGGAGGGTTTATAGGAGGAGGCGGAGGTTTTATCGGAGGAGGAGGGGGAGGAGTCCCGCTAGGAGGAGGTGGAGGTCAAGGGACTGCCCCCCGTCCCATATTTTTCACAAAATTCGCAACCAGATACGCTCCTTTAGTATTTCCCATCCCTCTACACGATCTTCTAGAAAATTACATAAACAAATTACTGAAATTCACGGGGGAAGGGGATCTGACTGCGGCCGAACATATAATTTTTTTCGACCAATTCACGGATATCTTTGGTATCGAACATGAGGATGTATATTCGAGACTCCTTGTCCAAACTTTTGAAGGTCAGGTCCGAACTTGGTTTCGGAGCTTACCCGCAACTTGTATCCTGTCATATGACGCTTTGGAAGATGCTTTCCTCAGACAATGGGGCGAGCGAAAAGACCATCTCTATTATCTAACCGAATTTGGGTCTTTGAAGAAAAATAACTCAGAAATAGTCATGGAATTCATTCAGAGATTCAACAAACTATACAATAAAATCCTAGCTGAGGTTAAACCATCCCAACCCGCGGCCAAAGTGACTTTCGCCGAAGCTTTCGATCCGGATTTCGCACTACTTTTGCGAGAGAGAAGGGGAGCCACCTTAAACCGTATGTAGGACGATGCGGTAGAAATAGAGTCTAATATGATGGCTTCGGGTAAAATTAAGGCTAGATTAGAGACTGGAAACTGAGAGACCAAGAGATTTAGAGAACAAGCAGGTCCTTTAGGGTCCAATAGATCCTCAGACGATAGGGTGGACGATATGGCTAGAGTGATCAAAGAACTGTCAAATAAAATATCCAGAATGGAACTCGAACATGCCAAGGCTGACTCTTATCCCAAAAAAGATTTCAAGAGGAATCAAAACCCTCCTAATCAACAAAGACAAATAAAAAATGAAGATAAAAAGATACAAGCTCCCTTAAAGACTGAAAATTTTATAGGAGCGAACGATTTTCAAGACTACGAAGATTCGGATAATGACGTCATGAACTTCGGTGATGGCTGTACTCAACCATATCTGACTCGCGAAGACTATGAAAAATATTTAAACACACCACAATTGTCAAATGAGGGTGAAGAAGGTGATCACACTGATCTCTGTGAATCTCAACCAGAAACTAAGATAATGATGGCCGAGTTTCAACCAAAGTACAAAATAAGATCTAAGAGTAAGCCCACCTCAATGACTCAACCCAAGAAAATCCTTCAAAGAGGCCAAGCTTATGAACCTCCTTTAGACGATACCTCATTACCCAATAATAAAACTAAAGTAGTAAGCAATCAGGAGTCTGAGGTGAAAAAATTTGAAACTCAAACACTAGAAACCGAACCAGTAAATAAAGGTACGTCTTCAACTAGGACCATGAGGGATAAAGCGGTCCAGACAAATAAGTCTGAAAGGAAAGATACAGAAGTCACAACCAGAGAAATAGACAAGGTGAGTGGAGCTTTCAATTTTGAAAATGAGTTAAACAAAATCAAGATACCAATCCCTTTGGTCAAGCTAGCGAAAAACCCCGTTTATCCGAAGCAAATTGCCAAAGCGATGGGCGTCTCTGAGATAGAAAGCCAGTTCGATGTTATAAACTTGGAAGATGAACGACCTAACATCACCTTTGGTCCCCATTTTGAAGGGTCCAAAGACAACATCGCTCCCTTTTATATCACTCTGAATGTATATGATCAGTTGCTGCATAATTGTATGTTAGACTCCGGGGCTTCCCATAATGTTATGCCCAAGATTATAATGGACAAGTTGGGTCTCCAGATCACAAGACCTTATGGAAATATGTACTCTTTTGACTCAAGAAAGGTTAAATGTATGGGGATGATAAAATATCTGGTAGTTACCCTGGCGCAGGTCCCGGTTAAGAGTATCCTGATGGATGTGGTTATCATAGATATTCCCCCTAAGTATGGCATGCTGCTATCTAGGTCATGGGGAGCCAAGTTGGGGGGTTATCTACAGTTGGACATGATGTATGCCACAATCCCTATGTTCGGTGCTCAGTTCACTCGGTTGTATAGAGAAACAAGATTAACATATACAGTCAGTGACCCTCAAAACCCAAATAACTTCCCTATTTACATTGCAGACCAAGATCTGGGAAATTACATTTTGTCTTTTGACGATGGTTTGGATGGTTGTCCAGAGGAAATCAATATGAAACAAGAAGCGTCAAGTCACTTGGCAGAGGATATGTGTAACACCAGAGTCTAGAAAATGTATTTCAATGGTGCTTTATGTTCTGAAGGGGCAGGTGCGGGAGTGCTCTTAGTGGCTCCAAAAGGTAAATTCATTATTCCTTTCTCCTACCGACTGCAGTGGGACATAGATTACACTAACAACATATGCGAATATGAAGCACTGATCTTAGGATTAGAGGCTGCCAAAAAGCTAAATATAAGTAACTTGGAGGTTTATGGTGATGCCGAGCTAATAGTCAAACAAATAAACCGACAATACCTAGCCAAGCATCCCAGACTCAGAACGTATAGAAATTGTGCTTGGGATCTCATGGAAATTTTTTTCTCATATGTAAAGGTCCATTTTATCCCTTGCGCAAGGAAACTACATGCTGATGCATTGGCAAAGGCAACTTCAAATTTTTCTCCTCCCACGACCTTCAAACTGAAATATCACATTGAAATCAGATACAAACCCTCTATACCAGACAATATCCGACACTGACAGGTCTTTGAAGATGACGAACAAATTAATAAGTTTCGTGCAGTAGTGGGTGAGTTCTCCGAAACTCATGCAGACCAAGAGAATCAAAATGACCCAATGTGGATCATGCAAGAGGGGGAAGATCCCGAAACCTTCCGGAAAAAAATGCGGATCATCGTATGTTGGTACTTAAAAGCAACCAGATTCCGAAAGGCTTAATTCCTTTAGAAAGAATTTTTGATCAGAACGACGTACCTGTGAAATCCACTTTGCAACCCCAACCAGAAGAAGTGGAGGACTGTGATATAGGAACTGAAAAAGAATCCAGGGTAGTAAAGATATCCAAGTTCCTCCCTCCCGAAGTAAAAGTCAAATACAAAGACCTGCTCAGACAGTACAAAGATGTTTTCGCCTGGTCTTATGATGAGCTAAGAACGTATGACACTTCTATAATCGATCACAAGATACCTTTGAAGATGGGGGTCAAGCCGTTTAGGCAAAAGCTTAGGTAAATTAACCCGATTTTGTTACCCGTTATTGAAAAGGAAGTTAAGAAGCTTCTAGATGCGAAAATAATCGTACCTCTGAGATACTCGGACTGGGTGGAAAACCTGGTCCTGGTCAGGAAAAAGAACGGAGAAATAAGACTGTGTGTGGATTTCCGAAACTTAAATAAGTCTTCTCTCAAGGATAATTACCTGCTGCCCAAAATGGACCATGTGCTAGAAAAAGTAGTTGGGGCAAATCGAATGTCTATGATAGATGGGTTCTCTGGTTATAATCAAATCGCCATGAACGAACAAGACAGGGAAAAAACTGCTTTCACCACACCATGGGGTACATTCATGTATGAAAAAATGCCGTTTGGTTTGATGAATGCAGGGGCTACATTCCAGCGCACTATGGACATCACTTTCGTAGGAGAAAGAGACAAGTTCGTAGTCATTTACCTCGACGATTTGACGGTTTTCTCTAAAACCGACGAAGAACACATGAGCCATCTGAAACAGACTTTCGAAAAATGCTGCAGGTTTGGTCTATCTTTGAACCCAAAGAAATCACATTTCTCTATGCGGGAAGGTAAGCTTTTGGGCCATATCATATCTAGGGATGGCATCAGGATTGATCCTAAGAGGATTGAAGCAATAGATACTATAAGTATTCCTAGAAACATAAAAGAGATTCAATCTTTCTTAGGAACCATAAATTTTTTACGAAGGTTTATCCCTAATTTCACTGAGATTGTCAAATTGATTATAGGAATGTTGAAGAAGGACAGCAGAGTAAATTGGACAACCGAGGCTAGAACATCGTTCGTGCATATTAAAAAGGTCATAAGTGAGGCACAAGTGTTAGCCAACCCAGATTATCTGAAATATTTTCTTATCTTCTCATTTTCCTCTGAACATACTATCGCCACGGTGCTCCTACAAAAGGATGAAGAAGGATTCGAACGACCGATCGCGTTTTTTAGCAAGAGCCTCAGAGACGCAGAACTGAAGTATGACATAATAGAAAAATAAGCGTACGCAATGGTAAAAGTGCTGAAGGCATTCAGGACTTATGTACTACATTAAAAAATTATCGCGTACGTGCCTACCAGTTCTGTGAAAGATATATTGGTACAGCCAGACAGTGACAGAAAAAGAGGGCGATGACTTGCTAAAATCCAAGAATTCAATTTGGAAGTTAAACCGACCAAATTGATAAAAGGGCAAGGCCTAGCCAAACTCTTAGCTGAATCAAATCTCAGGGCTCTTGATATAAATTTCCTGCAGGGAAGCGACAAAGACACAGACCTAAACAAACCGGAAGAAGAAACAAGTCCAAACCAGATCGAAGAGAAGTTCTTATCATCGGACTGGTATAGAGACATAGTGTTTTACCTGCTGAACCTAAAATGCCCAAATGA
Organism: Picea engelmannii; assembly: GCA_009831015.1. Classification (NCBI taxonomy): domain Eukaryota; kingdom Viridiplantae; phylum Streptophyta; class Pinopsida; order Pinales; family Pinaceae; genus Picea; species Picea engelmannii. Next base: position 93,728 of record ML795354.1, read on the forward strand.
AATATCACCGTCTAAATGCAGAACTTTAAAACTCCACGTGGTTAAATATTGTATCACCGAAGGTCAACTATTTTGGAAGGATCCACTCGGTTTCCTGTTAGTCTGTTTAGTCGAATCGGAAACTCAGCGGGTTATAGATGAATTTCATAAGGGAGTCTGTGGGGGGCATCACGCATGGAGAGCTACAACCTACAAGATCGTGAGGGCTGGGTACTACTGGACGAAACTCTTTTCGAACGTTAATGCCAAAGTGCGTGCCTCCAACCCTTGTCAAATATTCGCTGGTACACAGAAGCTCCCTGCACTGCCACTAGTTCCTGTCAAAGGTGAAACTCCATTTCAACAATGGGGTCTAGACTTCATAGGGGATATTAATCCCCATTCCATTGCTCAACATAAGTGGATCTTAACGGCTACAGATTATTTTACTAAGTGGGTGGAAGCTATTCCAACCAAAAGGGCAACATACTCGGTGGTAATAGATTTTTTTGAAGACAATATCTTGTCAAGATTCGGTTGTCCTCGAAAGATAGCTACCGACAATGCCTAGGCCTTTAAATCTATGGCTATGATCAGTTTTTGTCAGAGGTATAACATTTTTCTTGACCATTCCACAACATATTACCCCCAGGGGAACGGATTGGCCGAATCATCTAACAAGAGCCTGGTAAACATAATCAAGAAAGTACTGGATGAAAATAAAAGGTCTTGGCATGTGCACTTGAAATACGCATCATGGGAAAACCGCATCAGCACAAAAAGGTCTATCGACATTTTTCCATTTCAAATGGTCTATGGGATAGATGTTGTTCTTCCTATAAACCTAGCTCTGTCGGTGATGAAGTTATGGCAGGATCAAAACGAAGAACCCAATCATGTAACCAGGAGAATAAATCAGCTAATTGAAGTTCAACAACATAGAGTTGAAATTGATGAAAAGATGCAGAAGTACCAAGATGATATGAAAGCATTGTTTGACCGTAAGGCAAAGGACAGGGAATTTCTTCCAGGTGATTTAGTGCTAAGATGGGACGCAAGAAAAGAGGAAGCGGCGAAGCATAGTAAATTTGACCACCTCTAGTATGGACCATTCAGGGTCTCGGCTCCAGAAGGAAAAAATTCTTTCCTACTGGAAAATATAGGCGGAGAAGTCCTCCATGCCCCTGTCAACGGACGATATCTAAAGCATTACATGACGTAACAGTCACCAGATTCCAAAAAAATAAAATAAAAAAATAAAATAAAAATTAACAAATAAATAAATAAATTTTGATATATAGATTTGATGTACATATATATAATTTCGTTTAAATATTTCTTTTGATTTTCTTTTCGTTCATGAACTTTCAACGCATTGCAAATAAGATTCGTATTTATTTTTTACAGGATTCCAGTGGCATACGAAACTAGCAGGAAAAGTGATTTGCAAGTCGGTGTTAGAAATAGATCGACATAAAACAGGTGATACCTAAAGTAGTTTCATATTGCGCAAAGAAAATGAAACGAAAAGGTAAAATGAGCTTTTTCAAAAACATATGTTGTGAAAGACTGTTAAAGAAAGCCGAGGTAACGCCATGTAAACTGCAATATCAGCTGAAGGATAGATAACAAGATTATTTTTTGGTTTGATAATCTTTGAAAAAATTCAAAATAGTTTAAACAATTCACTCGATCTAAAAACAGTCAGTCAAGTAAACTATCCTCGAAAATATCTACAAGAGCCAGTCTCGAATTGTTTTGACCTCTGCATTTTCAGTAAATAAGTCGCTACCTGGCACCCTGTCTGTCTTCAGGTCTAACTTTTGACAAGCTACCATCTTTCCGTTTCATTACGAAGGGATAAAAGTTTTTCGTTTTAGCCTCATGAGTTTCAAAATAGATTGTGAAAAGAAAGCGGGTCCTCACAACTACTTGATCCTCTGCTAAACGAAGGAACATTTAGAGCGATCCTAACTTTCCTAGGTTTTTCAACAGCATCAGAGGATTAAATCTTGCTCGAATGGGATGCCCCTTAAAAATTTATTTTCCTTTTTCTCCCTAAGAACGAAGATGTTGTAAAGGTGAAGGGAAGGTTGGTACCGAGAAATCAAAGTAAGTTGACAGACCTCTAATGCAAAATATTATACAGATATCAACCCTGATATAAAATGATTGCCCCCATCTTCGCGCTCAAAAAATAAAATTATAAGACAGGTGGTGAAAGGAAATTCAGAAATGATTGCCCACACCTAGTCCAAGAAGACGATGAAAGGAAATTCAGAAATGATTGCCCTCGTCTCAGCATTTAAATGCATAAATATATTCCGAAGTGGTGAAAGGAAATTCAGTGAAAAGGGCCAGATAACTTCACCGGGGTACCAAATAGGCTCGTTGGCAGTGAAGAAATGTCTGAGATATATGTAAGGCTGTTATACATGAATATCACTCTACTCTGGTAACCAATGCTTTCTAAAACCTGATCCACATCCCAAATTCAGACGAGACTCCCCGATTAAAAACATATAATCTCATTCTTTCGATGCAAGCCGAGAGCCACAAGATCTGTTGAGTCTCCTAGGAATATTTAGATTATCTTAAAACATACCTAAATTTAGTAGTGGGAAAGGGAAAATTGTGAAAGGGACTACAACTGTGTTTGAAAAGAGTAAATGATTTTGAAAAAACTTTTCAAGGTAAAGAACAGAGTCTTTTTCCCCCTTCGATCCTCTTTTCTCGGAACCTTTCCGCCTGATTGAGCTGTTGACTCCATCTACCCAATATTGGCACGTGGTCTACTGTTCTTCCCGCCTCACAGGAAGGAGGGATCCCTAGTTGGAGCCTATGTTGGAGCCGCCTTTGTTTTTTAGCCTGTCACAATTTTTATTTTCGATGCTTGAAATCTAAATATGGTTTTCTTTTTTCCTCCAAGATATCGATGATCTCTGAAGCCTGATCATGCGAGCAACGATGATTTTTCTTCTCTCGAAACATTCCTACTTGTCGTAAGAATGTTCCATCTTTTTGTTCTACTTCAGGATCTCGCAGGTCGGATACTATAACCCATGTAATTCACGTTTTCCGAGTCACGAAACAACGAAGTCGTTTTAAAATTTTCACTCAAGACAGTAACGAGGGTAAAATTTTCTTAACTCATGGTTAGACATCATCGGAGTTTCGCGCCTCGGCGTTCTCCAGACCCAAAATTTTATTGTCATAGCCCCGATAGCTGAGAACACGAGATCCTTATTCGATTGACTCGTGTCAAGGTTAAGGGTGAAAGCTAAACCTTGGTAAAAGTTTCTCTCGGCATTTCGCCGCTCGACACTATCTTTTTCAAAAGTTATATCGTCTAAACCCCGACTCGTGAAATCATGATGCAATTATAGATTGATTAATTAATCACTTAATCCAAGATTATCTTCCCCTTAATTAAGCCATGCTATCGCGATCTCGCGGTTTCGCAGCTCAGCATGTGAATCTCCCAGAAACTTATCTTCGAAGCTCCGAGTTGCGATATGGCGAATAAAATAATTATAAAATTAATCAAGCCCCAAATCGCGATTACCTTTAATTAAACCAAAATCGGTCCTCGCAATCTCGAGAGTTGGAGACTCAAAATGTTAAAGGAAAATCCCCGATATAACGAATAGCGAGAAATTGATCAACGTTGGTGATATTGGATTAATTAAGCTAAAACAAGACATATCCCGCAGTTCGATGCTCCCACGATTCCCGAGGAAGCCTTTTCTCTCCATACGACAACCAACTTTTAAACCGCCAAACATTTATGACATTAATGAGGAAATAGGGTAAATCTATGAATATAAGATCAGATTGTTACGGCATAAATTTATTTCTAATTATGATTTGATAGGCTTGTTTTGAAAGATACAGAGTTTTCAAATATATGTAAGGACTTTTCTTCATTATAACGAATTTTTTTCGTAGCACGCAGAGCTCATCACTTCTGAGTAAACAGACTTCTGTATGTATACGCAGTTCTATCGCAGAAGAGCTAAAACGCAAGCTTCAGCCATGGCCCCGCGGAAAGCAGCAAAGGAAAATGTCAAGGTTTCGGGGCAAGGCTCAGATAATGTCTCCGACACTTTGCCCCGAAATACCAACTCGGTCCCTAACTGGTCATATGTTTCAGACATGCTGCAATCAGAATTGGTGGATTATTCTGACGACTCCGACGGCAACGAAAGAGACGATATAACCACCAAATACAAAATAGTCGTCCAATCTGAAATGCACAAGGTAGCAGCCAGGCCACGGTTGCTTCCATATTACGACATGATCTGATGGGTGTTGGATCACGTGGACATATCGACCAGGACTATAATGAACGGGCAGCGAGTCACTGTCGGGACTTTTAGGCCAGAGCATCTACAAACCATGTATAAGCTACCCGCGATGTCCGACTACACATATGGCACCGAGTTCTTAGAAGAATTCAAGGAGAAGGAATGTGTGTAGTATGATAAGACCATGTCCATTTTGATAAAGGATTGGGTTTCGAACACTGCAAAGTTCAGAGCTGATGCCAATGACATTTATTCAAACGCTTCATTAGAACCACATTATAAATATGTGGCCATGATGACATGCTGGTTATATGGTAGAGAAGACACAACACATTTTTTCCTTGCTTGGGTGCCTCTTATGTTTCGGTTCGTAGAAGGTTGTTCTTTTGATTGGGCAAAGATGCTTTCAGATAGCATGTCCAATCGCGTTACAGAGTATCGAGAGCAGAAGGGAAATGGGAGGCCGTCCTCATTTTTCATGTCCGCATATATTATGGACGCAATTTGTTCGATGACACCATTTCCATTAATGATATGGGGTTGGACTCCGGCCGAAGACAAACCCATACGTGTATATCATGAAAAACTATGGGAAAACAAAGCAGAAAATTTCGTGTATGAAATTTTTAATTGGGTGATGGTTCCCCTGCATGTCGCCATTTTTGGTCACCTGCCACCCCGTATCTCGGACAACATAGCAACAAATCTGAGTAGCATAGTGGACTGGTACGTGGAGGCGGAATTTTCATACCTCAGGGTTTTCAGGGCTTCTGTTCCCCCCCATGCGCTGCCATTGTTCATTCCTGACAAGATGGCTTGTCGCGAGGTCGCCCGACAGACGGTAATTTGCGGTGTAAGTAAAGAACTCAAAGGGTACTCAAAGAAGGTATGGCCGTCTTTTCCCATTCGTTTTAATTCTTATTCTTTATTAGATTTCGGGCATGCCAAAGCCGAGGCTGCTGCCCTGGAAGACTTGAATTTGGTCTCCATCGAATATAAGAAGCACGATCCACAGAGGGTCATGAGCAATCATTTGGCTAATTGTGGGCTCAAAATATTTGAGCATGAGAATTCACCCTCAGATGACATTTTCCGAGGAGCGATGTCCTATGAGGAAATTCTAGTCCGGATTCAATCCTTGGCACCTGAGGATAGAGCCGAGGTATTGAAATTTCAGGAACACTGACGTAGCTATCTCCCCACTGTATTGCGAGGTGAGGGTCCAGATATTTTGGAGATGAAACAGAAGGACGCTGAAGGTTCTAAATATGCAACTCCTGACCAGGGAAAACACTAGGACGAGGAGGTACAAACAAAGGATCCAGAAGCAGAGGAAAAGACTCCGGACCCGCCGAAGGAATAGAATCCGGAGACCGAGATAAAGACCCCAGAACCGCCAAAGAAGCATAACTTGGTCGATACCCCAAGAAAATCGGTGAAACAGATAGGAGAACCCATCACATCTGTCACTCCCTTGCAGTCGACGCAGGGAAATATTGAAGAAGGATGGATATTCAATGAGGAGCTGAGGCCCATAAGAGTAGAATAACTCCCTCCGAATGAATTTTTCTTTGATAAAAAGAGAAAAGCTGTAGTAAAAAGGGAATTCTACCAGGAGGGAGAGTCGACTGCCAAAAAGTATAAAGTTATGACCGATGGAAAAGATAAAAAGAATGAGCAATTCGCCACTGAAATCGCAGGGATGCTAGGAGCGTATGCCTCGACGAATCAATTCTCGGTCGGAATTTTAAAGAACCAACTTAAAAGAAAAAATCGCCTAATCAGGACTCTTGAAGCCAGATTGGCCTCATCCATGGAGAATGCTAAAGGTCAGGCGAGCGTGGAAATAGAGCAGGCCAGATTGGCTGATAAAAATGAAATAGAGTTGCTCAAAACTAAGCTTGAGCAAGCATAGCTAGTGGTTCGGGATGGTCGGATGTAGGCGAGACAACAGAGGAATTTGATTGAAGAGCTGCAGGATTGGGTAGAAATCATCAAGAGAAGAATGATCAACATTGAGATGTTCAAATCCCAGGCAATCGAAATTCGGAGCAGAATCTCTTCGGCTCAACAAAATTTTCTCACCAAGATGGGAACGATCCGGGAAAACTGTCTGTTGGTCAATCAGGTTTCCGAGAACCTATCTGCCAGAGAAAGGGATGCATGAGTGGCTCGGGTCGCCTTCCAGGAGGCGGTGATAGCCACGAATAACAGAGTTTCGGAAGGTGCTCCCAGGCTCACCATATCAGAACAAACCAGAGGAAATATTCTGTTAAAGGAATGGGAGCATAACATCGCCGAAGGCAAGCAACAAGCCCTGAAGATAACCAATTCCTTGTGGGAGGCTTTAAATTCTATAGACGGTGAGCTAGTGGGCATTGACAGTGGAGGCGATGCCGAGACGTTGATGCAGATGAATGTGGAACAAATCTCACTTGAGCCGAAGGAAAAGGAAGAGAGAGATTTGGCCGATATCTCTCAGATGACTGTGGTGGACATAGTCCAAGTTGATAGGTGCATGATCAAACCTAGCACGCAACTATGTGCCATCGACATCATCGATGGACAGATGGAGGACATGCTACAACAGTTAGCCCGTGAATGCTACTTCTTCGAAGCCAGTTGTCAGGTTGAAGCATCGCGGCTAATATCTCAGCTTGTGGAAAGATGTGTCGCCTGTGCCGGGCTCGCACAACAACAAACACCTGGCACCAAGTGAAGACAGAGTGGGAGAAATGGAATGATTTCTCTCTTCTCTTTCATAACCAAAATTTTGTGACTATTGAGATTCTACCTGCTTTGTAAAAATTGTATAAATATATCACAGAAAGAAATAAAGAGGGCTGGACCTTTTTGTGTCGTTTGTAATAGAGTTTTACATTGAGAGTTAATATAAGAAGATCTGGAGATTCTCAATTCTGTCACTACTGTATTACAAGTTTTCTTCCTTGTATCTCATTTTTCCATTTTAATTCATATTCATAATTGATGTGCTTCGTTATACTTTAGTACGACCACTACTATAACGAATGAATTTGTGTTTTCTGTAATTGTTTATTGTCTTTCCTCTGCACCAGCTATCAATGGGTGTAAGACCAATCTGCATTTTCAGAATTCTACATATATTATTTGTTACATCGGTTATTTTCTTACATATTTGCCTCTTCCGTTTATGTCGTGAAATCTTCCCCTGGTAGGAACCTTACACTATAGATGTCTCAATGTTTTTCTCCCACCTCACACCTTTGTTAAAATATAATACAGTTACGGGAAAGAGCCTTTGATTTGCATCCCTATTTTATTCCTAAAACCGTAAAATCTCTTTTATACGACCAAATTGAGACAACACTTAATCTCTCTCTGGATTTTTCTCACTTTTTACTGTTCCCCCATGATTGTCCCTGTACCGACACAACCTAATATCGAACCCGGACTATTGGACCAAACACACATTGCTTTAAACCTTTTCGACATAATTCTTAAAACTTCTACTAACCGGGTCGAACTGGAACGGTCATGGGCAACCATTGAACAAGATATAACTATCCAGGAACAGTTGGAAGCTAGACAATGCCAACGTAGAAATTTTCCCTAGTTTCCTTTACCGAAGGTTGATGTTTTTCTCTTCTCCATATTTTACCCACTTTCGGATGCCTTGACACTGTACTTTTAAGCCTTAAGTACAGACTCAGGAACAACATAGGTGATTGACTATTTTTTGTTCTAGTTTTCCTTCTGCCTCTATGCTACATCTTTCTAAAATATTCTTCAATATTTTGACAGAGGATGGATCATTTAATATTTTTACACATGATTGTAAAAATACTTTGATTGTACTTACTTGTACCAGGGGCTTCATTTCTTTGGTATGATCCAACGATGCAGGCATTTCGTACTCTGGCACTCCATTGCTATATTGCACAGTTGAGGTCGACGCAGTGTCTAGCTTCATAAATTCTTGCCTGGCTTGCTTAATTGTTTCCTTCTTATTCTGCATGTCAAACTGTTTCCTTGGTTCAAAATTCTTCTTCACCCACTGATGTTGTACTGGCTCTTGTCGGACTGCGTCGTTCCCTATTTTATCTCCTCCATGCATAATTATGTTGACGTTTCTTCCATCATCCCTCGCTTCTACTGAAATCCATTGAAAATTCTAATTGTTTTGTTTCCTCTTTTCCTAGATCTTCCCTAACAACATAGGACATTCTTTCGTGTCATGATATCATGTGCGATAATACATACAAGTCGCTGGTGGAAGTGGACATTCTCTTGCAAAGTGTCCTGGTTGTTGACAATTGTGACATACCACTGGTCCTCTACCTCTTCCAAAGCCTCCTCTTTCTCATCCTCTACCTTTGTAGCTAGCTGAATTTCCTCATGGCATGTTATACTGAGGCACCTGATTGTAATTCACAGTATTGTACTGAGGCTACACTGTGTTGTACTATGGATGCACAATATTATATGGTTGCTGCACTATATTATACTGCGGCTACGCAGTGTTGTATGGGGATGGTACCTGGTTAAAATTAGGTGCAGCTTGCCCGATCATCATTTCTGCGTGCACCCTATATGCATATGATGTCCTCTCTCTCATCAACTCCATGGTTCTACAATCTTTGTCATCATGGCCCATTGACTTGCAGAAGTTGCAATATGAACTCTTTGGAACTGTCTGATATTTCTGCATCATTGGACAGTGATATGGGTCGTGACCCATTTTCGTATAGATTTCTCACCATAGTCCTCATGTTGGTAACAGATTTGGCATTCTTGCTGCCATATACTACGCGGATGTTGGACATTCATTCTTATGGTGTCCTTCCATCCTGCATGTGGTACACCAAAAGACTTCTCATTTGTCCTTACTTTTGTTCTGGTTTAGTTGGAATGTTAAGTTCTTCAAATCCTCCTTCAACTCTTAGATGGATGGATCCATCTTTTGATATTGGTTTTGTTCCAGTTGCAGGGCTGCTTGTAGCGCCTCTACCTATGTATGAAATTTTTTTTTTCGCAATGGATGTTTTAAGTGTGGTAATAGTGAATTGACGAATAGGTGCCTGTGTTGCATATCTGTCATGAGATATTTCAACTTTCCTTTTAGTCACTTGAATCTCTGGTCAATCTCCCATATGGATTCTCTAGGTTTCTATCTAATTTATATCATCTTGTTCATGTACTGATCCTCTGAACTTGGCTTCTGAAATTCATTTATCAACAATTTATTGATATCTAGAATTGTTCTGGTTGTCCGTGGTGGATTTTTTGTCACTAAACTCATATAGAAATCCAGTGTGTGATCCCTTAGTGTAATCACTAGCTGTGCAAGTTTAGTGTCCTCATCTGTGATCTGTTTTTCTTCTCAGATCTTCTCACAGATAAAAAATTTCTTTTCCGGGTCCTCCGACGCTTCTCCTTTGAATTCTGGTAACTTGATGGTGGGATCGTGTCTTGCCATCCTGAATGCTAAACTACTACCGCTGCGCAGTGTATATACTTGACTAATGATTCCTGAAATGGCTCCCCCAGTTGTTGTTCCCTATGTAGATGTGCTTCCTGCTGTCTTCCTTCTCCCGAAATTTGGTTGTCTAAACGGTACTGTGCTTTTTGGTGTGTTAGTCGCACATGGGTTTATGGGTTCCACACTGAAATTAATATGGATAGGATTGCTTTATTCTATTCCCTCTCTTGGACCTCTCATATTCCTCTTATATGTCACGTGCAAGATTTCCTCAATCTTCTCCACAGCCCGAAGATCCATCACATGCCAAGCCTTCCCTCGCAGCTACGACTCTCTTCTTGGTGTTCACCTTGTATTGGTAGGGTACTCCACTGTGCATATTTCTAGCTATCGCCATGATCCAATTGATCTTGTCGTCACCCAACATGATTGGGTCCAAGGGTTCCTCCTTCTTTTCTTTATCGACTTCTCCTTCCATTTCTCCTCTTTTTGTCAGTGCTTCCCCCCTTCCCCCATGCACACAGGGAATTTTAGCTGTCTGATTCCATTGTCATTACACCTTTATTATAGAAAAATATATTAATAGAAGTATACAATGATCTAATATACCTTCCTTTAGGCCCGCGTAGAAAATATTGCTCTGCTACGTTGTACGACTTCGCGATATCTACTGCAAATTCTGTTATAAATCCTGCTACAATACCGTGAAGCCAAAAATGTACTCCGCGTGTGAATTTGTTATTTCACTTGCTGTAACTGCTCAATATGAACCAGGGTCCATTCTAACTGTCAGATCTGATTCATTGCATGGTTATCCTTCAACTTGAATATCCGCTCCTGTAATAAGTGTGGAAAATCACAAAAAAATACTTCATGCAAATCAATAAACAGATACTTCTCAAGGTATTTGCGTGGTGTTACTTTAGGGTTTTTGTTATCTTTCTACGCAAACTCTAGCTCCTTTTTATTCAACCATCTTTCAATCTCTACTTTTGTGGGATTCCACAATCTCAACATCCCCTTCTAACGACGCATTCTTCTCACCTTCTTGTCTTTCGATTCAGTATTCTTTTGACCTGCCTTCCGCAGATCTTACCTTCTTTTAACAGATCTTTAAAAGATCACACCCACTCAATCCTATTCTATTCCAACTGAAAACATAAACATTTGTTGGTATTGATTTCTCAGAGTTATACCTTTAACATGATTGACCCAGGTTCAAGTCTACTAGGGTTCCAACAAATCCTCTAAAACTATCGGCTCTCCTGGTAAACCAGAAGGCAATGCAATGCACAGAGTACACTGCACAGTCTCACCTGAGATAGTCTTAATGGGTGACCGCAATACTCAGGTGTTTGAAGTCCAAGAATGAATGTAGATATGCAAAGTATGTGTGCTGAGAATTCTAACTAGTTATTAAAGTAGTATACGACCAGTCCCAATTACACATGCGATGTAATCAAACTCATTAGCTCATTCATTCATCATACTAACATCTACTCATAAACAATAAAAGAGACACAAGCATTCAATCACATAACACAGGTTTTACCATGGTTCACCTCCATGGTCTACATCCACAAAGATCTGGCTCTCAAGCTCTTTTATTATGGTAGTTCCAAAACTACAACGCCGCATGCTTTACAACTCCTTCTCTGTCAGGTCGAGATCGATTATGAGGTGGACTAGATCAGACCAGTCTCTTCATACTATGATCTAACCCTCAAGATGTACCCTTCAGACCCTCTACAACTCAAAAACTTACAAAATTAGGTCGTATCATTGAAGTGTTACAACTAGTTATCAAAACATGGCTCCTTCCTCCCATCGTCTCTTCAAACTCTCTAAGCCCCTCCCTCTCTTGATTCTGCTATGAGACCTAGGTATCTATATTTATATGTTTCTAGCTCATCATCCATTACAATGTATTACAAAAACCCTAACCCTAACGTCATTAGGTCTTCCATGCATGCGTGCGTGCTGCTCTTCCTTCCAGCTGTCACTTTCCTCGTGCATGCCTTTATTCCCAAAATAACCTTTCCTTCCGATTTGTCCTGCTTCTAACGCTCTCTAATGGTGGTTTTACCCCAACTAAAGCTAGGGGTTTTGCTCTAGCATGATGTCTAGAGGTTGGAGACCTACTCCCCAAGAATTGTTTCCTTTGGTGACTCTTCTTCTTTTCTCCTTTACGCTTCTCGTTACTAATATGAATATTTTCAGTAGGTGGAGGAAAATAAGGTTCAAGTGTTTGATCCAGAGTGAGACTTGATTCAAATGGAGGGGGGTTTGTTTCATTTTTTAAAGATATTGAAAGAGACAATGAACTATGCTCGTAAGCATATTTTTCATTTTTTAATGATCTTGACATAGGAAAATAACTATGCTCATAAGGTAGGTTTCATTTTTACAAAAACTTGAAACTAGAAACTATACTTGAGGCCCTCTGTTTCATTTTTTAATGTTCGTGAAACAGAAACATGAACTCTACTCATTTCCTGGTTTCATTTTTTAATGAGCTTAGAACCAAAAAAAATATGCTCATTGACCTCTACTTGATCTTGTCTTCGAAGAGGACAATGCTCTGGAAGGAATACATGTCAAGGGACAAACCTTAATCATGGCTTCCAAGAGATCTTCGCTAGATGGAAGAACCACACTATGGAAGGAACAAACGTTAAGGGCCACAGTAGGGGTAGGGATATCAGTCTCTAATATCCCTATTGAATAGATCACCATGTCAACAATCATATCTAAATAAGAAGAAGGGAGAGATTCCTTCTCATTCAGAGTTGAAGACATGGGCCATGTTTCCACATAATTGACCTGCGGTGGGGTAGATGTCACTGGCATATAAGGAACATTAAGGGAAGTTAGATGGTTGACCATCATATCAGGGCCAATGAAAGGAATATGGTCTATGGTCACTATGTTTTCATTGTGAGGGAAACACATTACTCGAAAGAGTGTGGACACAAGAGCCTTCATATCCTAAACATAGTCCTGCCTGAGGAGAAAATTAAAATCCAAGGGGTCGTAGACTACCATCACATCAATATAGACAATTTTCCCTCCTAAAGTAACATGTAACTAAGGAAGGATCCCTAAAGTATGAGTAATCAGTTTGTTAAAAGCCAACAAATTCCGATTCATCGATGCAACCTGAGGGGAACCAAGAGCTTTCCAAGCATTCGAGGACATGATGCTAAAAAAATCACCTTCTTCTATTATAGTGTTAGGTACTGTGACCCTACCAAAAATGTAGACCATGATTTTGAAAGGCACGTAGGAAGGAAGACGAGGTTCTTTTAGACGATTCTAATTAATGAAAATCATCCCATTGCTTGAAGGGGGTGTCGTTGGGAAAGGTGAAGTGCCCCCTTGTCCAGATGAATCTACATTAACAAGAAATAACTGAGAGACATCCTCATTATTCAAATGAGGATTGGGATAAAATGGTGGGGATATCAAATAGACCACTTGATGGACCAGATCGACTGGGGAGGTACTCATATCGATTACTTAATCAACCAGATTAACCAATGATGGAACCAAATTGACCAACAGATCAACTAGATTAACTGATGATGGAACCAGATTGACCAGTTCATCAACCAATGGCGGGTTGGGAGAGAGTTTATGATAATATGTGGAAACTTGTGGCTTCAAAAGAAAAATAATCGCTTCATTAAATGTAGAACACATGAACACATGATCATAACCACCTTCTGACATATTCATATTAAATAATTGCTTCATTAGAAATACCTTATTGGACACCGATGGTTTTTCAGACAATTTAGCCAATGCATCCATCATCTTATTTGTTGTCTTTTCTTTAAAATATTGAAAGCCACCGATGCTGCCAGGATCAGTTGTATCGTTCCTAGTTCCTTTCTGTCAAGAACCTCCCATTCTTAATTCTTCATGGTCATCAGCTTCTTTGTTATTCTTCCCAATGGTAGGAATAGATCCTTTTGATGTAAATAATATTCCATTTTCATCTTCCATAACTGGTAGTTTTGGTCATTAAATTTCTCGACCCTAGACTTCCCATCTTCCGCCATTTCTCCCACTCAAACCAAGAACCCTCTTTTCCTACGAGTCACCTTTCGCTCTGATACCAGTTGTTACAAAAATAGGATCACAAAGCAATAAAATAAAACAAATGAGGAAATAAAACACAGAATATACACAATGCAATAGAGACACAGATATATGTGGTTCACCTAGTGTGGGATACGTCCACCACAGAAATTGTCAGGTCCTTCCTTTTTATTATCCATCAAAATCAAGAGATACAACCTACAACTCAATCGTTGTAACTTCTTCTTCTTTCTCTCGCAATCCCCTCTCTCATAATACAATAATCACACTCATACACATATGCAACACAATTACCTCATAAAAGAGGGTTCCCTTCTAGGTATAAAATCCCTAAAAGAACTTCTATCATCAGATCTGTGACCTTATAATGAACAATCCATATTGACTACGAAATTACAATATTTTACAAGGCAAATTTTCCCAATATTTCGCTTCGGGGGTGCTGCCTCTGAATCCCCCGCCAGAGGAGGGATACAAAAATTGTCATCTCCCCCCATGGACCCCCTGGAAATAGTTGTGGGGGGGAAATCCTCCCCACATCCCCCCCATTAGGGAATGAGGTCCAAGCACGGCTAAAAAAAACCTCTGAATTAGGAAGATAATCGGGGTCCACAACCAACAATGTCGCATTCATTTTGCTAAGTGTCGCAATCCCTTGACACCATGAAAACATTTGTCACAAACCCTAGTCAGTGTGGAGGAGAAATATATCATATGAAGGTCAAAATACTATGTGCACATGAATTATTCATTATTATTCATAAAAAGGAAATTAATTTAGTGTGAGAATCCACCTCACATTTAGTTTCCTAATCTYAAGGAGAAGTTGAGAATCTCATGGATRGTTGAGAGATTTTCTCAAACCAAAATACTAATTTAATGGATCTTGAGAGATATTTCCTCTTAAAATCCTTGCAAGATATTTTCTCCCTAAAATCCTTGAGAGATATTTTCTCCCTACAAATCTTGGAGATCCCAATTTAGTGGATCTAGTGAGTGATCTTCTCCATGGTGGTTAAGCTTCCAAATCCTATATAATGAGGGCATTCCAAGGTGAAATAAGGGAATATTAGAGGTATCAAACCTTCGATTCTTTGGGGAATCCATTGAAGTATCATCATTTTGATATTGGTTCATTCATTCAAGGGTTGTATCAGGAGATCTTGGAGAAGTGTTGCATCGTCAAGCATGCTTTGTAAGTGCCTCTTTTTAGATTTCTAATTAATATAGACTTGGCTTATTCCCTTCAAGTTCATGTGTTCTACATTTGCTTTTCTATTGTCCTTTTAGTCTTCATAGGTATATCTACTTTATATAATAATATAGAGTAGGAATAAGAGTTCCTTTTCTATTCTTTGTAGGACTTTAGTTGCGTTAAAGAGCTTGGAGATCAAGCCCAAGGATTGGAGCAGCGAGAACGAACATCGCAATAAGGTGCACCACATTCTTATTATATTTTTTTTTATTGGTTGACTCAGATATATAAGGAAAGTAGTAACCACTTGTTCACTTATATATTTGGACCAAATATAGGGGTCTTGGTCCAAAGGAGAGATTATCCTATCCGCATAGTAACATTTCTCACAATAGAAAAATGGTGACTCCACTGGGGAAGGACTTTGACTAGTTTTTTTCTCTTTTTCTTCTTGAATCCTTTGCTTGTCATAATATATTGCTTGTTTCATGATTCATTCTAATATATTTCCCCTTCCCTCTTCCTCATTGAATATTTTACAAGACTGAGTCTCTGTTGAGTCTGAGCTTGTGGAAGCCTTTTTATTTTTATTTTTTCATAAACTGGCACTCCCTTGCAGTTCACACCAGGGCGCCATTAGCCTAGATGGGACTCCCCTAAAATGCATATTAGGGTGCCATTATCTGAATGGAGCTCCCCCTAAGCCTCTTAGAGGTCACCATAGTGCTCTAGATCTTTGAGAACATGGGCATCAATCTCCTTTTTGGGGTGTTTTTGCGCTGCTTTTCTCAGTCTTCTTTTCCATGTGAGGAAATAGGTAAGTGTGGTGCATATCCCTACATAACCAAAAAGGAGTTTTGACTTTACCTTTCTTACTTCCAACCTAATTATCACTAGTTGATGGGTTGTCACTAGCATGAGCTATAGTGGATGATGACGCAAGTTGAGAACCCTGATACCACACTTCTATAACCTTTGGAATACCAGGGAAATACTTAAGAAGGTTGTCACCCTTACAAATATTGAAAGGGAATTTGGGCTTATGATGTGTCTTGATAGAATTGTCGACATTATCAACACTCCCAGTAGCTTTTTGATTGCTTCCAACATGTCCTGAAGTGGTTGGAGGTTTCCCCCTAGCTTGTTTATCTTCTTATTAATATTCCTTTTATTATTCTTCTTATCCACATGGTTACCATCTATAGAAATTTATCTAGGCAAAGAGGAAGAACGGGAAGAAGACCACACGAGCGAAGAAGGAAGAGGGTTGATATGAGGTTGATGGTCATAGGGTAGAGTGATTATAGATGAAGCAATAGGAGAATTTACATTCACCGGAGTGGAAAAAAACCAGACCGATAACTCATTAGTGAGTCGAGGAAGAGTCAAAGTGGTGATATAAGGAGGACCAATGTGTCCCATAGAAGGAAAAACAAACGGTTCCCCGAGAAAAAAGGTCCCTTCGTTGGTAGTTCTAAGAACTGATGTTGTAGACATAAACACAATCCTAAGGTATTCATAAATCAAATTACACATACTATAAAATTTCTTATGATATAATAGAAAAAAACAAAGGAAGTATGGATCTTCTAGAGATGGGAGATGATTCCGTCAATAAATATATGAGAAGCAGTTACCCCAACCTCCACAAAACAACCCTTCTCGGTGCAAGTAATCCTCGCTTCGTGGGGCCACCCTCCAGAGATACTGTAAGTGTGATGCAAAGTCTGCCTCATGTACCACAAGGAATCTTTTGAAGAAGGAACCCCCCTTGTAGTCACCCATGTAGAAACCTAGGAAAAGCAACTATGTTTACCAATTTCACAATGGACGATCGAGGGGGGGGTAACCAGTCAATAGTCAAGACTAAGAAAATGGAATTGGGAATGGTGGAAAAAAATACTAATAAGAAGTGGTGTCACCCCAAGGACTTTCCACTCTTCAAAGCTCCAAACTTGTTGTAGTCCCACTAGGAAAACGAAAGAGGGGAGATATCAAATTGTCGCTTCACTTGAACTCGTGTTTAACTCCCATGTAAGAGGAAATCTCCCAAAAAACTTCAGTTGTTACTACTTGGATTTCAACACTCTCTAGTATTATAAATCTCATGTAAGTGGCCTTGGAGAATTTACCCTCCACCATGAAACCAAGGCCCTAAAATCCTAGACTTGTTGGTTTCCTATAAAAGAAAGGGTCTAGTTAATTTTAGATTATGCTCTTGTGCTTTTTATGGTTGTTTGTTACTCAAAAGGGATTGCGGATGAAACTTAACTATGATGTGTGACACTTGAATCCAAGAAGGCTTCAAAATAAAAATATGAATGAAAATGTAATCTTTTATTTCAATGAAATCTATCTATGGGAAGGAGTAAGAGGTTTCAAGCAAATAATTACAACTTTCAAATAAATAAACATAAAAACTCTCTGAATGTAGTTACAAGCTAAAAAATGAAACACCCAAATATTTAGAATGAAAATTATTTTCATTTGATTCAATGCAATGAGATATGAAAAAAACTTTAATGCTTCACAAATTTCAAATGAGATGAAAGAAATTAATGTTTGACACAAAGAAAAATGAAGAAAAAATGAATCAAACAAAGCACACTCAAAATTGACGAGAACTGAAAGAAACCTAGTGTGAAATAACTTATTCAATCAAGGACTCAAAAGGTCGACAAGTACTCAAATAATGAAAAATATTAGAATGATACCAACATATTTTCAAACAAGAACCCAAACATTGAAAAAGAGAAAGATATAATCACGCAACAATCCTTAAAGATAAGCAACGAGAAAGAGCATTCAAAGATGGGTTGTGGTAAAAAAGAGAGTCTCCAATCATTCAAAAAGTGATAAGTTCTGAAGAATATTGTTATCCACAAATTTGGTCATTGTGATGATGTCATGATGATATCATGATGATGGAAGATCAAGCTCTTTACCAAGAATACTTTCCTGAGAAAAGTTACAGTTGCCTTCTTCCAGAATTCACACTTTGAAACATGTTCGCAGGCTACTTATATATTCACCTGCGGGAATAACTGTTTCCTGCAGTCTACCTTAAGCTGGGGTGCGAACTTCTCGCACTGTACTCATGGTTAGGGTGCGAACATGCTCTTAAAGGGGAAAAAGATAAAGATATCGAACCTTCTAGAAGAGAATCTTCTATAAGGGTGAGTTGGCTTTCGAGTGGTTATTCAATTACTGGAATTCCAGATATATTGGGATCATTCCCTATCCAAGTAACTAATCTATCTCTTCCTATATATTGAGGAGATTGCTCATGAAAAGGGTTAAGAAGTTTAGCAAGCAGCAAGTTAGCAAGAGATTGATCAGAGAACTAGTGAAAGACTGTATGGAGGAGTGATACTACAACAACAAGAGACAACAACAAGGTCATCACAAGTAGTTGATTTTCTTCATGCATGAGCAAGTGTGTGTGTGTCAGAGCTGGAAGCCATCGAAAGGAGACCTATGACATCAAGGCTTAGGTTGTAAGTTTCACTTTCAATTAATTTAATACAACAATATGTCCCTTTCCCATAAAGATGATGTTACTTTATTACATAATTCCTTGATCATATGTATAGACTAGTCATTGAATATCTTAATCTGCCTTTACTTCGATTGGTTCGTTTTGTTGTGATCTGGACGGGACGAGAGAATTGAAGCAAATCTTGGAACAACAGAGATCTAAGGAGAGCGTTCATAAGGTATGTCCATAACCCTTATCTCTTAGTTCATTCAATAGGCTAGATCTAGGGGAAGTGTATTATTCTGTCATGTTTTGTTCTAGATACCAGGTGGATCTAGGGAGATCGGTTAGT
>ML795354.1:129189-139425 GCA_009831015.1 Picea engelmannii
ACTCTCCAAAAGCACAAAACACACAATAGCATCTTGTGTTAGGGAGTGTTAAATTCCATTTGCAACATCTTGTCCTGGGAAGCCCTTCTCACACAAGGGTCAAACACTAGGTCGCATTGATATTGGCAGAGTTACTCACCCTGATTTGTTGATATTGGTGTAGAGATTGCACATATTACGGGGATCACTCGGAGGTATACCCACAATGATGAGTGGAAGCATTTTGAGTTGATTTCGGGCTAGATACCCTTCCCTTGCGTGTGGATCGGACTGTCGACTGTCTCCCCAGGCTTTATTGTTGTTGGTGGTGACCTTAGTGGCCTATCTTTCTAGGTTCTTACCCAAGGTGACTGTGGAGGGGAAAGTATTCACAGTACTTGGAATTGACATTGACCAAACTCACTCGGGCTCCTTGGACGGTATACCCACAATTCTGTGTGGGAGCTTGCACCAGGGTGTAAGTCCGTTAAGCAGGTCGTCAGTGTAACTTTTCCACCCTAGCCCCACCCCTTCTCGTCTCGTAGTTGCGATGTTGGATTTCATCACCAACTAGTGGCTTCAGAATTAGAAGGTTTTGTTTGCTTGGTGTTGCTTCCAAGATTTTGTTTACTAGCGCGTGTTGTTTGTTTCTCGAAGTTGACCATAGAATTTTTTTTTTTGTGAAGTTTGTCACTCGTTTACAATAGCTCCTCCATGACATTCACGTAGAATGCAGGGTTTATCTCCAGAGCATCTGGAAGGTTCTCAACCTTTTCCCACAAGCACACCTGGAGGCTCTCCTCGGCAGAGTGAAGTTCCAGTCGTCACCACCACAAGTGGAACACACTAACTCTCTAGAACGTTTTTGCATTATAAACACTCGAGAGGACTTTAGACTTAACCCCGATTGTGAAAGACGTTTTATGCGAGCAGACTCTTCCGGATACTTAATTGTTGTGTATTCCGGATCTCCGACTGGACCCTTTCCCGGTATAGAAGGCCAATATTCTTTTTGGTCTACAGGTGTTTTTCGACGAGACCTTTTTGGTCCAGGTTCACCTGTGATTTCTGAGATCAACCCCCATGTGATTTCCAAGATATCTAATCTCGAGACAGTACCATTGGCGACCACTTATCACTTTACTGTCCTTGCCGAAATGGCCCATCTTGCAACTACTACGAGTGTTCCAATCGGGTTACCTGCGGTTAGTCTTGCTCCCATCCACACACCACGTACGCCCAATGTCAATCCAACACTACCACCTGGATACCCTGCGTTGAATGCTACTATTCCTACTCCCGCGCAAACTCCATCCGGTTCTCCAGGTGGTCCTTCTTTTCCTGGGCACCCTATTCCCGGTTTTATTCCGACACTCCCTCAATTTCCTTCTGGAGGACCTTTCTTATCTTCCACTGGAAATCCTAATCCTAGTGGCACTAACCCATCCATTACACCAAACTTGTAGATTCCTGTTGGTGGACAAGGTGGTACGATTCAACTTCCTCTTATAATACACATTCCAATTACTACACAACCTTCGATTGGGACACAACTTCCGATTGGAACTCCACCTACGATAGGGGGACCAACCCCACCTTTTGGAAAAAATATACCTCGCTCTTTGGCCTAGTATTGGAATCAGATGATACAAAATCCTCCTCAAATGACTGGGGGGAAGCAGTTGCCTATCCCTACTATAGGCCAACCATATCCAGGTATACCCAATCCTATTTGGGGTCCGAATGCTCAAACTCATGTCCCCGCTCAAGTTTACAATCCCTGGAGCTACTATCCTCTCCAACCACCACCAAATCTACCTAGGTTTTCCCATTATGCACAGACTTCTTATGGTCCTACTGGTTTGCTAACAAGGATTCCTCCCAAAAGCCACCAGTACCCGCAGGTGAATCGACAACTACCCTTTCTCGCTACTTTGGATTTGCCGGATTTGTCTAGGATTTTAAATGATCCTATTCGTCACTCTCCCCAATGGCCTGTTATACCAACCAAGATTCCCTCGGACATTCCTAAATTCGACGGCAAAGTGGGAGAGGACCCAAATAATCACGTTATGACTTTTCACCTATGGTGTTCATCCAACTCGTTGATGGATGACTCTATTCGTTTACGTATTTTTCAATGAACCCTTACCGGTTCTGCTGCGATGTGGTATATTGAATTTCCACGAGGTTTCTTCTCTGATTTCAACACCTTAGCTATGGCTTTCCTTACGCATTACCAGTTACCGATCCGTTATGATACAGGGAATGATATTTTGACTTCTTTCAAACAAAGCAAAGGCACTCATATATCTGATCACATCCATGAGTGGCGAAGGAGACGACATCTCATTAAACTTGAGCTCCCCGATCAGTTACTGGCAGAATGGTTTACAAAATCATTTGTGAACGAAATCGGTAAAGAAATTGCCATGGGTGGTGTCATCACGGAAGATCAGGCTATAATTCATGCTCAATATATTGATCTCATTTATTCACAAACGAGAACTCTTTATGATTTACTACCTGATTTACCTCATCCTAATGCTTCCAACACTTCGACTACTCCAGCTGCCTCGCATGCAGCTGACGGTGTGATTGGTACTGCCCAAGTCCAATCACATTTCACTTCAAGCACAAACCCTAAATCTGCTTCTTCTAATGTTCAAAATGCTTCGTCTCCTGCTACTCCCATCGGCAAGACTTCTAAGGTAAATTCCATTCAATCTACCCCAGCCAGTAAAAACAAATCTAAAAAGGGGAGAGGCAAGAATAAGGAGGGAAAAAATAATACTCAAGCATAGAAACCTAAAACTACCCCTGTTGATGATCGAGATAAGCGCAAACCCCGATACCCTTGCCTTATCTGTGGTGATGATCACTACACAAAGGATTGTCCACGACGTGCCGAGGTTACTAAGTTCCTTCAAGGAGCTCCAAAACCATCTACACTGGCTGTCTTGTCCCAACCCTTCCCGTCTCAACAACAAGCTCAGTTGGTCATTCACGACCAACCCTCTTCTTCTACCACATCATATGTTTTGATGTGTACTGGAGATTCTAAGCAGAACAACGTTGCGCTCACTACTCGAGCCAAAGATTATTCTCCTTCTAAGGAGAAGGTTGACGATTTACCCCCTTCTTTGGTACAACCCTCTCCAACAACTCCACCTACAAACAATCCTCTTCATCTCGAACGACCGAGCCTTGACACAGTTCTGTGACCCCCCCCAAAAGTTGTCATTCGAAAATCGGCTTTCAATCCTCATGATCGTGCTGCCCATAACTACAGTATTGTTGAATATCTGGCTCAGGCACCTTCTGCGATGTCAACCCTTGAAGTCCTTCATACTTGTCCCGTGCAACGAAAGTCCTTGTTGAAAGCTATAGGTGGAATTGATCTGACAGATACGAATTTAATAGTCTTTGACTTGGAATATCACATTCCAAGATTACCCCCTCAACTCGCGTTCCAGATACAAGTTGTTGTCTCTGACAAGAACATTTGCCGAACTGTTATCGATGAGGGTGCCTCGACGTGTGTTATGTCTCTTGCTTGTTGTAAAGACATTGACTCTCCTCCTTTGAATGAATCCCAGAACACTCTTAAATCCTTTAATGACTCTGATTTTAAGCCTTACGGTGTCCTTCCCTCGTTGCCCATATCCTTAGAAGGCAAAATGGTCCAAGTCGAAGTGGAAGTCTTTGACGCTCCTCTTGATTACAATCTTTTGCTTGGCCATAGTTGGATCGATTCCATGCGCACTGTTGTGTCGACACTTTTCTGTGTAGTACATTTCCCTCACCAAGGAAAGGTTGTTACCGTCGACCAACTTGCCTTCTTCAATTATGATACTCGTACTGGAAACATGCCGTTTATTGCTAAAACCCCACCAGGTTATGAGAACATCGGTGTAGGCCTTTTAAAGGACTCCTCGTTAATGGGTACTTTCCCCATTCCACCACCCGATGTTCCCCTCCCGTCAGTTTCCTCTATCAACATGATCTCCACAGTACCTCACGAACTTCCTGCATCTCACAACCCATGGATTGTCCCTGACCCCGAAGATCATCTTTGTTTCGGCGACGCAATGCCGTTAAGTCCGATCGAATCCGCCTACAAGGCCATTCAATCGACGATACCTTCTACCCCTTCTCTTGATGAGTTGTCTCCAGATCCTTTTCGTGTTATTTTTCCCACTGACGAGATGATCATGTCCATCATGGAAGACACCCCTTGGGACGATGGGCATCATCGTTCTATCCTTTTTCTGGAGAAACATACTCTTGAGAACTACCAACGGATTTCAACTACGTCGTCCGTTGTTGTCATATCGATGGTTCTTGATGCTACACACGATGTGTTTGTTGAAGGGAACTTAAGCAATATATCGCCCACGATTCCCATTGACATATCCATCAAACCTGGGATTGACAAACATGTCCATATTGGAGCTTCATGTTCTTTTGATGAAATCATCACCTATACGTCTCTTTTCAAAGAATTTCGTGACATTTTCTCCTGGAGCTACGAAGAGATGCCAGGTATCGACCCTGCAATTGTTGTACATGAGATAAAGACATACCCCAGAGCTAAAATTGTCCGACAACAGCTTCGTCCAGTTCACCCACATAAAGCGACTGCTATCAAGCTCGAATTTGAAAAAATTCTGAAAGCCGACTTTAAAATATTTATCCGGTGGCTCTTACAGAATGGGTTTCCAATCCTGTCCCGATTGACAAGAAAGGAGACAATATTCGTGTATGTGTTGATTATAGGGATATTAACAAAGCTTGTCCCAAAGACAACTTTCCTACCCCCTTCGTCGATCAGATTGTCGATGATTGCGCCGAAAGTGAAATCTTCTCTCTCATGGATGGTTTCTCCGGCTATAATCAAATTAACATTGCTCCTGAGGATCAACATAAGACTACTTTTATTTGTCCTTGGGGTACTTTTGCCTATCGAAAACTCCCTTTCGGTCTTAAGAATGCAGGCGCAACTTTTCAACGCACTATGTCTTATGCTTTTCATGATATCAAGCATATCATTCATTCCTATTTGGACGATTTACCCGCTCATTCTATGCGTAGAGTCGATCACCCAACCCCCCTCCGGGCCATTTTCGTTTGCTGTCGGTTCTACCGGATACGTTTAAATCCTCATAAGTGCATTTTCTGTGTGGAATCTGACCGTCTTCTAGGTTTTATCATTTCGCGTCAATGGATTCGGGTGGATCCTTTGAAGGTTGAGGCGATCCTTAATCTCCCTCCTCCTTCTACACTGCGCCAGTTGCAAAGTTTGCAGGGGAAAGCAAACTTTCTTCGTCGTTTTATCCCTAATTATGCCGAGATCACTCATGGTTTTACGCGACTTTTAAAGAAAGATTCAGAGTTTGTCTGGGATTCCATTGCCAACAATTCTTTTGAAACTTTGAAATTGTCCCTAACACGAGCTCCGCTTCTCTTTCCTCCCGATTACAGTTGCGATTATTTCCTTTATCTTTCTGCCTCAGAGTACACTATTGGCATGGTTCTCGTCCAAGAGGATGATGCGCACGACGAACATGTTGTTTACTACTTGAGTCAAAGTCTCACACCAACTGAAATCAAGTATCAACATGTCGAGAAACTGGCTTTGGTTTCCGTTCAATCCGTTCAATGCTTTCGGCACTATATCCTCTCACGCAAGACTAGGGTGATTTCTCATTGAAACCCTATGCAACATATTTTGACACGTCAATTGCTAGGGGGAAAACACTCCAAATGGATTGTGATACTCCATGAGTTTGACTTGGAATTCGACCGCGCCAAGTCCAAGAAATCCTTAGTTTTTGCTGAGTTGATATGCGATTTTCCTCACTCTGCAATAGAAAATGTAGCAGTTGATTCATTACCCGATGAATCTCTTTTCCTTATTAGCACTGATGATCTTTGGTATGGGGATATCATTATATATCTCCAAACCTAGACTTTTCAGCCTACTTTGTCTAGTACTGAACGACGTCGCATACACTATCAAGCTCGTCAATACATTATCCTCGGGGATACTCTTTACCATTGGGGAATTGACTCTGTTTTTCAACGTTGTCTAACGTTCGACGAAGCCGAGAAAGATCTGAATGACTGCCATTCCGGAGCATGTGGTGGTCATATGTCTGGGTATGCTACTTCCAAGAAGATCTTACGTGCAGGGTATTTTTGGCCTTCTTTGTTTAACAACTGCATTATTGCCGTTCAGAAATGCCATGCCTGCTAGATCTACAATCAGAAAATTCGGTCACATCCTGCTCCTCTTCACCCTGTGGTCTCAGTTGGTCCCTTTGCGAAATGGGGCATCGATTTCATGACATGTCACCCTCACTCGGCCAGGGGGCATGGTTACATCATTGTAGCCATTGATTACTTTACGAAATGGGTTGAGGCAATGCCGACATTCGACAATATTGAAAAGACCACAACATTATTTCTTTTTAATCACGTCATAGCTCGTTTTGGTGTTCCCCAAGCTATCATCACCGATCACGGTAGCCACTTTAGGAATTTTATGATGTCTGAACTTATGGAAAAGTTGGGTCTTCTTCATGATAACTCAACACCCTATTATCCACAAGCCAACGGCCAGTTCGAAGCAATCAACAAAGTTCTCATAACTATGCCTCGACGGATGATAGGAATTCATAAAACAAGTTGGCACACAATGTTGTTTTTGACATTGTGGGCATACCAGACATCCGTCAAGACCGCTACTGGGTTTACACCTTTTTGGTTAGTCTATGGTGTGGAAGCCATTCTTCCTATAGAATGTGAGATACCCTCTCTGAAGCTAGCTGTTGAACTCCTACCCAACAATTCTACTAAAGAAGACCGTCTATTGTATCTTATGCGATTAGACGAAACTCGACGTGACGCCACTCTAGTAATAGAAGCCCAGAAGAAACGTGTCAAGGCCCAATATGACAAGCATGTCAAGTCTCGCGTTTTCTCCAAAGGTGATCTTTTTCTTCTCTATGAACAGGATCGAGATGTGTTAGGGGCTGGGAAATTCGAACCCATGTGGCGAGGTCCTTATATTGTTCATCGAGTTTTGGAAAAATGAGCATATGAGTTGATAGATTATGATGGTATCCCTTTGAGTGAACCCAGGAATGGGTTGTACTTGAAGAAGTACTATGCATAAATCATCTGTGCACAAGTACTTGTATTTTATTGTATCATACGTTTTGTGTGTTACTATAGTTTTCTTTTGTCGTTATCTGGTCTCTGCCCTTATGTGACGTTGTGTTTGATTTCCAGATGTCGGAGTCTTCACTACCCTATATTGGCTTCGCTGATGGCACTAGCCGTAGTACTCAGAACCTTGCTTCCGTTGCGTGGGAAATCTATGCCCCAACAAACGAACTTGTATCTTTACGAGGTGTGTGCCTCGGTCGTGTGACCAACAACATTGCAGAGTATAGCGCCATTATTGAATTATTGGTTGATGCTATCTCGCTCGGAATTCTTCATTTGGTTGTGCGACTTGACTCGCAGCTTGTAGTACTACAGTTAAGTAATATCTACTCTATTCGAAGCCCTACTTTGTTACGGGTGTATTTGTGAATTCGCCTTTTGGAATGTTATTTTGATCACATTGAATATCAACATATTCTGAGATGTCTAAATACATTAACAGATGAATTGGCTAATTATGTATTGGATAGACATTTGAATCATTTATAAATCAAACACATCAAAATTCACACAATATAAAGTAAACCGGTAGAAGCCGCCTGTATATATAACGATCAAAAGAGTTTTTTACAAAAAGTTTGTCCGAAGACCAAAATGTCAAAAATTGAAGCTTATAACTTCTACAAAGTAATGTCATGGATGACGTTCACGATAACACACGACTTCCCTAGCAACCCTACGGAGAAGTAAACTCATAGATGTTGATACCCCTACAGTATGACGCTGATCACATCATGGAACCTCTTCCAGAGTCATGTCTGGAATGTCTGCAGTCAGGCCCTCTAGATTCTGTTCTACCACTTGATAATCCTCAACATACTGTGGTGCTGCCGCTACCTCTCCTCGCCATTGGATGGGAGAAGTGCCGGGAGGTCTGTAAGGTCCAACATCTGTGTTATCAACAAACGATTTTGTATTAGTCTTTGGACGAACATATAAAAAAAAAAATTTGAATATGATAAAAATTCAAAAACATTTAAAAAGAGAAAATATGTGTACTTATTACCAAGGTCCCCCCACTGAGAATTCTCTGGCAGTGCTAAATCCAGATCTCCTCAGAAATCCAAGCCAACATAAGCATAGTCATGAATCATCAACAACTGTGGTTGAAGCCAGTCAAAGAAAGTATCATCATACTTGATGATTGGTCCTGCTACGTGCCGGGCCATAAGTCGACACCATCTCAACATCCTTGGATCCCTAGGACCCAGTATATTCCATTCAACCCGCAACCACAGTAATGGGACCCTCTCGAGGAAGAAGGACACCAACAAAGATCCATACCCGAATTGCTTCAGGTTGCCGCGTCTGCACTTGGTCAATTGCTTTTTTATACTGCGAAGCACAACATCTGCCCAGTTGAACACTCGAGGCTCAGTACACTCAATATCGTACTGGAAGTAACTCTCTAACGCCATGTGAGGAGCATAAATCCTAGCCATCCGAGCTATAGTGAAAAGGATAGTACAGAGGGTCAAGTCTCGTACCCCCCAAATCGCTACTCTCCCTTTCTTTCTCTCAGCCTCGGGAACACAGTGTATATGACAATACTCACTCATCTGTAGCCCACCACCTCCACTACCGGTCAGGCTCACATAGTACCCCCACTGGGACAATTCGGTCAAAAAATAAATGTCCTCAATGTCTAAGGACAGTGTGTGTACCCCCACCTGAAATACCTGTTGATCAGGGTCCCACATGCGCACCAGGTACTCTAATAATCTGACTTGGGCCCTCATGCCCGGGATGCGAAAGTAATTCAAGAGCCCACAGTCTCTCAAAGCTGCTATGGTAGGTGGATGACTTTTGGCCATTGCATTATCTTCTTCATGTTCCATTTCGCGCCATTCAAGCACCATGTTGATGGCTAATTATCTGCATAAGGAACACAATAAGAAGTTTAGCAACTATTTTCATGAATTCATTCACTTTCATTAGCTAAATTTTACAAAATTTTTTGAGCCTTGTGGTTCTTGCAGGTGCCTTGTGTACACAGTGCGAGAACCTCGCAGGTGGCCTTAAACCCACCTACGAGAATGCATCATTCTCGCAGGTCCCGTATGGCCTGCCTGCGAGAATGGAAGTGCGCATGTAGGGCTTGGAAAATCAACTTAAAAATGCAAATTTAACCAATGAAATTACAAAATTAAACCATGAAAGTGTTAAGGACGAAGATCCCACCTAACTTTCACAGACGGCTTGCTGAATGGTCTCTCGTAGCTCCCGCAATCTGACGTCGAACTTGGAGGGTAAAAGAGGGGTTTTTTGAGCTCAATAGTGGAAATGTAAAAATGATGTGGTAAAAAGAGTATTTACTCCTTTTATTTACTTTTACTATATCATTTTGGTTTTTTATGATTATTTATCGATTAAACCCTAATCCCTAATGTCATGTTGAGTGTAACTCTTGCAGGCGTGATGACTTTGATGATCAAATACAGGGATACATACATGTTTTTCTTAGTTATCGCGTGTTTTTGATTGTTTTTTATGGTTTTTATATAAAAACATCGAGCATGGTCTTTGTCCGTTCTTGCGCTCGTAAATACATGAGAACGCGATCGAGTATACTTTTATCACTTTTTCGGGCTCAACAAGGTTATACGAAAAAGGAACCCCCCTGGAGTCCTCTTTAAGCTCTTTTCAGACTCTCTAAACATGAAAAGATTGCTGAGTGACCTTGCAAATTTCACGCTCGATAAAGTATTTGAAGTAAGCATCTGGTGAGCGATAATTTATCTCTTTTTCGGTCTCATCCAGACTGTTTTATGAGAAAGGAACTGAGAGAGTTCTCTTTTATGTGTTTTTCCAAACTCTATAATCTTGAAAAACCTTCGCGTTTTCTAGCTTTGGACTCGTTAAACAAACATTGCCAGACCCATGATGGGACCGAACCACTCCTTCTTAGGGTTCGTTAAAAATACTCCGAGGGACTCGTCCGAAGGATGAGCTTATATCAACAAGCATATGTTATCCTCCTCAAGCTTGCGTAAAAATAAAGAGGTACTTGCCAGAAATGGTGGG
>ML795354.1:153494-176867 GCA_009831015.1 Picea engelmannii
TGTCATTCTGCAATTTTTGGCCATGTGTCCAAAATTGTTACATTTGTAACATTCCACTTCAGTGCTCAAGGATTCAAACCTGTTGTAACTTCTTCTCTGTGTTTCACTAGGTCTTCTTGAATAACCCCTTTGTGTATGGCTCTGCAATTTACCTCTTTATGTCCAAAATTATTACAAGCATAACATAAACCAAAATTTATAGTTTGATACCTGGTAGTTGAAGATCTTATGAAAGGAGGTGCTCTTATGAATCCTTCTTCTTCTTGAGGCCTGTCTATCTGTTGTTGATTCTGAAATCTGAATCTTCTCCATGGAGGAGTGTCCCTATAATCTTCCTTGTATATATTTTTATCCCCTTTGATTGTTTCTGCATAAATTTTTGGATTTGTTTCTTGCTCTGTTGTTTTGGAGCTTGATCCATTTTCTGTTTAATTGTATCTAAGTCTAGACTTGTCAAGATAAGATTTTTGACCGTTGATAATGTCATCCAGAAATTTTGAGCTATTCTGCATATTATTATTTTGAATATCCTTTCTTAGTGTGACAATATCTTCTTCCAGGTTTCCAATGATACTGTCCTTTCCTTCTAGCTATTCTTTGAGTACTTCTTCAATTCTTTTATCTTCTTCTATTTGAACCTTCAATTTTGTGATCATTTGTTCTAGTTCTTGAGTGTCTTTTTTCTTATCTAGTTATGCTTGTAGTTTCTTGTTTTTCTTCTTTTCTCTTCTGATAACTTCTATGACACTCAATAATTCTTCTCGGAAGTCAACTTCTGCCTCTTCAATTTCTTCTTCATATGCTTCTTCATATTCTTTTTCAGAGTCTTCTTTATCAGAGTCTTCTACTGCCATGAATAGAACTCTCCTTGTTTCACTGTCACTGACTTCATCTTCATCTGATGATGAGATGTCTTATTTGGTGCAAATTTTTTTCTTGAAAACTTTCTTTGTAGTTCTTTTGTCTTTATATGTTCGTCTGCCTTTTGAGTAACCTTCATCATTTCTCTTTTTCTTATGAGGACATTTGTTAGAAAAATGACCAATACCATCACAATTAAAACAAATTAAAGGAATCTTACCTCTGTACCTACCGTTGGTTCTCTTGTTCATTCTTTTGACAAAGTTGGCCACTTCTTCATCATCTTCTGAGACGTCGTTGCTGCTGCTATATTCTTCTTGTTCCTTTTTCTTTTGCTTTGATCTTTTGGATGCTTTGAAGGCTGCTTCTTTTACTTCTAGATTTTCCTGTTCAGTTCTCATCTCATATGCTTTGAAGATTCCATGCAGGTCATCCGTTCTTATTGAGTTTAGATCCGATCTTTCTTATAGTGTTGATATCTTAGGGTTGAATCTCATAGGAAGAGATCTTAGTACCTTTTGAACAATTACAGATTCTTCCTTTGTTTTCTAGATGCAACTAGAAGGAGGCTCCAACCCCCTAGTTTCTCAGGCTACAACCTGAGGGAAGCTCCAACTCTCCAATTCTTTGGCTACAACCAGAAGGAGGCTACAACCCCCAATGTTCTTCGGCTACAACCAGAAGGTGGCTACAACCCCCTGTCCTTGCCCCATCCTTCCACCCTGAAGTAGAAGTAGAATGATGGAACCACTATCACACTAACACTGTGAGATATACCGCTGTAAACCTGTACCAATAAATTTGAACCATGCATCAATCTGTACCTCAACCTGTAATCAACCTGTACCATAAACAAGTGTATCAACCATGAACCAACCTGTAATCAACCTGTACCATAAACAAGTGCATCCAACCATGTACCAAGTATGTACCAATAATGTGTCAACTAATCATCAACTATGACTCATCAATATGTACCAACATCATCAACTATACACCTCATGTATGTGCACCAACTCATCAACTACTTGTCTCAACCATGTACTCAACATGTACCACAACCAAAAGCCCTCATCAATTTAATCATCCAAATCTGATTTGTAGCTCTGTAATAGACCTGGTGTATATGATCACATTCCTGCAAACCTTCCTTAACTTTAAAAACAAGAGACTAACATTTTCATCAAACTTTTCTTTAGTCTCACATGCCTAGTTTTGGATTAGTCAACAACCCTAACTTGAGGTAATCATAACTTTGAACCTGTAATGTATAAAGATCTGAAACTGATACAAAATGTTCTTCAGTGTGTTTAATGAAATTCCTCCAAGTGTCACTACTTGGAACCTCTCAGAAAAGGAGTTATAGCAAAAATGGCATACCTTGCTGAATTTTGGCTTATTCTAGAGAGCGACCTTGTATAGCGTGCCCCGCACAAAAAATTTGATGAAATGATATAAAAATGTTACACATAATACTATAGACTGTACCCTAACCAACACATTTGGTCTCACTGAATTGGATCTGTTATGAAGAAGTTATGACGTTTTTACCCGAAACACCTGATTTTGACTAGTTTCAGGACTGGCCACAAACCCTATTTTCCACGGAGTGTAACTCCCAAAATACAACGACCCACAAGATGAATTTTTTTTCACAGATACTTGGAAATGTTTTCTCACTTTCATACCAATTTCACGATCTGAATCATTATATAAAAAAAGTTATAGCGAAAATGGTGAGATGACTAACATACCTTAGAAAACACCATCAAAATACTTTATCCTTCCTTGCATTTCGGCCTTCTTTTCTTCACCTTCACTCAGAATTCCGGTTTAGATATCCTTGGTTACCTCAAACACATATAGATATTCAATATTCTCATGTGTGATTCAAATGAGAGATCCTTTCCTCTTATTTATACTCACCAAGTAGCTTCCTTAAAAACATCTTCTAGGTCACTTGGCCCACTTTCCTTATTTTAGGGTTGGGTCCACTTCTAATTTCTCCATTAAATTTATTATTGAAATATTTTTTTTGTATTCACTTTGAATTATAATACACTCATCACTTCAATTTATTATTTACCTTTTAAAATCTCTTAAACCGCTTTGACTACTTTGACCTTTTGGGGCTTCTAGATGACATATGAGGGTCCTCCAACTTCGTAAGGCCATAACTCTCAAACCGTGAGGACTTATGTGATGTTCTACATTCCACTAGAAATGGAATGACATGTACTATCCATATAGAATAGTATTATCTGAAAATATATCATAACTCATACTATTACCCATCAAACAAACTTGGGTCCATTACCCAAACGTGGGGTCTCCAACTTCTCATGGCCATAACTCTCTAATCGTGAGGAATTATGTAATGTTCCACATACCACCGGAAATGAAATGAAAAGAACTATCCATCTAGGATATTGTCCCTAACAAAATCACTTTCCTTCATCTAATTATTCTACAATTAAGCATGGGTTCTCTTACTCCACAAAGCGTCTTCCCGTGAGGGATTTCACCATAAGGGGACCACTTTGGAGTTCATCCATATTTACTTCTTATCAACCATGACAAAACAATAATGAGTCATATTTACATCAAACAATATTGGTTCCATTACCCAAGCCTTTGTGCTACAGGGCTTTCTTCAAGGGTTGACATCAATGACAACCAACCTTAATCAACATAGATGACATGCTTGTTGTAGGGTCTAATATGCATGATATAAATGTGCGCAAGAAGAAATTAGCTAATTCATTTGTGATGAAGGATTTGGGTGCTGCAAAGAAAATCCTTGGTACGAGAATAACAAGACACATGAAAAATCACAATTTGACATTGTATCAGGGTGAGTACATATAGAAGGTGTTGGAGAGGTTTAGAATGCATAATGAAAAATCAACTAGTACACCTTTGGCCAACCATTTCAAATTCACTAAGGAAATGTGTCTGAAGAGAAAGGAGGAGATATAATACATGTCCAAGGTCCCTTATTCATCAACAATTGGCAGCTTGATGTATGCGATGGTTTGCACAAGACCAGATATTGCACATGCAGTGGGAGTTGTGAGTAGGTATATGAGAAATCCATGTAAAGAACATTGGGAGGAAATAAAGTGGATTCTCATGTATTTGATAGGTACTTCTACTCAGACATTATTTTTTGTAGGTTCAAACACTATTTTACAGGGATATGTTGATTCATATATGGAAGGTGATAAAGATAGAAGGATGAGCACCACAAGGTATGTTTTTACTGTAGTTGGAAGAACAATAATTTGGATTTTAAAATTACAAAAGGTTGTTTCACTTTCAACAACAAAATCATAGTAAGTTGCTTCTACATAGGCTAGTAAAGAAATGATTTGGTTACAAAGGTTTATGGAGGAATTGGGAAAGAAGCAGAAGAATAACAAGTTGTACTATGACAATGAGAGTTCCATTCATATTGAAAATAAATCAACCTTCCATTCAAATACTTAGCATATAAAACTCAGGTACCATTTCATATGATCCATCTTGGAAGACGAACATTTGAAGTTGGAAAATATACATACTTTCCAGAATCCTGCAGACATGTTAAAAAAGGGAGTAACCAGGGATAAAATGAGTTCCTACTCGGTTTAAGTTGGTATTCAAGCATGAAGGTGAAGATGAGAAATTTTCCAGGTCCAAGGTGGAGTATAGTCTAGTAGGTACAACAATAGTGGTGTTGTTGTGATTAGTCTCAAAGTGGGAGATTGTTGGTTGTGGAGCCTGATTATCTTCCTTAATCTGAGGTTTGTTTCAGCCGTTCTTGGAACCCATTCCCTAACGGTGTGGGGGTATTTACCCCTAACAACTGTTGCTAGGGGGGCCCATGGGGGTGACAAATTTTTTTGTAGCCCCCCCGAAGCAAAATATTGGGAAAAATTTCCTTGTAAAATATTGTACTTTCGCAGTCAATCTGGACCATTCATTATAAAGTCGGAGATCTGATGGTAGAAGTTATTTTAGGGATTTTTTCACTAGAAGGAAACCCTATTTTATGAGGGAATTTTATTTAGACTCTATATGTGTGTGATTATTGTATTCTGAGAGAGGAGACTGCGAGAGAAAGAAGAGGAAGTTACATTGATTGAGTTGTAGGTTGTATCCCTTCATTTTGCTGGATAATAAAAAGGAAGGACCTTGCAATTTATTTGGTGGATGTAGCCCACACTGGGTGAACCATGTAAATCTGTTTCTCTATTGTATTGTATATCTTCTGTGTTTTATTTTCGTATTTGTTTTATTTTATTTCTCCACGATCTTGTTTTTCTAAAAAACACTTGGTAAGGTGCATACGACACTTGTGACAGTGCATGCGACACTTAACAAGGTGCATATGTTACTTTGTGACACTTGTGATACTTAGGGTGTGACACTCAAGTGTGAAATTTTGGTGTGTAACACTCACAAAGTGGTAGGAAAGAGGAACTCAAAACCATAACCCAAATCAAAATGTACAAAAAGTATCCACTGAAAAATGCAATGAAGGACCTAGAATAACAATTATCACGTGCGGAGGAACTATAACAGGGGATGATGCGATGAATGGAGGGAAGTAGGCTGAGAAATGGGTAAGGAAATAAATAGGAACTATTCCAACATTCGACCCTCATAAGGGAAAGGAGAAGTATCAAAGGGCAAGAAAAGAGATACTAGGACCGGATTGGGTAGCATCAACATCATATGTGCCTCATGTATGTAATCGCACTATGTCAGAGAAACCACTTGGGAAGGTAAGTACTCTAAGAGGGTTCCTGAGAAGTTACGTAGAGTTAATGAAACATGAAACTATGTTGAATGCATTATATGAAATGATTAATCATTGCACACAAGAAAGGAGAATTCCTATTATATAGAGGGTAGTGAATTAGGTATTGCACAGAACGAGGACCAACACAAAATTTAGATTAAGTGCACAGATTGGGGAATATGATGTGGATATTTTTATCTTGGAATTGGGGTCTGATGTGAATTTTTTTACCAAAGTAGACCTGGGAGATGATGGGGAAACCCAAGTTAATTGGGTCTCCTATTTAGTTAATATTAGCAAATTATCACAAAATAGTACCGATTGGCCGACTAACAGGAGTACCTGTGAACATAGATGGAGTGCGTAGTGTAGCATACTTTGAAGTCATTAAGATCATGGATGATAGTCAACCATATCCAACACTGATGGGACTTGAATGGGACTTTGATAACCAGACAATAATTAATCTTAAGAGGAGGGATATGATATTTGAGGTAGGAGACTTGAAGGTTACTGTACCATTGGACCCGACATAAGGAAAAAGGTACATAGAGATAGAAAGAGGGAATGAAATTGACAACCTATATAACAAGACTGCATGGATGGATGATTATGTGAACTCCACTAAAAATGGTGCACTGAGTTGGGGAAGTATTAGTTCATGTGCATCAGATTTAGAGGAAGTTCTGGAGCATTGGAAAAAAAGGATGCATTAAGTATCAACTAGACGATGTGCACGCATAACTTAATCATTTCACTGGATTGTAATGTAGCTATGTGATCCACCTAGGTACAATGGATTGAATGACATAAGTTCATTTTTAAAGGAATTTTAGTTGCAGGTACCCGAACAACAAAGGATATAATCACTAGATGTTGTCTTGAAAGCTACTCCAACTATATGGTGGGTTGTACACAAAGAGGGGATGGAAAACTGGTCACAGTGTAGAATACTGATGCACGTGAGATTTGGTATCGAGGTGGAGAATATTGCACATAAGTATACAAGGATAAATGACCTAGAAGGTCACGTGGAGCAGTGAAGAGCCATATGGAGTTAAGTACCAAAGAAGGAATGGATGCAAATATTTATACACACACTAGATACAATTCCGAAGAACTGATATTTTGAGATGGAAATGCACATAGAAACAACAAGCTGGGATGAGAGGGTTCAAAGGTTCAAGGTAACTTTTAATTTTAAACATGAATCTCCACTAATAGATGAAATATTATAGGTTCTTCGAACCAATATATTCTCAAAAGAAGGGACGATGGAGGTGGTACCAGTGTGCAGTGTGCATAGAGCTTCTATGACTATCCAAAAATTATTGGAGTGTTACAAAGTTGCGAAACAAGAACATGATGAGGAAGATCCAAGGAATGTGAAAGTAGCCAAAAATGAGGGGGAATGCATAGTATAAGGGCTAGATCTTGAATCTACTGCGTATACATAGACAATAAATATGCGAAAAGTAAACATTGGGATGCCATCGAATCCAAATTTTGCACAAATAGGAGATTTTTGGAGTGATGAAAATGTGGAGAAGATTGCAGATTTATTGTGCGAGTATCAAGACCTATTCAACTACATTATCAAAAATGAAGGGGATATATAGGGAATTAGGTGAGATGAAGATCCCTTTGAAAACATGTTGTAAACCAGTATGACAGAGACCCTATAGGTTAAATCCAAAGTACAAAGAGAAGGTGAAAGAAGAAAAAGATAGGATGCTAGATGCATGGATCATTGAACTGGTGGTGGAATCAGAGTGGATAAGTCCAATGGTGGTACAAGATAAGAGAACAAGAGGAATTAGGATTTGCGTAGATCTGAGGAAGCTGAATGATGCATGTCTGCATGATCTATTTCCAACACCGTTCACAGATGAAGTACTGGAGAATGTAGGAGGGAAGGAGGATTATTCTTTCACATATGGATTCTTAGGGTACCATGAAATAAAAATTACACAAAAAGACATGTATAAAAATACTTTTGTGACAAAGTGGGGAAGTTATCAGTATACAATGATGCCCTTTGGACTGAAGAATGTACCTGCAGGTTTTTCAAGAGTTGTGATTGTATCTTTTAAGGAATTTATTCATAAGTTCCTTGAAGTGTACTTAGATGATTGGACTATGTTTACTCTACTGAAGGATCACATAGAAGTACTTGGATAGGTGTAGACAATGTCAAATTTCACTGAATTTGAAGAACTGTATTTTTTGCGGACCTTTTGGAATCTTGTTGGGCCACGTGGTGTGCAAGTAGGGCTTATTAGTAGATCCTTCCAAGATTGTCGTAATTCTGGATTTACAGCCACCTACATTAGTCAAAAAGTTGAGGGAAACTCTAGGAAACACAAGATATTACAAGAATTTTATCAAGGGTTATGTTCATATTACATCGCCTATGGATAAGTTTCTAAAAAAGGAAGAAAAGTTCCAATGGAATGAGGATTGTCATAAGGGTTTGGACACCTTAAAACAAAAATTAGTGACCGTGCTGATTTTGATATTTTCGGATTGGAACAAGGAATCCGATGTTCATGTAGATACATATCCATAGCTTTGGGCACAATACTATCTCAACTAGGGGAAGGAGACATAGATCACCCAATTGCTTTTGCAAGTAGGAAGTTGTCCATAGCAGAGAATAATTATACTACCACATAACAAGAAGGATTGGTAATGGTATATGCACTACAAAAGTTTAGACATTATTTTTTTGGTTCTCACTTTAAGATGTATACAAACCATTTTGCACTAAAATACTTAGTGAACAAGCCATTATTGGGGGGGAGAATATGTAGATGCTTACTGATGTTTCAGGAATATGATTTTGAGGTTGTTGTGAAACCAGAGAAGTTGAAAGCAGGAACTGATCACTTATCACACATACTATCAGGAAGAGATGTAGGGAATCTAGATGACAACTTGGAAAATACATAGTTATTTGCAGTGAATATGGTGGATGACTACTTCACAGAAATCATATAGTTTCTAAGTAAAAGGATGGCCCCGTTAGACATGACAGTTGCACAAAAGAAACAATTACTGGTTAAAGAAGTAGAGTATAAGATTATTGCAGGGAACTTATACAAGTTAGGTGCATATGGAATATTGAAACGATGTGTGCTAGAGCATGAAATGCCTATGATACTCACAAAAGCGCATAAAGGGATTGGATGAGGACACTATGCAGGTAAAACAATTGCGCAAAAGATCTTATGTGCAGGGCTTTGGTGTCCCACACTTCATAAGGATGCTACAGAATAGTGTGAGGCATGCGATGTATGTCAAAGGGTTGGAAATCCATCTAGGAGGGATGAAATTCCTTTACACCCACATGTTACATTGCAATCATTTGATAAATGGGAAATAGACTTTGTGGGGTGAATCAAACCATCAACAAGAAGGTCAGGAGCGAGGTACATAATCATTGCGATAGAGTATTTGACCAGATGGGAAGAAGCAACACCATTCACAAACTACACT
The DNA here is from genome assembly GCA_009831015.1 of Picea engelmannii. Taxonomy (NCBI): domain Eukaryota; kingdom Viridiplantae; phylum Streptophyta; class Pinopsida; order Pinales; family Pinaceae; genus Picea; species Picea engelmannii. The sequence continues at coordinate 162,640 of ML795354.1, forward strand.
GTAGAGACTGTTGTGTGGTTTCTATTTGATAATGTAGTCACACGATTCAGATACCCGCACATATTACTCAATGATCAAGGAAGACACTTCCTGAATAAGACAATTGCAACATTAAGTGAGGAATTTCAAATTCATCACCAGAAGACTACGCCGTATAACCCTCAGGCTAATGGGATAGTAGAAGCTTTTAATAAAATTTTGGATAATGCTTTGAAAAATATCTGCAATGTAGGGAGAGATGATTGGGACTTAAGAGTTCCTACAGTTTTGTGGGAATACAAGACTACAAACAAAAAATTGATAGGAAAGACACCTTTCAGGTTGGTCTATGGGAAATAAGCATTGATGCCAATGGATTTTATTCTACCTAGCCTATGCATTGCAATGATTACTGATCTTTCAGACTCTAGCATAGTAGAGGAGATATTTTCACAGTTGGTACAACTGGAGGAAGATTGGTTTGTCACAAGCTTCCATCAACAATTTTAGAAGGAAAGGGAAAATGTATGGCATGATAAACACATTAAATAAGAAAAATTCCAAGTGGGAGACTTATTATTATATTATGATAGTAAATTTATGCAGCATCCGGGAAATTTTCACATGGATTGGTTAGGACCTTATGTGATTCAACATGTTATGGAGGTAGGTGCTGCATAGTTGGTAACCTTGAATGGAGAAGCCATGGGAGGAATGGTGAATGTGAGTCGGCTGAAACTCTATAGAGATGACCGACCATATGCGCATTAAGATGAACTGCATGAGAACACATGTATCATAGTCGTTGTACTATAGGAGGAAGGTAAAATACATAAAAAACAAACAAAAAAGTATAAAATGAAGAAAACGAATAAAAATGGGAAAAACAAGAAATACAAAGGTAAATAGGAAGAAGTATCACACAAAAAAAAAGGAGTATCACACAAATAAAAGAAACAACACAAATTCAGTCAAGTGGACACAAAATAAATACACATGACATGACATTTTGACAGTTAAAGGCATTAAAATGGTATAAATGACAACTAAAGAGCAATTAATGCCAAGTCATAAAGATGACACAAAACCATAAATGGAAACAACCACCGATAATCGTGATAGATTGACAATACGAGGTACAAATACAACATAATATATGGAAATAAAGCAACAATAAATTAAGTATTGATCACATTACTAATGTATTAGATAGTTAATTTAGGCTCGAAGGGACATGGACACCTGACAAAGGGGTGCAAAAGCCGCGACGGGTTGAAAAGCATTGGTTATTGTCACTTAGAGTTTCATGCAAGTAAGAACAATATGATAAATGCATAACAGAGCCGAGAAAAACCCTAGAGTCGAAGAAGATTGTCACTAGCAACCAGGTCACCAAAATGGCACCACCAAAATGAACATGGACAATTCCAAAGAAAGTTCGAACAAGAGCACAACCATTAGAACCAGAGGTTGAGGAGACTCCGAGAGTGTCATCCTCGGAGCCAAGGTTTCCTTCAGACTACATCCCTCCAAGAAGTATGATTCCCCACCATTAACATTGTAGAAGACTCCCTACTATGAGCTGGTGATGACCGACATCCTAGAAGGGGTCATTGTGGACGAAGACATGCTAGGGAGGGTGTCGCAACTCAAATATGTAGACCATGATATTACAGACATGACGAAGTTCCCTGACCTTTCTCCAGAACACCAATTAGATCTAAGGGAAAACACAACAACAAACCAGAGCATACATGTTCCAAAGGTACGGGCAAGAGGACTGGAGCGAGCATGCATACTAAACCTGTTCGACATCCCTCACTTTGGTCGGAGAAACGAGGTAAACACATGCATCAAGTTTCTCTTAACTTGTATGCATAGAGGTTATTTGTGGTTGGACATGCCAATTTAGATAGACACATAATTGAATGCATGGATCACATGATTACCAACAAAAGGACAAGATCTAAACTCACTGTTTGCAGACAAGAAAATTGACAGGACTCTATTAGAGACAATGAAGCAAAAATTCCACAAAGTTTGAGGGGTGCACAGATTGGATGTGCTGAGCATATGTGACCCAACCATAAGGCTTGAAACATAGGCACTGACATGAAATCTACTGAGGAAATGAAGAAAATATCAAGTACCAACAAGAGTGATAGTTGCGACAGAGCAGTGAGCCGAAGGGACGTCCATGAGCTGGGCACCATACTTATTGAACCAATTTCTCCTAGACTGCGCAAAAGCACATGATAGGGGCACACAGTTCCATATCCATGTATACTAATTTTGATTGCGTTCACTTCATGGGAAGAGCTGAAGGGCACACAGTTCTTGGGACTCCAAGGTAAGCCATGTTTAGCAGCTAAGTACAAGAACTTCTGGTACAAAACTAATAAAAGAAGGAAGATTGACACTAGTATCAAGTTCTTTCTGTACAATGAGAGTATTCGACACTGCATCAGGGATAAACCATGCATTTCACAACAACTGGTAGATGCGTATACCCCAATTGTGTGGTTCACGGTAGACCGACACCATATGTTAAGCCCTAAATAGTGGCTCATTACCCCTTAATTTAGACATATTACATTAGTAATGTTATTTTATTTATGCCAGCTTTAGTCCATTAGTTGTAATTGTACCTCCTAGTCTCCTATATATATACCAAGGAGACATTTTCATTTGGAATCATCTTGTATTTGGACATTTGTGTGGGGTATAAGGACGTTTCCCCCTCGAAGAGGCTTATTACCTGAAATTCTCTCTTTTTCAAGGCGTTGAGTACTTATTCTGAGGTTTTTCTATTCTATATTGATATTTGGTTCTTAACATATGGTATTAGAGCTCAAGGTCTTGGGGTTTTGCTGCTACATCTAAGACACCTTGGAATTTTCTCTATAACTTTGTTTCTGCAACATTTTAGAAGGAACGGATTGGATGATATTTAGTATACAAATCAAGGTATGCTGGGTTAAAATTTCATCTCCTGAGGCCTTATACTTTCGGATATACAACTTGTGTAAGATAGGGTTCTGTAATCATCCTGAATTGATTCATTGCGGAATTTTCGCTATAAATTTTTTTCTGTAATGTTTCAGACCTCAAAATCAGGGGGCTATTCAAAAAAATTAGTAAGGTATACATGGTAAACATTTCATCTTTTGGGTCATCCTACATTTGTATATACACCCTGTGGAAGATAGGCTATCTCACTAGTCCTATTGGCTAGTCTCAAGCAGGTTTTCCGGGTAAAACAATCATAACTTATTCCTAGAGTATCCAAATTGAGTGAGACTAGTTGCAATGGATAGTGGACAGTTCGTAGTATTTTTTCTACTATTTTTAGAATTTTATATCAATTATTTTGTGCGGGGCATGCTATACAAGTGAGATCTCCTAGAAAGGACAAAAAACAACAAGTTGTGGGGAAGTTACCGTAAATTCCACTTGGCACATCCAATTTTGATCAGACCTGTGGCATTGCAGAGAAGAAATATCAGAGAACTGCAAAAAATAAAATTTCATACCTAGAAGGGCTGAAATTTTGGAGATACAATAAAAGGAAGATTGTCTAGCAGAACCACCTCAAAATCAAGGTTTAAAGTGATACTTGGCGAACATGCCAACAAAAAAGGGAACTTCTACACCAAGTAATCCTCTAGACAATCCTACTTGGTGTTGGTCCTTGACCAAGTTTTGAAGAGTACTTGGTCATACTTGACCACTTTTGGGACTGCGATAGCTTGCCAAGGAAGGAGCGTAACATGAAGCAGAAAATAAGGAAGCAAGACCTATTTTGGGGTCCATTTTAGGGTTTTGGGTTGATGTAACGGGAAAGGGATGTCAGCTCGTGGGTTTACTCACGTTTAGGACCATTTTGTAATCTATAAATAGGCAATGTAGATAGTAAGATAAAGGAGGAGATAGTAATGTAGTACATCTATGTGATGTATTAATGAAAGCTTAGTGATAGTAATTGGATCTGCGTGATCAGATGTATCTTAGAGTGCTTTGTGCATGAGATCGAAGAGCTAAGTGCAGGTTGTTATAGTCTAATGCTGAAGAGCAATGAAGAAGGATCCAACGAGCTGCACAGATCTTCTGTCCTATGCAAAGTAAGGGTCAATAAAGCTCTGTGCTGTAACTGCTTGACCAAGATAATATAAATAAGACTTTGTGGACGTAGCCCTAGGGTGGGGGTGAAGCACGGTAACTGTGTGTATAGTTCTTTGTGCTTCACTCTTATGTATTTATCTCTATCTTGGCTAATTTCTTGATGTTATTAAGTAGATATAGTTACGCTCTGTGCTGTTGATGAATGAATGAACATTAGATCTGATATATGAGATGCTTAGTGCTTGATGTGTTGAATCTAACCTATATTTCTATGGATAAGTATTGAATCATTATTAGTATAAGTATTCACTGTGATTCTTTGTGCCTTCTGCAAATTTTATTAATGAATGTATGTTAAGGAATAACTAATTTTAAGTGCGTTGTAAGAAAGATAATCACAGATCTCTGTCCCAGCTAAGGTTGTAGACATCTGAGTCCTACAACCACCCATGCCTCTACCTCAGGTGAGACTTCATCTGTTTTGCAGGTGTTGCCGAAAGGGCAGGTAGTTAGGGCTTTGTTGGTGTGCTCTTGAGAATTGAACCCTGGGTCTGCCCCTGTGCCAACAAATGGTTCCGTTGCCGGGACTTGGAACTATGATTACTGGGAAGTGAAGAAGAAGAAGCCTTGTGCAAAATGAGCTTTGTGCGTAGATCTGTTGCCCTAGTGCACAGTGTTCTATTTGACCTATGAATATTTGTGCCAAGGAAGAGAGGTCATATCTTAGGAAAATAGGTCATATCTAAAGAAAAGAAATCATATCTGCGAAGAAAAGAGGTCAGATCTAAAGAAAAGAGGTCAAATCTAAAGAAAAGAAGTCAAATCTATGAAGAAAAAGGTCAGATCTGTAAGACAAAGGTAAGATCTGTAAGATCCATGCTTTGATAAAGGTAAGAATAGTTAAAAGTCTTAGTTCTGGAAGCTTTGTGCTCTATAAAAGTAAGATAAGTGAAATTTTTTGTTTTTAAAGAATGGATCTAGGTTTGTTTGATAGATTCTGTCCTAGCTTCAAAACTAGGGCATTAATAGATGAAAGTAAGTTTGATATGAATAGATCTGATAAGTATAGTGATAGATATGTTATACCTATACATCGAAAGAATTTATGGACTAACAAGTGGATGCAGGATCCTAGAAATTTGTTTTTGCAAGCTAGCCACCATGATCTTGGTGCACAGTACAGAAGAAGTTGGGGAACATTTAAACGAAAGAGAGGGTTAGCCCTCTGTTACAGTTGCCGAAGACTGATACATCTTGCTAAGGAATTCCTTGGTGGAAGACCTAGTTGTCTCTGTTGCAAATATTTGGACCATGAAGTGTTGGATTTTCCTAGAATGATTGCTAGGCTTGAGAAGCTGAATATGGAACAAGCAAAACCTGAGGGAGATCAAAAGACCAAGATTATAGAAGAAACCCAAAAAGAATCAAAAAATATATTGCTACAGATGAAAGATACCTTGAATGACCACCGACATGTTAGGCTATCAGAGATATTCAAAGAAAAGGAGAAAATCGAAGCAAGAATAGGGGACTTTAACATTGAATGTACTCTTGATGAAGAAGCACAAGTGAACATTATGCCAATAAGAACTTAGGAAGCTATAGGAAATCCTGCCTCGATCCCTTCCTCAGGAGGAACAAGTTTCTTCATAGGAAATCTAGTAAACCTATGTGGAAGGCTCACCTGGATGCCTATGACTGTCAATGGAACTTCGACAGAGGAAGACTTTGAGATCATTAAATTTGTTGAAGACAATGTCCCGTTTACCATCCTCATAGGAAAACCCTGGATTGATAGAGAACATACCAGATGAAGAGAAGAAGAGAAATTTTTGGAACAAAAGAAGCAAGATTTAAAAGACTTTATGACCAGAAGGATCATGCACTTGATTGAAGAACAGAAGAGAAGATCGCAGATATTTAATATTAGTACCCTCGAGGTCGAAGCCAAGAGAACACTTGAGGATCCACAGAAGATCGAGTTACCTATTTTTGATATAAAAGAAGTATTATCAAGGAACCCTAAGAAATATTTTCCACAACACAAAGTAACTAAAACCACAGAAGATAAACATCAGAATGGTAAAAGAATCACTGAGACTAAACTCACTGGGAAGAAGGCTAGGAAGTTAAGAAAGAAAAGGGATAATATTGTAAGGTTACAAGAGGTTCTATAGGACACTTCACAGTGAGAATAATTGTAGAATTGGAGCTTCACTGAGATATCAGAACAATGACATGGAGTACTTTTCCATGACGAAGCAATATATCTGTTGGAACCAATATACTCGTTTAACCGCCACTCTGAATGGATAAAAAAGCAGTTGCTCAAGAAGACATAACGAAAGCCACCCAGGCTTTGACGCAAACACAGATCACACATGAAGAGAAATAGAGAAAGGAAGAACATGAGAAGCTTGACTTACAAGACAAATGGGAGGAGGAAAAAGACCAGTTATAGTAGAGCAAGGACCAGTTGCAAGTAGAGAAACTTAAAACACAAGAAAGAGTTCACAAGGAACTGCGCTCTGTGACGATCATAAAAGTGAAGATGGAAGATCGTCTACCACAACAGGTGACCCAACTGGAAGTAGTAATCCAACAACTTCAACAACGCATCACGGATCTGGAGCTCTGCACCGTGCCTGAGATACCCCAAGAGATAAGATATCTATGAGAGGCCACTGCTCGAAGCGCAGTCGACCGATTAAAAAATTTGGCTTCGGAATGTAGGCATCTAAGCACGAGAAGCGCCCAGACCTATGAAGCCCTCACAAAGAATCCAGAATTGTAGACATTGGAGGCACAACTCCACGAAGCAAAGCAACATGCAGATGTGCTACAAGCATAGCTGAAGTCCGTGATCCCAGTCGAAAGGATGAAGAGGTTCGCAGAGAAATGCACAACCCAAAAACAAGTACACACACTGCAAAGTAAAGTAATGGACGTCTTTCAACGACTACAACCACTCCAAGAAAAGGCATGCCAACTGTTCACCGAACAAGAAATCTAGGGAGATAAACTCGAACAGGGTGTCATCACTGCAGAACAATGCCTGGAAGGACCGCTCAATGAAACAATAATCCAGGAATTTACTGAACAAGAGGTTGTCGCACTGCAGCAGGTCGAAGCCGCTCGAGCCAAGATCAAGGTGTTCGAAGAGGAATTGGTCAGACCTGAGTGACTCAGGATGAGTCACAGGTGAGTGTTGGGGGCCTGTTGGCCCTTGACCAAGTTTTGAATAGTACTTGGTCATACTTGACCACTTTTTGGATTGCAACATCTTGCCAAGGAAGGAGCGCAACACGAAGCATAAAATAAGAAAGCAAGACCTATTTTGGGGTCCATTTTAGGGTTTTGGGTTGATGTAATGGGAAAGGGATGTCAGCCCATGGGTTTACCCACATTTAGGCCCATTTTGTAATCTATAAATATGCAATGTATATAGTAAGATAAAGGAGGAGATAGTAATGTAGCACATCTATGTGATGTATGAATGAAATATTAGTGCTAGTAATTGGATCTGTGTGATCAGATGTATCTTAGAGTGCTCTGTGCATGAGATTGAAGAGCTAAGTGCAGGTTGTTATAGTATAATGCTGAAGAGCAAGGAAGAAAGATCCAACGAACTGTGTAGATCTTCTGTCCTGTGCAAAGTAAGGGTCAATAAATCTCTGTGTTGTAACTACTTGACCAAGATAATATAAAGAAGACTTTGTGGACGTAGCCCCGGGGTGGGGGTGAACCACGGTAACTATGTGTATAGTGCTTTGTGCTTTGCTCTTTTCTATTTATCTCTTTCTTGGCTAAGTGCTTGATGTGATTAAGTAGATCTAGTTACGCTCTGTGATGTTGATGAATGAATGAACATTAGATATGATATATGAGATGCTTAGTGCTTGATATGTTGAATCTAACCTATATTTCTATGGATAAGTACTGCTATTCTCTGTGCCTTCTGTGAAGTATATTAATTAATGTATGTTAATGAATAACTGATGCTAAGTGTGCTGTAAGAAAGATAATCACAGATCTGTGTCCCAACTAAGGTTGCAAACATCTGAGTCCTGCAACCACCCCTGCCTCTACCTCAGGTGAGACTTCATATGCTTCACAGGTGTTTCTGAAAGGGTCAGTAGTTAGGGCTTTGTTGGTGCGCTCTTGAGCGTTGAACCCTGGGTCTGCCCCTGTGCCAACACTTGGACTCTTGACAAAGGTGAAGAAATGTGTAGGTACATAAATGATTTACAAAAGAAGACAGTAACAAAATATGAACTACAAGAGATGAGGTATTCATTGGAAGCTAAGTTGGAGGCAATAAGTACTAAGATGGATGGTTTAAAAGGGGAGATCATGGGAGTATTGAAAAATTTCCTAATAGAGAGGACGCCTGAAAGTGAAAATGTATCCCATGAAATTCATGATGAGGACACAAGGAAGATGAATCAAGAATGGAGAAAATCTAACTTTGGGTTGAAGATCAACCACTTTCCTAATATTGATATGATAAAGTTTGATGGAAAGGACCCAATCACATGGATACTTCAGATGGGGCAATTTCTTGATCTGCATAATGTGCCACATACAAAAAATGTAGGGATTGCTTCTTTATATTTAGAACCTAGTCAATTTGTGTGGTATCGATGGCTTTGTTCTTGCAAATCACTCATCACTTGGAAAATTTTCACAGAAGAAATGATAGCACACTATGAGGATATAAGGAGCAATACCTTCTTTAGCCAATTGATAAATCTCAAGCAAAAGGGCTCAGTTATAGATCACATTGAGAACTTCCAAATATTGAATATAAAGGTAACAAATATTCTAGATGAGCACTTGAATGATGTATTCATAGGAAGTTTAAGGGATAAAATTCAACATGAGGTTCGTCTTTGGGAACCCAAATCATTGGAGAATGCATTTAGGGTGGCAAGAAATGTTGAAAGTAAAAATATGGGTATGGCTACTAGAAGGACCACTCCTAACATCTATCGAGAGAATAATGTTCCTTCTTCTAAAACACCTCAACCTACCAGGTTGACACCTCAACAATTGGAGGAAATAAAAGCAAAAGGTTTATGCTTTAATTGTGACAACAAGTACAGTAAGGGACATAAGTGTGGTGAGAAGAAATTATTCTACATAGATTTGGAAGAGGAAGAAGAAGAAGAACAGGAACCATCTCAAGATGAAAATGTAGACGTGATTTCTTCTGAAGAGTTGACTCCCATGATATCGTGTAATGCATTGGCTGGAATTAGCACTCCTCAAACCTTCAAGATCGAAGGATATATCAAAAATAAAAAGGTAATAGTCCTAATTGATTCTGGTAGTACTCATAATTTCATTCACTATAAATTAGCCAAAGCTCTCAATTGCTTTGTATATCCAACACTAGAGTTTCAAGTAATGATTGTAGATGGAGGAACTATCAATTTCTCAGGAAAATGAAATAAGATCAATCTTACTATGGGGGAATATGTGATGAATATTCCAATGATTGCTGTACCCATGGGTGGTGCTCATGTCGTACTAGGAATCCAATGGTTACAATAATTAGGAACAATGGCTTTTAATTTTCAATAACTTTTCATGAAATTCTCATTGGAAGGAAAATAAATTGAGTTAAGAGGTATCACAGGGAAACTCAGTAAGGTGATAAGCTCTAATGGCATGACAAAATTATTGAAAAAGGGGAATCAAGGTGTAATTGCACACCTATGCTCACTAGATGTTCAAACATCTAAGCCATCTATTCCCATATATCTCCAAGGGATCATTGATAAACATTCCAAAGTATTTGAATATATTCCAATAGGTCTTCCACCCACTCGAAATCATGATCATGATATTCACCTTGTTGGAATATTGGTTGTTGTCATTGATGTCAACCCTAGTCATGGGTTTTGGACCTCAAGATTGATAAAGGTATTTGGACATGAAGGACAATGCACATGAAGATACACCACCCATGGATGGATAATATACATCATGTTGTTTCCAGTGGTATGTGGAACATCACGTGGATCCTCATGGTTGAGGAGAAATTAATTTTTGAAGATGACAATGTAAATTGAAGAAGGAAGTACATGTAGGCCCTGAAGATAATTAAAGAAAAGAATTACAAAATAAGAATGTGTCAGGTCGGCCCTAATGTTAAAAGGAAGTGACATAAATGGTATAAATAAACATCATTATACATTCATTTGATACAAGTCGAATTTTAGAGGTAATAAGAAGAAAAGAAGGTCAAATTTCAAGGGAGGATGAAGTCTTTTGGTGATGTGTTCTAAGGTATGTTATTTTTAGGTCATCTTACCATTTTTGCTATAACGTTTTTTCTAGAACGATTCAGATGGTAAAATCGCTATGGTATTGAGAAGACATATCAAGTTACCTCTTGAAAGACAAATTGGCAATAGATACCATCCTAGATGGATTGACAGATTTAGTGAAATCCAAGGTGGGATCATGTGCATGATCAAAAGAGCTTTGGGACAAGCTACAAGACCTTTATGTAAGGGAAGATGCAGAAGAAGAAGAAGAAGTTGAAGCAAATTACAACATATTAGATTTCAAAGAAGAAAATAGAGGTCAGTTCTTTTGCTTTAATTGTGAAGGAATTGGTCATGTTGAATTTGAATGTCCTCATCCAAGGATTGAAAGAAATAACACTGAAGAAGAAAATTCCAATGAAGAAGAAGAAAATCATGAAGAAAAAATTATTCAACAAGAAGATGAGAATCTTAAAAGATTGAAGCATGTTGAGATTGAAAATACAAGCTCAAAGAAACATAAAGAAAACCAAGAAGTGAATTGGGTAGTTGTGAAAATACAATTGTAATCTTGAAGAAACAATTAGAAGACTTTGAGAAACTAAGAGAAGAAACCATTTCCTTGAAAACTCTACTCGAAGAAGAAAGAAGAATAGGAGAAGTAAGGAATGTCCAAATGAAGAAGAAAGAAGAAGATTGTGAGAAATTTGAACAAGTAGTTGTCTCATTGAGGAAGAGCTTAAGAAACTCTCAAGTGCCAAAAGACTTAACACATCTTCGATGCATGGGTGAAACTTCATACAAAGAAGATGCAAATACCAACAAGAAGGTTGAAGAAAGAGCTACACAGACAGTTCATGAGAAGTGGACCAGGATACCAGAAAGAAGGAATGATTACAAAAGAGATGAATATCCAAGAAGATCTCCTACCTTCAGGTATCAAAGAAGCTTTAATCAGTATGAAGGAAACTACAAAAGAATAGATCATGAACCCAGATGGATTACATCACAAAGAAGCCCACTTACTCCAAGGTATCAAAATTTCTTTCTTGGTCATTGTTATAGTTGCAAAATTTTTGGACATAAGGCAATTAATTGCAGAATCAATGAAAGGAAAACATATGCAAGAAACATGAATGGTGTAAATAGAAGATATGGAAATAATCATGGATTTGTCAACAGAATTTATAATTCATTTTCCCCATTGATGGACAAAAATATTGCATGCTACAAATGTAATTATCTTGGTCACAAAGCACGAGATTGAAGATATATGAATGAAGATGTCCCTATGCCAACCACAGTATGGTGAAGGAAAGAGATTCCAAACAATGAAGATTGTCGAATAGCATTGACCGCTGAAGAATGTAAAGAAGAAGATGAATGGTATATAGATAGTGGATGTTCTTCACACATGACTATGGATCAAGACAAATTCATCAGCTTGAAGAGAAAGGGTGGCAATGTTGCATTTGGAGATGTCTCATCTTCCAAAATACTTGGAGAAGGTGTAGTGGAGCTTGGAAGAAAAAATGAAAAAAGAAAAGAATATTATATTGGTTGAAGACTTGAATCATAATCTACTCAGTGTTAGTAAAATGTGTGATCAAGGATACACTCTTACGTTTGATTCCTGAAAATGTAAAATCAGAGAAAATAACTCAGGAAGATTGGTTGCAACTACAACAAGAATACCGAACAACATATACATTCTAGACATGAAGAAGAGAGAGAAGACATAAGCCACACAAAAGGATTCTAAGGAAGAAAAAGTCCCAAAGACCAAAAACAAGGATGAAGTATTATTGAGTTCCACATGTTCAGGGGGAGCAGCCCCAAAGAAGAGAGTTACATTTTCCCATTAAACTCAGGGGGAGCAGCCCTAACCTTTGCCATTGATGCCAAAGGGGGAGAGAAATTGGGATTGTGATGATAGGGGGAGCATGATTGTTTCCATCAATGACAAAGGGGGAGATTGTGGGAAGATTGGTTGTTGTCATTGAGGTCAACCCTAGTCATGGGTTTTGGACCGCAAGATTGATAAAGGTATTTGGACATGAAGGAAAATTCACATGCAGATACAACACCCATGGATGGATAGTATACATCATTTTGTTTCTAGTGGTATGTGGCACGCCACATGGATCCTCATGGTTCAAGAGAAATTAATTTTTGAAGATGACAATGTGAATTGAAGAAGGAAGTACATGTCGGCCCTGAAGATAATTAAAGAAAAGAATTACAAAATAAGAAAGTGTCAGGTCGGTCCTAATGTTAAAAGGAAGTGACATAAATGGTATAAATAAACATCATTATACAGTCATTTGATACAAGTCGAATTTTAGAGGTAATAAGAAGAAAATAAGGTCGGATTTCAAGGGAGGATGAAGTCTTTTGGTGATGTGTTCTAAGGTATGTTATTTTCAGGTCATCTTACCATTTTTTCTATAACCTTTTTTCTAGAACAATTCAGATGGTAAAATCGCTATGGTATTGAGAAGACATATCAAGTTACCTCTGGTAAAAATTTTATCTCTTTATTGGCTATAATTACGGAGATACACTCTGTGGAATATAGGGTTTGTGAGCAGTCCTGAAGCTAGTCAATAAATAGGTGTTCCGGGTAAAACAGTCATAACTTCTTCATCGAGAATCCAAATGACATGGGAAAAATTTCATTGGAAATAGTACGGACTGTAGTTTCTTGTGTGTGAGTTTCATAATCAGATGTTAAATATTGAGCGCGGGGCATTCTGTACAATTTGGTTTCCTGAATAGACCATAATTGAATAAAATCTACCATTCTTTCTATAAATTCTTTTTGGGGAGGATTCAAGGAGTGAAACTTGGAGGATTTTCAGAGAATACATTGAGTAATATTATATACAGGATCAGAGTACTCCAAGAATTGAATAATTGCAGAAATTGAAGAAGTCTCAGGAAGCATTATCAGGTTCTATGTGATGATTGGTTGATGGTGATGATTTAATGTAAAGTTTTATTATCTCTCATATATTCTTGGGTGGAAGAAAGGGGCAAGGATGGAGAGTTCAACTCTCTCTTGATATTGGAGGATTGTATCTTCCTCTTGAAGGTTTATCCCTCCCTTTAAATTTGGAAGCTGTAGCTACCTATGGAAGTCATTACTTCCCTTGAACAATAACTATTGATTATTTCTCATATATTGTGCATGGTGTATTTTGGTGTATTGGTGTAACTCTTATACTATTGTTCATTGCTCATTGGATATAGTTGAATGGTTTAATTATAAGTTGAAAAAGGTTTTAAATTGTACTTGATACTGATTCACCCCCCTCTTAGTATCAACACACCTAATTCTTGGGAGTGTTCCTCCTAACATCAGGCCATACAGATACCCTTATGCCCATAAGAGTGAAATTGAGTGCATGGTCGAATAAATGTTAGAGGCTAGCATTATTAGACCTAGCCAAAGTTCTTACTATGCACCGGTGGTAATGGTATTCAAGAAAGATGGCTCATGGCATATGTGTCCAGATTATAGAGAGCTCAACAAGATCACTATTAAAGATAAATTTCCCATTCCCATCATTGATGAATTGTTAGATGAAATATATGGAGCAATATATTTCACAAATTTGGATCTCCATTCAGGATATCATCAGATTAGAATGAAGGAAGAAGATATCCCAAAAACAACATTCTAAACTCATGAAGTCCATTTTGAATATTTGGTCATGCCTTTTGGCCTTACAAATGCACCTTCTACATTCCAAGGGTTGATGAATTCCATTTTCAAGCCCTTTCTTCGAAAATTTGTGTTAGTATTTTTTGATGATATACTAATCTATAGCAAGTCTTGGGAGGATCATG
>ML795354.1:211034-233696 GCA_009831015.1 Picea engelmannii
TGATAAAGTCAGGTATGCCATCATCGAACATCATATCACTGTAATAATTTCAGTTGCAAAGATTTACATTTCAGGGTGGTTGGGAGGTTCTAGGGAGGACTGTTGTCCTCAGAGGTTCAATTGGGTGCTTGAACACAGGGAGTTGGTGCTTCCTTCTAGTTGGTTCTAGAGAAACCAGGGAGTTGGTGCTTCCTTCTAGTGGGTGCTAGACAAAACAGAGAGTTGGTTCTCTCAGCAAGTTGTAGCTTGCAAAACAGAGGTTGCAGCCTCATTATGAGTTGGTGCTCATATGTATGATAATGTGAAGAATGTAACTATTACTTATCATATAAAGAAAAAGAGGTTTTTACCCTGTATGGGTTTCCTCAAGAAATATCTGTCTCTATGTTTCTCATATGTGTGACTGATACTGAATTTTCCATTGTCTATGTCCCTGCATTATTGTGATTATCATTTAGTGTCTCAGCAAAGAGTTTAAAAGAAGCATAATTGTTTAAGCACGGTAACAACTGATTCACCCCCCCTCTCAGTTGTCCAACAAGACAAACTCTGAACCTTTCTTTAGAAGACGTGTGAAACCGCGAGTAATCTCGGCGTAATTCAGGATGAAACGACGAAGAAAGTTTGCTTTCCCCTGCAAACTTTGTAACTGGCGCAAAGAAGAAGGAGGAGGGAGATTAAGAATCGCCTCGACCTTGATGGGATCTACCCAGATCCCATGGCGTGAAACAATGAAACCGAGGAGACGGTCGTATTCTACGCAAAAGACACATTTATGAGGATTCAGGTGAATGCGATAGAATCGACAACGAACAAAAATCGCTCAGAGATGAGTAGGGTGATCAACTCTATGTAAAGAGTGAGCTGGAAAATCGTCCAAATAAGGTTGAACAATATGCTTGATATCGTGGAATGCGTAAGACATAGCACGTTGGAACGTAGCACCTGCGTTTTTCAGACCGAAGGGGAGTTTCTTGTAGGCGAAAGTACCCCAAGGACAAATAAAAGTCGTTTTATGTTGGTCCTCAGGAGCGATATTGATTTGATTATAGCTGGAAAATCCATCCATGAGGGAAAAAATTTCACTACCGGCACAGTCATCGACGATCTGGTCAACAAAAGGGGTTGGAAAATTATCCTTTGGACAAGCTTTTTTGATATCCCGATAATCAACACAAACGCGTATACTACCGCCTTTCTTATCAATCGGTACGGGGTTGGAAACCCACTCTGTCAATGCCACGGGGTAAATGAAACCGGCCTTGAGAAGTTTTTCAACTTCGAGTTTAATGGCTGCCGCTTTACGTGGATGGACAGGACGGAGGCACTGTCGAACTGGTTTATCTCCGGGGTATGTCTTAATCTCATGAATGATGATAGTAGGGTCAATACCTGACATCTCTTCGTAACTCCATGCAAATATATCACGGAATTCTTTAAACAAGGAAGTATAAGTGACAATTTCTTCAGGAGAACACGAAGCTCCAATATGAACGTTCTCGACTATCCCAGGTTTTACTGAAATATCGATGGGTATCGTGGGCGAGATGTTACTAAGGTTCCCTTCTGCAAACACATCTCGTGTAGATTGGGAAACCATGGAAATAACAACAACGGTTGACGGAGTCGAAATCCGCTGATAATTCTCAAGAGTTTGTTGTTCCAGAAACAATATGGAACGATGATGACCATCGTCCCAAGGGGTGTCCTCCATGATGGACATGATCATCTCATCAGTGGGAAAGATGACACGGAAAGGATCAGGAGACAACTCGTCAAAAGAAGAAGTAGGAAGGGATGCCGATTGAATGGCTTGATAAGCGGACTCAACCGGACTTAACGGCATAACGTTGCCGAAATGAACGTGATCTCCAGGATCAGGGACTATCCAAGGGTCAACAGACACAGGAAGTTCGTGAGGTACAGTGGATATCATATTAATGGAAGAAACTGACGGGCCTGGAATATTGAGTGGTGGTGGTATGGGGAAAGTACCCATTAACGACAAGTCTTTTAAAAGACCGACACCAACATTCTCATAACCTGGAGGGGTGTTTGCTATAAACGACACATTTCCCGTGCGAGTATCGGTATTAAAGAAGGCAAGTTGATCGACCGTAAACACTTTTCCCTGGTGAGGAAATCGTACGACACGAAAAAGGGTTGACACGACAGCACGCATAGAATCGACCCAACTGCGACCAAGTAGAAGATTATAATCTAGAGGAGTATCGAAAACTTCCACTTCCACCTGGACGGTTTTACCTTCGAGAGTAACAGGCAATGACGAAAGAACACCGTATGGCTTAAAACCAGAGCCATTGAAGGCTCACAAAGTGTTTTGTGATTCGTTTAACGGGGGAGAGCCAATGGCTTTCCAACAAGAAAAAGACATTACGCACGTAGAGGCACCTTCATCAATAACAGTTCGGCAAATACTCTTGTCGGAGACCACAACTTGGATTTGAAACGCAAGCTATGGGGGTAACCTCGAAAGATTATCTTCCAAGTTAAAGACTATCAGATTCATATCTATTGGATCAATGCCACCTATGGCTTTCAACAACACCCTTCGTTGTGCAGGACAAGACTGAAGGACTTCCAGAGCAGACATCGCTGAGGGTGCTTGGGCCAGATCTTCGACAATGCTATAGTTTTGGACTGCTCGAGCATGAGAATTGAATGTCGACTTCTTAACGACACCTTTGGGGGGTGGTCGAATAACTGTATCGAGGTTCGGTGGTTCGAGATGAAGAGGATCGTTCGTAGGTGGATTGGGTGGAGAAGGCTGTACCAAATCGGGAGGTAAGTCGTCAACCTTCTCCGTAGAAGGAGTATAGTCTTTAGCTCTAGTGGTGAGTGCAACATTGTCTTTTTTGGAATCACTGGTGCACATCAAAACATAAGAGGATGTATAAGTAGAGGGTTGGTCATGGATGACCAACAAAGACTGTTGTTGAGACGGGAAGGGTTGAGACAAGACTGCCGGTGTAGAGGGCTTTGGTGTTTCTTGAAGGAACTTATTAACCTCGGCACGTCTCGGACAATCCTTCGTGTAGTGATCATCACCACAGATAAAGCAAGGGTAGCATGGTTTGCGCTTATCCCGGTCATCAACAGGAGGTGATTTGTTGTGCTCATTTGGATTATTGTTTTTACCCTCCTTATTCTTGCCTCTCCCTTTCTTAGACTTATTCTTACCGGTCGACGTAGATTGAACAACGTTCACTTCAGATGTTTTACCGGTGGGAGGAGAAGGAGACGGAGCACTTTGAACATTAGAAGAATTGGATTTCGGGGTTGTAGTTGAAACAGAATGTGAGTGGCTATGAGTGGAACCAATCACACCATCAGCTGCATGCGAGGCAGCCAGAGCAGTAGAAGTAGTAGAAGTACCAGGACGAGGTAAATCAGGTAGTAAATCATACAATGTTCCCGTTTGCGAATAAACGAGATCAATATAATGAGCACGACTAATAGCCTACTCTTCGGTGACAACACCGCCCATAGAAATGTCTTTACCAATTTTGTTTACAAAAGACTTGGTAAACCATTCAGCCAGTAACTGATCAGGAAGATCAAGTTTAATGAGACGTCGCCTCCGTCGCCACTCATGAATATGATCAGATATATGAGTGCTCGAGCTATGTTTGAAGGAGGTTAAAATCTCAGTTCCGGTATCGTAACGGATCGGTAACTGGTAATGTGTTAGAAAGGCCATTGCAAGGGTGTTGAAATCGGAAAAGAAACCTCGTGGTAATTCAATGTACCACTTCGCAGCAACACCCGTAAGAGTTCGTTGAAAGAGACACAGTCGAATGGAGTCATCCATCAATGAGTTGGATGAACACCACAAGTGGAAAGTCATGACATGATTATTTGGGTCCTCTCCCACCTTCCCATCGAATTTCGGAATGTCCGATGGAAGTTTTACAGGAATAGCAGGCCATTGGGGAGAGTGACGAATAGGATCATTAAGAATCCTAGACAAATCTGGCAGATCCAGAGTAGCAAGAAAAGTAAATTGCCGATTCACTTGTGGATACTGGTGACTTTGGGGTGGAAGCCATGTCGGTAGACCAGTGGGACCGTATGCAGTCTACCCCCAGAGGGAAGATCCTGGTTGGTTCGGTGGCGGTTGAATCGGATAGTAACCCCAAGGATTTTGACCTTGAGTTTGAGTAGTGACTTGAGGTTGAGTAGTCTGTCCTGAACCCCATATAGGATTAGTCACCCCTGGATATGGTTGGCCTGTAGTAGGGACAACTTGTTTCCCCCAACATTTTGAGGAAAATTTTGCATAAGTTGATTCCAGTACTGGACCAAAGCAGGAGGTATGTTTTTTCCTAAAGGTGAGGTTGGTCCCCCTATCAGAGGGACAGTTCCACCCGAAAGTTGTGTACCAACCGTAGGTTGCGTAGTAACTATGTTATGTTCGGGAAAAGGAAAAGGAAACGTACTACCCTGTCCACCAATAGGATTGTGCAAGTTTGGTGCAATAGTCGGGATAATGCTACTAGTATTAGGATTGCCCGTAGGAAACAGAGGGAGTGTTGGGATGAAACCGAGAATAGGATGCCCAGGAAACTGAGGACCACCTGGAGAACCAGCTGGAGTTTGTGGAGGTGTTGTATGGGGAACATTCAACAAAGGATTCAGCGCATGGTAACCAGGAGGTAAATTCGGGTTAACCTCAGGAGTTTGCTGGGTATTGATAGGGGAAAGAGTAGTGGCAGGAATATCGGTTTGGACACTCGTAGTATTCGCAAGATGGGCCATCTCGGGAGGAAGGAAAAAATGATACGGGGGAGTCTCTGGTGTAGTCTCTGGTTCAGGAGACATGGGAGGGTTGATTTCGTAGACAGGGAATGACTCAGTACCAAACAAGACTCGTCGGAAATCACCCGAACAAAAAGGATCTTGGCCTACTACACCGTGAGAAGGCCCAACAGTTGTTTCAGAGGATGTAACAATGGCTTCTTCAGAAGGATTAAATCATCCAACAGGTCGTTCACCACGACGAATGCGGTAATCCTCTATAGTATTGGTAATACGAAATTCAGCAAGAGGATCAGTGGGTGCTACTTGTGGAGGTGGTGTAAAAACTTTTGGGACGTCACTTATGTCCACATGCGGTAGAGTAACAAGGGGAATTTCACCTGGGCGAGGAGAGTCCTCGGGGGTACCCTCAGGTGTTTCCGTATGCGAAGGTTGTGAAGCTTCCAGATGTTCCAGGGACAAACCTTGCATCCTTCGTGAATGTCGTGGGGGAGCAATTGTAAACAAGTAACCAACTCCCCAATGAAAATCCTATGGCCAACTTCGAGAAACAAATAGCACACCCTAGCAAATAAAATCTAGAAGCAATCACCAAGCAAACAATACCTTCTAATATTGAAGCCACTAGTTGGTGATGAAATCCAACGTCGCAACAACGAGACAAGAAGGGGCAGGGCTAAGGTGGAAAAGTTACGTTGACGACCTGCTTAACAGACTTACGACTTGGTGCAAGCTCCCACACATAATCGTGGGTATACCCTCCAAGGAGCCCGAGTGAGTTTGATCAACGTCGATTCCAAGTACCGTGAAGAATTTCCCCTCCAAAATCACCTTGGGTAAGAACCTAGAGAGATAAGCCACTAAGGTCACCACAAACAACAATACAGCCTGGGGAAACGATCGTCAGTCCGATCCACACGCAAAGGCAGGGTATCTAGCCCGAAATCAACTCAAAGGCTTCCACTCATAATTGTGGGTATACCTCGGAGTGACCCCCATAATACGTACAATCTCTACACCGGTGTCAACAAAGTAGGGTTAGTAACTCTGCCAACACCAATGCGACCTAATGCTTGAACCTTGTGTTAGAAGGGCTTCCCAGGACAATATGTTGCCAATGGAATTTGACAGTCCCTAACTCAAGATGCTATTGTTTGTTTTTGAGCTTTTGGAGAGCGTGTCTCTCTTCCTACTCCAAAGCACTAGCCTAGCTAAATGTTGGTGTAAAAGAGCCCTAGAAAAAAGTTACTAGATCAATTTTAATATGACGTAATGTTTTTACAGGTTGTTGTTTACTCAAAGGTAGCGGAAATGAAACTCATGATGTGTGACTCTGACCCAAATAATGCAAGGATATGATGAAATATAATGCTTTTCATTCGATGAATCCTAGTTATGGGAGAGAGAGGACAATTTCTGAATCAATCTCAATACTACAATGCAAATGCAATGCTCAATTTCCTTTCAGATGCCAATGCAAACAATCATGTATCAATGAGCAAGTTCCATATGTCTTTTTCAAAACTTCAATACTCTTAAAGTTTGATTTTCAATGCTTTCGCAAACAACAAAAAAAAAACTTGAAAGAAAACATGTAGTTCACTTTCCAAGAAGAACTTTGATTAATGAGAAAAGAAAACCAAATTATAAAGACCTAAACAAACAACCCAATCCAATACTTTCAACGAAAGCAAAAACAAAAGCAAACCAAGGATCTTCTCAATGCGAATGAAAAATTGTCCTTTTGAACCAACAAGCACAAGAGAAACACCAAACACCTAACTCTCAACCAATCCCTGGTTCTCAGCCATTCAGATACACTCAACTCCAGAAGTCAGAGAGAATGAAAATGCCAACAAGAGCTAAGAAATGAAAGTCAAGCTATAAAGGCAAGCAACAACCTAGAAACCCTAGATCAGTTCCAGCAAGCCAACTAAAGCAAAAGATATGTAAGTCACTGATTCAATAAGCCAAAGAGGTGTAAATCAACATATATGAGCAATTGATAGAGTCAAAACTTGAATTCAAAAATTTCAACAAATATCTTCGCAGGCCAGTGTGGAACACAGTGCGAGAAACTAGTGTTCTCGCAGGCCACTTTGATGCAACATGCAAACTATTCGCACTGAAATATACATGCAGAGTGCGAACTTTCAAGGTTCTCGAAGGCTGTCAATGGACACAGTGCGAGAATCCCTGAAACTAATGAAAAATTTGAAAGATCAAGCAAAAATCAAACTGGCTTATAGACCCAGAAGGTCTCTCAGGGTATCCTGAGGACTTAGAGACTGACAAATCAAAATAAAAATGCAAACAAAGAAAATGGCCACAGAAAATTCAAAAACCATAAAGAAAAAAGGGGATAGATCCCTAGTGGAGTCGCCAATTTTGTTATAGGATAAATCCGTGAGTGCAGACACAAACCGATCTCCCTAGATCCACCTGGATCTAGAACAAAACAGGACAAAATAATACACTTTCCCTAGATCTAGCCTATTGAATGAACTAAGAGGTAAGGATTATGGACATACCTTATGAACGCTTTCCTTATGTCTTTGTTGTTCCAAGATTTGATCCAATTCTCTCGTCCCTTCCATATCACAACAAAACGAACCAATCGAAGTAAAGGCAGATTAATATATTCAATGACTAGTCTATACATATGATCAAGGAATTATGTAATAAAGTGACATCATCTTTATGGGAAAGGGACATATTGCTGTATTGAATTAATTGAAAGTGAAACTTACAACCCGAGCCTTGATGTCATAGGTCTCTTTTCGATGGCTCCTAGCTCTGACACACACACTTGCTCATGCATGAAGAAAATCAACCACTTGTGATGACCTTCCTGTTGTCTCTTGCTGCTGTAGCATCAATCCTCCATACAGTCTTGCACTAATTCTATAATCAATCTCTAGCTAGCTTGCTGCTTGTTTGCTTAACCCTTTCCATGAGAAATCCCCTCAATATATAGGAGAAGATAGATTAGTTACTTGGATAGGGAATGATCCCAAGATATCTGGAATGCCAGCACCTGAATAACCATTCGAAAGCCAACTCACCCTTCTAGAAGATTCCCTTCTAGAAGGTTTGAGATTCTTATATTTTTCTCCTTTAAGAACATGTTCGCACCCTAACAATGAGTACAGTGTGAGAAGTTCACACCCCAACTTAAAGCAGCCTGCGAGAAACAAGCATTCTCGCAGGTAAATATATAAGTAGCCTGCGAACATTCTTCAAAGTATGAATTCTGGAAGAAGACAACTGTAACTTTTCTCAGGAAAATGTTCTTGGTAAAGAGCTTGATTTTCCATCATCATAACATCATCATGACATCATCACAATGACCAAATTGGTGAATAACACAAAGGTCAATTACAAACATATTGAGGGTTTTTCTGAGTTGTAAGTATGGGGTTTTGGCACGCCCTCCAAATTGGTTACCATCGCCAATCACCATGGACAACATAAATCATTGCAGTGGTGGAAATGCTTCTGATATAGTTGACTTTTGCTAGTTAATGTGAAGCCAAGCTTGCTATATAGAGAGGTTATAGACATCATATTCATCTAATAAATAATGTTGATACCTAACTTGAGGAGATAAAATTTAAGATTACTGACATAAAATAAGGATGGACATCCATAATTCACAAATAAAACATCTCATATCTAAGAACAATATGTTTATTCAGACCATCCCTAGCTCTGCTAGAATTTCACTTCAATAATGTATCTAAGAGAAGTGGCAATAGAGGAATACCCTATACACTAGGTCTCAAATCCCATGGAAATCAAAGAAGATGATGATACGAAGAAAGAAAATAACTAGTAGCATTTCTCCAATGGATTGTTTTCTATTTATATTATCTAGGTTTATGTTATGCAAGTTTAAGTTTTATTAGGGCATTATATTAAAATTTACAATACTAAGGATATAAAACTTTTGAGGAAGAATGTAAAGGCATGGTGGTGTTATAACATCTTTTTCCACCTCACAATATAGATGCACATATTGGCCTAATTGTTAAATCCCTTTTCTACTTGTAGACCACTATTCCCCTTTTTCCTCCTCAAAATTATTTTAAAACCCCATTTTTAAAGATACACAGACCCTAACAGTTATGCAACATGCGTACATATTGTTGGGGATTGGGTGTGGCCTGATACATAACAAATTAATAGAACCACAGATAATCGAAGAGTAATAACTTCAGAAAAGATTGGTCGTGTCTAAAGACATCGTTACAACACTTAAGCACAATGCATTGTGATCCGAACATCACAATGCATATTGAAATTTTTCAACATGTTCAACATCATATGATAATGACCCACTGGGTCCTTCATTTATAGTCTCAATATCTAACAAAATTCCTAGAAATCAGGAAGATCTTGTCCACATACAACCATCGGTAATTAGAGTTAACTCTGAAAAATCCTCGCTGTCTAGTCGACTCGTCAAAATAGCTTGACCCGACCATTCATGCATCCAAATTGTAGTCTATTTCTCGGTTGTTCGATCCATCGAATGATTGTCTTCGACTACTAGTCAAATGTCTAACTGACAGGCTAGTAAACTACTCGACTAAATGATGTAGACTTCTCGTCAATCGCTCGACTGAATGTTTCTAGTTGTTGGTCGATCTCCCAACTGATTCATTCCAAGAGAAGTGTGATGAACCATTAGAACATGAGATTCTAATAGCCCCCATCAAAAAATGACTCTATAGATTCAAGAAGTGAAATTAAGTCAGCAGGACACCCCCCCATAATTACAACTTCCAGAAGCCCAAGTATAGAATGGAGATTGATAAACTTATCTTCAAAAAAGGGTTTAGTAAATATATCAACAATATGATCATCTATTCTATAATACGCAAGAGTTAAAACTTTCTCTTGAACTAACTGTCTCAAATAGTGAGCATAGAGATCAACATGATTCATTTTATTGCGTGCAATAGGATTGTTATCAACTTGAATCACACTCTGATTATAGTAATAGATTGTAGTCGAGGTCTGTAGAAGAAACCCAATTTCACCCAAGAGTTGGCAAATCCAGACTGCCTCTTTTTTTGCATGAATGACGCCACAGTACTCTACTTTTGTAGTCGACAAAGAGACTACCTTATGTTTCAAGCATGATCAAACCAACCGTCCAGTGTTAAAGAGAAACACATAGCCAGAGGCGGACTTATGATCATCACTGTCTTCTGCCCAGTTAGAGTCAGTGAAGCCGACTAACAAATCTGAACTTCGACAATATTTGATACCAAAATGAGTGGTACCCTTGAGATATTGAAAAATCCTTTTGACAACTTTCCTGTGGCTTTCTTTAGGGTCCTCCATAAAATGAGAAACAACACTAAAAACAAAATAAATGTTAGGCCAAATGTGAGTAATATAAATAGGACTTTTGACCAGTTGTAGATAGTGGGTAGCATTGGCTTTCAAATATTGATAATTTTTACTCATCTTAACTCCAGACTGAAAAGGAGTAGCACATGACTTACAATTTTCCATCTTAAAACATGGAAAGAGATCCACTACATATTTATATTGAGAAATGAATAAACTATCAAACATTGGTAATACTTGAAGACCCAAAAAATAGAGTAGAACACCAAGATCTTTCATATCAAATGATTAAAAAACCCTTAACTACCATTCTTAATCTTTAAAAACACATTTTAGAATGTAACTTGATTCAGAATAATTCTTGATCGTATTGAGGTGATTTGCATAATAATTGATGATGTGCTTATTATCCAAAATCTTATAAAATGATGAAAACTTGAAGAATAATGAGATAACACAACATAAAATAAAATAACTCAACTTATACAACATTGATGACATATTTTACTACATCTTCAAGTTCCCTTTAAACAAGTGAGAATGCTTCTCATAATCTCTAAATGTCAAATTACAATACAAAAATGGACTTACAAAGCTATTTTGAAGTCATTCTTCAATTCCGCTCCTTGAACTCATAAATAGAGTTTACCATTGAATTCCTTACAAAATTCCGAGAAAAAATGAGTATAAAGTCGACCATATTCTGAACTGGCTCAATTTTACCCTCTTTACATGCCAAATGATGCACTATGGCGCTCATTAATGGAAATATGGACCAAGACTTTCATAGAAAACATATTAGCACAAAAATAACATCACCATCATGCTCCTCTCGAGAAAACGATAAAAATGAGTATACACATGCCTATATGTGGACACGGTACTCCATGGCATGCAAATCTAGACAACACCAAAACTTGGCTTTCTCTTTGGCATGCACTTTGAGACATTTGTACCATACCCTATATTGGGATTTGTGTAAACCTATGGATTTGTCTCTTTGTATCAAAATCTGTGCCTGGTCTTAAATAGGCCACAAACCTGACCAAATCCCGCACCACGCATAACCCTGACATCCACATTAAATTGTGTTCATGTTGAATCTCCACAATAGAAGGTGCCTTGGGTGTGTTGGTTAAGGCATTGTTTTATGGGGGTAGAGGTCACGGGTTCGAGTCCATGGACCTCTCCCCTATCGATGCTTTTGTTATAACCAAAGTTTATATATAGTATGTTTTTTTTTTATCCATTGGCATGTTTCATTATCCCCATGAACTTCAATTACGGTTACATTGGATCCATATATACCAAGGGTCGAGGGCTTATCCCTCAAACCTTTTTCTGATTGATATAACATTGAAACAACTTTAAATTATTTTGATGCCACATCAGGTTAAGTCCTAACTGCGTGGTCTAATGGTAATTCGTTGCTATAACTTGTATGAGGTTAGGGGTTCGATCCTTGTTGACCCAAATTTTTTTTGATAAACAAAAACCATAATGGGCCAATGGGAGAGTGCCATGTAGTGGTCTCTCATTGGTCCACCTGTGCCAACCTTGCCACATGTTGGATGCTAATTATAACACTTGTGTTGTACAGTATGCATTGTCACCTGCATGGTATGCCACATGGAACCTTATGGTGCTACCACGTGAACATCGTACGACCTGTACGGGGATTCCACATGTCACCCTTTAGGTGGTGACACGTGTCACCTTGACTTTGACTTTGACCTTTTTTTCCCTCTTTGACCACAAATTTGATTGACTCTAACTTTTGCATACGAACTCCGTTTGAGGAGATTTTTGCGCCATTGGAAATCTATCACTGAGCTCTATGAAATGATTTCCTTCTCAAGAGGATTTGAGATGGTCAAATATTGAGACTTTTTGGATCCTCTTGGACCTATGTGAGCATTCTGGATCCTCCTGGACCTCTATGAGTGTTTGGGATCTTCTTGGATCACACCTTCCCATTGAATAACTTTTGGTCCTCCAAAAGTATGAATATTTCAACAACTTAGTGATGATAACTCTTACTCACTCTTCCACCTTATTGAAATGTTCTTATTTAGTAACTTAGTGATGACAAATCTTGTTCACTCTTCCACATTGTTGAATATTCTGGGACTAATTCTTCATCTTGGATATTGGATCTTGGATACTAGATAATTGTACATTTGTCTGCTTCTATGGAATATGGCTCTGACTCTGGCTCTTTGGAAACTAGTGCCACTTAAACATAGCACCGGTTCTGGCTCATAGATCCTTTCATAACAAAAGTCTATTCATTGAATCTTTGTAATACCTGAATCTGAATCATGTACTCAATATCCACTCCCATCGCATTCTCTGCTAAAGATAGTCTATCTTAGCCAATCATGAAACCAAGTTGAATGATGATCTACGCCTCACTGTTCCTCTACTGTTCATGTATCTGTAGGAGTCTCTAAATGAATTCCCTATCCATTTCCTCTCTCTTGCCTTGAAATAAAATCTAAGCATATGCTCTGTATACTTCTTCAAAAGTATATACCTCTAATCTCTTTACAAAGAATATTATTTCTCTACTATATCTAGGAGGATTTGCATAAATTTGATACTCTTCCCACTCTCGATCTACATGCTCCAAATCTCTGCATCCTTCCATTCCTTCACCTTTGGTACTTCAGAATAAGAATGTTAACTTAGACAATTCAATTCATATGTAGTTATTAGCTGATAATAAGACAATTACAATTGTCTACACTATTGTCGAAAGGCTTATAAATCTCTATAAGAGCCCTCTCACTCTAGAACAAAGAGGCTATATAGAAACCTTTACAATATTCCTCCCACTTTAAAAAATGTACAAGGTGGCTATATAGAAATATTACAAGACTCCTCTCACTCCTAACAACATACAAGGTGGCTATATAAAAATCTTACAAGACTCCTCTCACTCTTAACATTATCTAATGAGTGACTTACAAGCTTTCTAATACAACAACATAAATATATTTAGAAGGTATGTACATATGCACAATGTTGTACCTTTATGTTATGAGAAACATATGTTCCATGCCCTGAATGTTGTTGCTGCCATCACATGTGCCTTAGATGAGCATTGTTGTTGTCTTCACCATTAACTGTGACTGGTTGACTTAGGCGCTTAACTGAAGAAATAGGTTGTCAGTACCGTGGGTTGAAGAGGTGGGTTGTCAGGCTCATGGATTGAAGAGGTGGGTTGTTAGGCCCATGATAAAATCTCTCTAGGTGGGAGACTTGTTGGGGAAGTGTTTTCTTAAGGGAGCCCAATTGCAGCTACAATGATTAGAGACTTCTTGTCTAGCCTGTTGTTGAAGCCCTTGAAGGGAAGTGTGGAAACTGAAGGAATGTTGAGCATAGAAGGGGCACACTTCCTAGGGTGGGACATGCATGTGGGGAATGAGAGGTTGTAGGTTGTTAGTTTGAGTTGGCTCCTGGGACAAAATCATTCATGTTGACTGTCTTGCCTCACCCTATCTAGGAATCCCTTTACTCGAGTGGAGTTTAGTCCCAGCTCGGGGGTGACCCACTACTAAGAGTTCTGAGAAAAGTGGTCTAAGGATGGGAATATCGTGGAAGGTATGCACGCATTTGGTGGTATTCTATCAAAGATAAGTATCAATTGTGTGTTAATTTACATGATGTGTATTTATACATGTGTTTATATTTATGGGTATTGCCAGTGTATGCTGCATATATATGTTTACTGTTAATTCTACATGAATATGTGTGATTGCATAATTTATTTGTCTATTTAAAGTTATAAATTTATAGAGACGAAATTATTGTTTTTATGGAGTGGCATGACCCAGCCTAAGTGGCTGGGTATGTTACAATATATTTAGTTCCGCAAGAGTTTATATGTAGCATAGCCTAGTAATCTAAGGCAAGGAATGCTACAATGTGGTATCAAAGCTCTAGTTTCCAACACTGAGCCTGGATGTGTCGAGCAAGTTGATTGGGTCACTTTTGTGGAATTGGGCAAGAACCCCAATTTCTATTGTTAAAATTCTTGGAAACTTTGAAGAAATTGATCAAGTGGTGAAAATTTCGTAATTTAATACTGGCTCAAGAAAATTCCAACTTGGGATGGGTCGAATTTGAAGCGCAAGGAGTGCGTAGGCCATTTATTAAGTTCCCAAAAGAAGATAAATCTCCTTGTGAGAAGGTGAACGGGCGAGATCTGTTCGAGAGATGACCAAATCCTTCAAAACCGTTATATCTGGAAAAGGAGCATGGTGGTTAAACCCTCAAGTCCTTTGGACTTCGTTGCTTCAACAATTTTTAATTATTTGATAAAAAGGAGGTAAAAATCCTTGAAGCTTTGAAGTCCCGGAGTGAATCTATGTCATAGATCAATGGGAGGAGTACTTGACCATTGCACTTGGACAAGGATAGATCTGGGTTGTTGGATCAAGCACAAATCAGGAGGTGAGGCACAATGGAGAAGATCGGATCCCAACCATCACATCTGTGCATGAGTGAGTGTGAGCCATATATCTCAAGGCAATTTGGAGCTTAGACACTCCAAGAGAAGCGAGTCCTTAAGTTTCCAGGAAGAAAATATCCCAAAGTCCTGAACTCTGGAGTAAATATGGATCATTCATGTTTTTGTACACATGTCCGTGGATTAGCGATTATTTACTAATTTAATGTTCAGGAGTTTTTGAGAGTGTTGTGGAAGAAACCTCCAAATCCTGAATATCCGAAGTCCCGGAGTGCTAGAGTCCTGAAGCTCTGGGGAGCACCTATTTGGAAGTTCGACATTCAGGAGATTTTTTGTGTTATGCTAAGAGATCCTCCGAATCCCATAGTCCCAAAGCCCCAGAGCATCGGAGTTATGTGGCATGCTGATGTCAATTAGGGTGATGTGTACCCACTCTATGCATGTCATGTGTCATATTGTTTCATGCTTTTCACAGACCTTATGTGCCAATTGGAACTCAACATGTGTGACCCGTCAGTTGGGCCACATGTCATCTCCCTATTTCTGCGACGTATCACCCCTAGTGCGGAGTTTCTAAGAATACTCCAGAAGTTCAAAAATTTAGCCTTTGGGGAAATGGGAGTATGTTGTTGCAAGAACCTCCGAAGCACGAAGCTTCGGAGAGATTCTCCAGAAGTTCACTAGTTCAACGTTCGAGGAACATAGCGTGTGATGTGGTGAAAACTTCCAAATCCCGAAGTAGCAGAGTGACGGAGTAATGAAACGCTGAAGCACCATCCCGGGAATCCAAAAATCTAGCTTTTGGGAGAATTAAGGTGTAATGGTATAAGGACCTCTGAATCGTGAAGCTCCGGGGAGTCTCTCTGGGATTTCGCTAGTTCGGTGTTCGAGAGAAGTAAAGTGTGATGCTATGAAAAACTTTGAAGCTTGAAGTTCTAGAGCCCCAATGTTTTCAAGCTCTAGATAAGCGCTTGTTCATATCCGTGGTCACATGAGATTGAGAGATGAAGAAAAAGGGCTAGTGCCTGAAAAAATGTTTAAAGACAAAAAAAAGGGCTTAGAGAAGGAGTCCTCAGATTTCTGAATTGTATAGATCTGCAAATAAGGGAAATTGCAGAAGACTGTAAACCTAAAAAGAGGATCCAACACGATTCCAAGAGCTAATTTGGCTTTGAGAAAGAAGAATAACTGTACAAGGATTACCTCCTAGGAAGCACAATTTTCAAATATTCATACCTTTCTACTCAAAACTTAGAAATGAGCATGGAAGTAGGCGTTGGAAAGATATTGTAAAGTAGAATATAAATACTCACTCATAAAATTGACCTGGGCAGGAAATTTTCAGGAAAATCAGAAGAAAGAATTCTGATGTATTATGGAACCAGAATTGAGCATAATTTCCTGAATTTGGTAAAGCAATCAGCCTAACAAAGTTATGTTGGCTACACATTTCATAGAGTTAACATAAAATAAATCATATCAGGATTAGCATAGAGTGCATAGGGATGGAGGATACACAGGGGGCTTACAGCCAGGAAGATGAGATCAGAGGGATGGATGTCCATATGGGTAATGAAGGTACAAAGTCAAATGGACATGGAGAATGAAAGGAAGAAAACATGAACTTGGTAGAAACCGTTAAATTTTTTCAAAAGGATGTCCAAAGTTATAAAGATGATAATGAAAGGATTATGAAAGACAAGGAGCAGCAGGAGGACTTCAATATGAAGTTAATTTAGAGCTTGGACATAATTGAAAATAATATGGATAAGGAGTTTGACTCAAGAAAATCAGGAAGTCACATGTTTCCTGATGAGAAAGGAAGAATAAGAAGTACTAGAAAACATCACCCTTTCTCCTCAAGGCATTCCACTAGGAGAGCACATAGTATCTCAAGTCCATCCCCTATCAGAAAGCATAAGAAGAGGTCTAGAGTGGATGGGTTACAGGGAGAAATGAACAAAATCAAACCTCCTACATTTGAAGGTGAGCACATGAAGGATGAAGATACATAGACATGGAAACTAGGCATGGAAAAGTATTTTCAATTACATAATTATTCTTCACATGCAGAAGGAAGAATTTCTATCTATCAGATCAAGGGAAAATCATCCATGTGGTGGGACCAAGTTATGTAGGTGCAACACATTAAAGAGAAAAATTTTACTTGGAAGGAATTCAAGAAGTATTTTCAAAATAAATACTTGACTAAGAGATATTATGACAAGAAAATGAAGGATTTCTTTGAAATCAAGCTTGGGAGTATGACCATATATGACTATGAAAGAAGGATTTTAGAACTGCTAAAGTATGTCTCTTTCATCAAGGACGAGACAATTAATATTCAGAGGTATTTGAGTGGGTTTCCATCATTCATCAGTGAAAAGATACAATATGATGATCCAAAAAATTTGGAGGATACCATAAGGTGAGATAAATGCCTTTACGATCAACATAAAGGAAGGCATTCTTTCCAAAAATATTGGAAAGACAAGAAGAAGTACAATATTGAACAAAGGAAGAAGGGTACTAAGCCACCATTCTTCATAAATAGTTCCCAGGGACAACTAGCTTCTAGAGAACCCAAAATGATTGATAAAGGGGAGAAAAGACCAAGGAAGCAACCTATTCAATGTTGAGGTTGTAAGGGAGTGTTAGCACTGAGAGTTTCCCTCATATTGCAAGAGGATAAGCCCAATACCCATCAAAATGTTTGTGGAGGTAGTTTTATGAGTGGGGGTCAAATGGACAAATCTCAGTACGAGAATGTTTTAACATAGAAACTGAACAAGAAATGCATAGGGAAATGAGGTTCTCATTAACTTCAGTAACTGGTTTAAGATTAAAGGTGAGGAGGAATACTTAGTGAGGAAAGTGAACAAGTCTTCTATGAGCATCTGACCTTCAAGCATCTTGGTGAAGAACAACTTAGGCACAAGAGCACTCTTTAACTCAAGTTAAAGATACTGAAATATATCACAACAATATTATAATCAAGCCTCCATTACAATACAACTACAATAAGTCGTTTGGATCATCCATGCATGAGCATTTCAGCATAAGAGGAAACAAGACAACAAAGAACATACTGAAACAGGTCACATCAACATTATAATCAAACCTCAATTACAACACAACTACAACACCTCGTTTGGATCATCCATGCACAAGTGTTTCAGTGCAAAACAAAACAAGATGATGAAAGAAGCTGAATTCTATTAATGAGAAAGTCGCAGGTCTCATACATAACC
The DNA here is from genome assembly GCA_009831015.1 of Picea engelmannii. Lineage (NCBI taxonomy): Eukaryota > Viridiplantae > Streptophyta > Pinopsida > Pinales > Pinaceae > Picea > Picea engelmannii. The sequence continues at coordinate 228,900 of ML795354.1, forward strand.
AGAGAACAACTCTGGTATCAAAATATTGCAAAAATAGGGAGCTCTTCTCAACCATTCGACGACCATAAAAAAATATTGAACTGATCTATTTATACTTAGATCAGTCCACAACTTCTAGGAGTGTGATCTGGCCATCCCATTCAAGGATTTTCATCTGTGCATCCTTCTGTCAAACTACGCATGTTTCCTCCTATCATATGCAATCTCATATCAGTATGGGCCTGCAAGAAGAAACCGTTCATCGTGGTACCTCGGGCTGAAAGTTCTATCTCCTCAGCCATAGGTTTGAAGCTTTCTATTTATGGGTTGAGCTGAGGTTTCAACTACCGGTCCTTTTTCATTAATTGAATCCTCCTCAGGATTGTAGCACGGTTGGACAACTAGAGAGCGACCACCTGCCATTATAGGATACAATATTATACGTGCATGTGATTTTGGGGCTATTGAAAGTGGTTTGGACCCACACCGCTTTTGGGCACAAAATGCACCATATTCTGTCTGGCAGCCTTCCCGCAATACCATGTTTTGGATTTCAACCTGCGTTTGAATTTTAATGCCCGCACAACTTGTGGTGCCAAAATGATTGGTGGCCGTTGGTCCAATCACGATATGCTATCTAGGCTCACCTACTATTTTAACGCCCCCACTAAAATTTATCCACCTGCTAACTATGGAATCCATCCAACTACGCTTGGAGATAGCACTAAATTGAACTGCACATGGGATCTCTACTGTTGAAAACTACACTTTCCCGCTCACATGTGCTCATAGCTGTCACCCATAACTGTGGACAATTTCATGTGATAATAGGGAGATCATAAGTATATAGATTGTCCTCATAGAAGTGAAAAATTGAGAGTCGTTCAAAATGTACAATAAGATAAAACAATGGAGGACATGGGAATGAATGTACCCAAGATCTATACAACCCTGGAAAAAAAGCAAGTTGAGTTTCCGTCACATATGATCGAAGTGGAAGGTATGATCAACAACCAAACCATTGCAATTTTAATCGATTCATGAGATAATAGTCATAGTTATATAGATCCTCAGATGGTGGAAATATTTCATTTTCCAAGAAGCAAGAATGAAAAATATTGGTTGGTTCAGTTGGCTACTAGAGCCAAAATAAAAGTTAATGAGATGGTTAAGTCATGTCTAGTGGACATGAATGGACTGGGCACCAGGGCAGTTTTCAACATCTTTCCTTTAGGTTCCTAAGATTATCTAATTGGTATGGATTGTTTGGACCAACACCATGCTATTATCGACTATTATAATAAAATATTTACTTGCTGGGATGAAGAATCGAACCTAAGGATGGTACAGGGAATTCTCAGGGCCATAATTGTCAGAGAAATTTCAACATTGCATTTAAAGAAATGATACAGAAAATGTTGTCAAATATTTGCATCTCATATAGAAGAAAAATCCAAGGATAAGGTGTCAAATATTGAATATTATGCATTCCTAAAGGACTTTGAGGATGTTTTTAGAGAAATACTAGGATTACCCCCTAAAAGAGATATTGATTTCTCTATCAATCTGATGCCTAGAGAAACTCCAGTATCCAACACCCCTTACAGGATGCGTACACCAGAAATAAAGGATTTGCAATTGCAACTTGAGGAGCTTCTGAAGAAGGGGTATATATTCCCAATTGTGTCACCTTGGGGTGCTCTGGTAATATTTGTGATGAAGAAGGATGGAACATTGAGACTTTGTATTGACTTTAAGCAGTTGAACAAATTAACTGTAAATAATAAGTATCCTTTGCCAAGGATCAATGACATCTTTGATCAATTGAAGAATGAAAAAATATTCTCCAAGATTGATCTCAAGTCAGGTTATCGTCGGGTAAGAACTAAATACGAAAACATCAACAAGACTGTTTTTAGGACAATGTATGGTCATTATGAGTTCACAGTGGTTCCATTTGGGTTATCAAATGCACCAGTTGTCTTCATGTGTTTAATGAATGGTGTTTTCAGATAATACTTATATAAGTTTGTCATTGTCTTTTTGGATGATATTCTTATATATTTCAAGTCAGAAGAAGAGCATGAGAAACACTTGAAGATGGTATTACACGTATTAAGGGAGCATCAGTTGTATGCCAAATTGAGCAAGTGCTCATTTTATCAGAACCAAATTCATTATTTGGGGCATATCATATCTGAGGAAGGGATAACAATGGATCCTGAAAATATTGAGGCCATTAGAGGATGGTCAACACCTAAGAATGTGATAGAATTTAGATCATCCATGGGCCTTGCAGGCTACTACAAAATATTTATCACAGGATTCTCAAATATTGCACACCTAATCACTTCCTTGCAAAAGAAGGGAGTGAAGTTTCAGTGGACATTGAAGAGTGAAAAGAGTTTCCAAAACTTGAAGAAATTATTAACTAGTGCTCCAATTATAAGGATTGCTGATCCAAATGAAGACTTCATTAAATGCATAGATGCATGTAAAGAAGGACTTGGTGGAGTCCTCAGTCAAAATGGGTATGTTGTATGTTATGAATCAAGAAAGTTGAAGGAGCATGAAAGGAATTATGTCACTCATGATATGGAGTTGGCAGCCATAATGCATTCCTTGAAGAAGTGGAGGCACTAACTCACAGGGAAAAGGTTTGAGCTGAGGATAGACCATAATGGTATGAAATATTTATTTGAACAACCAAATCTAAATGCCAGGCAGAGAATGTGGTTGGAATTTCTCAGTGAATATGAATTTGATATAAGACATGTCAAAGAGAAAGAGAACAAGGTGGTTGATGCACTCAACAGAAGAGTGCATGAGTTGCATTCTACAACCATTAGCATGTACTAATCAGATTTGAAAGACATAATATTAGAGGCTGCAAAATCAGATTTTCAATACATGGAATTAATGTAAAAGTTACAACAAGGTATTTTGCAACAAAAAAACGAAGACTACAAGATGGGAAATGATGAAATTCTCATGTAAAGAAGATGAATTTATGTACCAAATGTTGATATTGAGAGGGGGGTGAATCAGTATCAAGTACAATTTAAAACCTTTTTCAACTTATACATAAACCATTCAATTATATCCAATGAGCAATGAACAATAGTATAAGAGTTACACCAATACACCACAATACACCATGCACAATATATGATAAATAATCAATAGTTATTGTTCAAGGGAAGTAATGACTTCCAAAGGTAGCTACAACTTCCAAATGTAAAGGGAGGGATAAACCTCCAAGAAGAAGATACAATCCTCCAATATCAAGAGAGATTTTAACTCTCCATCCTTGCCCCTTCCTTCCACCCAGGAATATATGAGAGATAATAAAACTTTACATTAAATCATCACCACCAACCAATCATCACATAGAACCTGATAATGCTTCTTGAGACTTCTTCAATTTATGAAATTCTTCAATTATTGGAGTACTCTGATCCTGTAGATAATATTACTCAATGTATTCTCTGAAACTCCTCCAAGTTTCACTCCTTGAATCCTCCCCAAAAAGAAGTTATAGAAAGAATGGTAGACTTTATTCAATTCTGGTCTATTCAGGAGACCGAAATTGTACATAATGCCCCGCGCTCAATATTTAACATCCGATTTTGAAACTCACACACAAGAAACTAAAGTCTGTACTCTTTCCAATGAAATTTGTCCCACATCATTTTGATTCTTGATGAATATGTTATGACTGTTTTACCCGAAACACCTATTTATTGACTAGCTTCAGGACTGGTCACAGACCCTATCTTTCACATAGTGTATCTCCATAATTATAGTGAAGAGATGAAATTTTTACCAAAGGTACCTTGATATGTATTCTCAATAAAATAGAGATTTCACCATTTGAATCATTTTAGAAAAACAATTATAGCAAAAATGGTAAGATGACCTGAAAATAACATACCTTATAACACATCACCAAAAGACTTCATCCTCCCTTGAAATCCGGCCTTCTTTAATTCTTATTTCCTCTGAAATTCAACTTGTATAAAAATGAATGTATAATGATGTTTATTTATACCATTTATGTCACTTCATTTTAACATTAGGGCTGACCTAACACTTTCTTATTTTGTAATTCTTCTCTTTAATTATCTTCAGGGTCATGTACTTTCTTCTTCAATTCACTTTGTCATCTTCAAAAATTCATTTCTCCTCGACCATGAGGATCCACGTGATGTTCCACATACCACCAGAAACAACATGATGTATACTATCCATTCATGGGTGTTGTATATGCATGTGAATTTTCCTTCATGTCCAAATACCTTTATCAATCTTGCGGTCCAAAATCCATGACTAGGGTTGACATCAATGACAACAACCAATCTTCCAACAATCTCCCCCTTTTTCATTGATGGAAACACTCATGCTCCCCCTATCATCATGATCCCAATTTATCTCCCCCTTTGACATCAATGGCAAAGGTTAGGGCTGTTCCCCTTGAGTTTAATGGAAAAATGTAACTCTCTTCTTTGGGGTTGCTCCCCCTGAACATGTGGCACTCAATAATACTTCATCCTTATTTTTGGTCTTTGGGACTTTTATTCCTTAGAATCCTTATGTGTGGCTTCTTTCTTCTCTCTCTTCTTCATGTCTAGGATGTATATGTTGTTTGGTCTTCTTGTTGCAGTTGCAACCAATTTTCCTGAGTTATTTTCTTTGATTTTACATTTTCGGGAATCAAATGTAAGAGTGTATCCTTGATCACACATTTTACTAACACTGAGTAGATTATGATTCAAGTCTTCAACCAATAGAACATTCTTTGCTTTTACATTTTTTCTT
>ML795354.1:234707-266939 GCA_009831015.1 Picea engelmannii
ATCCCATTTGGAATTTTGTATTCCATTTCTTCTTAGGATCTTCCTTCCAGTGGTTAAACTGTATTGAAGGTAACCCGCTCTGATACCAATTGTTGATACTGAGAGGGGGGTGAATCAGTATCAAGTACAATTTAAAACATTTTTCAACTTATACATAAACCATTCAACTATATCCAATGAGGAATGAACAATAGTATAAGAGTTACACCAATACACCACAATACACCATGCACAATATATGAGAAATAATCAATAGTTATTGTTCAAGGGAAGTAATGACCTCCAAAGGTAAATACAACTTCCAAATGTAAAGGGAGGGATAAACCTCCAAGAGGAACATACAATCCTCTAATATCAAGAGAGAGTTGAACTCTCCATCCTTGCCCCTTCCTTCCACCCAAGAATATATGAGAGATAATAAAACTTTACATTAAATCATCACCATCAACCAATCATCACATAGAACCTGATAATGCTTCCCGAGACTTCTTCAATTTATATAATTCTTCATTTCTTGGAGTAATCTGATCGTATAGATAATATTACTCAATGTATTCTCTGAAACTCCTCCAAGTTTCACTCCTTGAATCCTCCCCAAAAAGAAGTTATAGAAAGAATGGTAGACTTTATTCAATTCTGGTCTATTCAGGAGACCGAAAGTGTACATAATGCCCCGCGCTCAATATTTAACATCCGATTCTAAAACTCGTACACACAAAACTACCATCCATACTCTTGCCAATGAAATTATTCCCATGTCATTTGGATTCTCGATGAAGAAGTTATGAATGTTTTACCCGGAACTCCTGTTTATTGACTAGCTTCAGGACTGGTCACAAACCCTATCTTCCATAGAGTGTATCTCCATAATTATAGCGAATAAAGAGCTGAAATTTTTACCAAAGGTACCTTGATATGTCTTATCAATACCATAGATATTTAACCATCTTAAGCATTCTAGAAAAAAAGTTATAGCAAAAATGGTAAGATGACCTGAAAATAACATACCTTAGAACACATCACCAAAAGACTTCATCCTCCCTTGAAATCCGACCTTCTTTACTTCTTATTTCCTCTAAAATTAAACTTGTATAAAAATGAATGTATAATGATGTTTATTTATACCATTTATGTCACTTCATTTTAACATTAGGTTCAACCTGACACTTTCTTATTTTGTAATTCTTTTCTTTAATTATCTTCATGGCCTACATGTACTTCCTTCTTCAATTCACTTTGTCATCTTCAAAAATTCATTTCTCCTCAACCATGAGGATCCACGTGACATGCCACATACCACCGGAAACAACATGATGCATACTGTCCATTCATGGGTGTTGTATATGCATGTGCATTGTCCTTCATGTCCAAATACTTTTATCAATCTTGCGGTCCAAAACCCATGACTAGGGTTGAAATCAATGACAACAACCAATCTTCCAACACCAAATTCCCAAGAAATGAAAAATTTGATATTGAGAGAAATTCATAACGTACCTTATGCTGGACACCCAGGGTATCGAAAAACTATTGCAACTATCAAGGGCCAATATTACTATCCAGGCATGAAGACATAAGTTGATGAGTACATTGCCAAATGTTGGAGTTTCAAAAGGTCAAGGTTGAGCATAGACACCCAGCTGGGTTGGTGCAAACATTACCCATTCCTGAGTGGAAATGGAAAGTGGTAACAATGGACTTCATCACCAAATTTCCTAGAACAAGCAAGAAACATGATTTTATCATGGTAGTGGTGGAAAATATTACAAAAGCTTCCCATTTCATTCCAGTGAAGCTCACTCACAAGGCAACTAACGTTGTTGATATTTATATGAGAGAAATTTCTCGATTGCATGGTATACCCAAGACAATTGTGTATGATAGAGATCCAAATTTTACCTCAAATTTCTGGAAATGATTATTTAAAGGATTTGGAACAAATTTGAATTTTAGCACAACTTATCATCCATAATATGATGGAAAAACATAGAGGGTGAATCAAGTGATTTAGGATATGTTGAGGATGTATATGATGGATAAACCATCAAAATGGTAAGACTATCTACAATTGGTATAAATTTCTTATAAAAATGGGTGCCAACCATCTAAAGATGAGCCCATTTTAGGCACTTTATGGAAGAAGGTGCAAAACACCTGTAAGCTGGGACAAAACAACAGTGGTTGGGCCAAAATTACTAAGGGAAATGGAAGAGCAGATGTCGAAAATAAAGAAAAATTTAAAGGCTTCTCAAGATAGGAATAAAATCTATGATGATAAGGGAAACATTCATAGGGAATTTAAATTGGCTGATAATGTATTCTTGAAAGTGAAGGCCAACAAAAGTTCCTTAAGGTTGGGAATTTTTTCAAAGTTGACAACTCATTATTGTGTAGAATTCCTGCAGAAACCCCGATAGATCTAGAATTCTAGTTAAATTGAACAGAAACAATTTGCTGATATTCAAGAGATGAGAGAAAGTATTTGATCCATAAATCAGAGAATTATATTAATAAAAAATGAATATACATGAACAACCATCCTCAAAAAATAAGAGAGGAGGTGAATATATAGAATTTCCAACATAGAAATTCTAGTCAAAAAAAGCTAGAAATAGCTAAAATAGGTGTCATAAGCTAAGGGAGACCACATAGTTCGACCTAGACCACTAAAGATACATGTCACACACTCATTAATTTCCACAAGAGTTAAGTGATGCGCATTAGCTCACTTAAGCTCACTTAACTGACAAGAGAAGCAGTTCCAACTCACTTAATTGACCCGAAGTAGTAGTTACTAATAATAGTAACGACAAAAATCATTAATTAAGGAATAAATCTTTCACTCAAAGAGGAGGTGCACATTCCCCAATAATATATGAGTTTTTTCATGGGGGATTTGGAATAAATCAAGGATAAATCAAGAATAAATCAAGAAAAATCAAGAAAATCAAGAACCAGGAGTTGAGTCTTGATCTAAAATTAGCAGTTTTCCCTAAAATATAGGGATGATGCACCCTTCTTCTCTATGTGGCCAAATTAGGTGAAATAAAGTGTAAATGAATATATTAAATAGTATCTAGGAGTCTAAGCTAGGTATAAACTAATGTAAGTTAGGGATATGCTCCAACACCCCCCCTTAAGCCTAACTGTAATGACAAAACAATTTGAGTCCCGACAACTTGGTCATTTTAGGTAATCATTACATAAAATAATTCCTCATGAAAATGGGAAAGAGGGAAAACCTCGTTGGAACCCCCNTGGCCAAAAGTGACCTACTCAGTTGTCTCCACCACTCCAAGCATAGCTCTCAGTTCTGAAAATTTCTTTTCAGTGAAGGACTTGGTGAAGATGTATGCAACCTTAGAGTGTGACTTTGGATCTGAACCAAGTGAAATATAGCAATGTATGGGAAGAAAATTTTCTGTGGCAGCCATGGATTGAGGAGCCCCAAAAAACTATGATCTATTCCTTCTCGTATCTGCAGGATCACCGACTAGTTCACTCGCATCTTGCAGGGTTTTCTCTGCCCAAGTTAGCAACTGAGTTGGATCAGCCATGAAATTCTCCTCATCCTCTATATCAGAACTAAAAGGCTTCTCTAATGTCTATTCTAAAGTGCTCAAATAAGTTTCTAACTCCTCCTCATCAATGACAACAAGCGGTTCCTTGGTAGGGTCTTCTGAAAAATCATGTAGTGATTCTTCTTCAAACTTCACACTTCGAGCTAGAATGAACTTTTCAGTGTGAGAGTCCAGAAATATATATCCTTTGACACCTTCAAGATATCAAAAAAATATGAATTCAACACTTTGAGGCTCCAAATCCTTCCTCTTATCTGTTGGAATGTGAGCCCATGCCCGTGAACCAAAAATATGAAAGTGCGACACGTTCGGTTTCTTACCGGTCCAACATTCAAAAGGAGTGGTGCCTTTGAGTGATTTGTGAGGAACTCGGTTATGAATGTATGATACACAATTAATATCTTCAGCCCATAGCTTGGGAGCTAATGATTTCGACTGTAGCATACAATTTTCCATCTCTTTTAAGGACTGGTTTTTCCTCTCCGCAACACCTTTCTGCTGTGGTGTATATGGCACTGTGTGTTGTAGTTGTATACTGATTGAAGGCTGCAGGAATGGGCCCCTAATGTCACTTTAAATCAGCCCAAAATGTGAAGAATATATCCATGCCTTCCCTTTGTTAAAATTTCTCTCTGGATGCTTGCAAGAATGCATCCTTGACATACACCGCTTGTGAATTTAATAGATGACAATCCTTCTACCATGTTTTCCTTGCTGAGTTGATGCAAGTACTTATAGTTAATATGGCCAAATATTTCATGCCATAACCTGCTGATATCATTAGATTTTGACAGAAATACAATGCTAATATATTTAGGAACAAAGTGGGAGAAGAAATAAAAACGAGAACTGTGATTTGCAATTCCATGTGCAAGCTGTGAGCATGTGGAAATGTTGGTAATCACTGCGGAGTCCGGAGTGAACTCCACCTTCCTTCCAGAGCCAAAATGAGTGATTTGATATATCTAGAGAAGATTTGCAGACAACAAGGATACATGAAGCACATTTGTGAAGCAACCCCCTTCAAGATCAACAATTCCTTCTCTGCATACCTTTGTGGGTGTGGCATCTCCCAAGTAAATTGGGGATCTGGTACTTTCTTCGATGGAGGAAAATTCATCTTTTGATGCAGCCATATGGTTAGATGCAACTGAATCAAGGATCCAAGCTGATGGAGTAGATGTGACAACCATTAAATCATGACCATCTCATTCTCTCCCTCCCTTTCTGTTATCATCTTTATTCTTTGCATTTTCGGGCACCGTGAGATTGTGCTACTGCAATTGCTTAGCCATCTCATCGATAGTCTTCCTCATGCAATTTTATTTAGGATGAAAACATTTGGAACAATATATGCAAAGTGTTATTTCCTTCTTCTTCTTCTTACCCTTAGGATTATAAGAGTTCTCTAAAGATTGTGCGAATCTCTCCTTCTTCGATTCAGGAAATTTACCCGTTCCTTTTTCCTTGTCTTTTCCACTTCTCTTTGGAGCATCAGTAGACACAAGTGCTTGGTTCTTGGAATGCTTTATGGAACCCATTTGGACTAATTTAGCTTGCTCTTGATTCAATGCTGCAATGAAATCATTCAATGGAGGCATTTTCCATTTTTCCTGAGTCAATTTAGATGCTTGAAAAGACGACACAAATACGAAATATTCAGGGCCTAGTTTTGAGAGAATTGAAAGGATGAGTTGTTCTTCCCCTTTCGTGACTCCACATGCATTAATTTCAATGAGGAGGGATTTTAAATTGGTGAATAATTCTTGTAGGTTTCTGAAATGAATTGGACTTAGGGATATGAGTTCATTCTCTAGTTGATGCACTCTCATTGCATCCTGCTTGCCGAACAGTCCTTCCAATGTGGTCCAGACCTCATCGAGAGTAGAGGCTCCACTGATATGAAAGAGGATATATATGGAAATTGATAGGAATATCAGCCCAATTAATTCATCTAATTTATTGAAATACTCTATCTTTTCCACTGCAGCAGTCGGTTCTTTCTCCGTTCCCATTGTTACCTATTAAAACCCTTTGCTTCGGAGGAGCAGAGAGATCTCTGTCTTCCATTCGCAGTAATTGAAAGGATTTAGAATGAGTTTTGTGGGCTGATAGAGATGATACATTGCTGATTTCTGTGTCTCCTGATGATATATACCTGCAAATAAAACCGTGTACAATCCACTAGATTCAATCTAGCTCTGATACCATGTAGAATTCCTGCAGAAACCCCGATAGATCTAGAATTCTAGTTAAATTGAATAGAAACAATTTGCTGATATTCAAGAGATGAGAGAAAGTATTTGCTCCATAAATCATAGAATTATATTAATAAAAAATGAATATACATGATCAACCATCCTCAAAAAAGAAGAGAGGAGGTGAATATATAGAATTTCCAACATAGAAATTCTAGTCAAAAAAGCTAGAAATAGCTAAAATAGGTGTCATAAGCTAAGGGAGACCACATAGTTCGAACTAGACCACTAAATATACATGTCACACACTCATTAATGTCCACAAGAGTTAAGTGATGCACATTATATCACTTAATATCACTTAACTGACAAGAGAAGCAGTTCCAACTCACTTAACTGACCCGAAATAATAGTTACTAATAATAGTAACGACAAAAATAATTAATTAGGGAATAAATCTCTCACTCAAAGAGGAGGTGCACATTCCCCAATAATATATGAGTTTTTTCATGGGGGATTTGGAATAAATCAAGGATAAATCAAGGATAAATCAAGAATAAATCAAGAAAATCAAGAACCGGGAGTTGAATCTTGATCTAAAATTAGCAGTTTTCCCTAAAATCTAGGGATGAGGTGCCCTTCTTCTCTATGTGGCCAAATTGGGTGAAATAAAGTGTAAATGAATGTATTAACCAAGATCTAGGAGTCTAAGATAGGTATAAACTAATGTAAGTTAGGGATATGCTCCAACATATTGTGGGTCATTTGAAATTCTAGAGAGGATTGGGCCTGTAGCTTATAGGCTTGCATTACCTGCATCGATGTCTATTCATAATGTACTCCATGTACCATTGCTAAAAAAATATATACTTGATGCTAATCATGTTAATGATTGGAATGTGATTCAGGTGGAGAAAGAATGCACTTTTCAAGTGCATCCGGTGGGCATACTAGACCGAAAGATCAAGAAGCTCCATAATCAATCCATAGAGAAAGTAAAAGTCCAATGGACCTGGTAGGGTTCTAAGGATACAACTTGGGAGCACGAGGATCCTATGTGGGCAGAATACCCACATCTTTTTGAATATTTTTGAAAATTTTGGTGATAAATGTATATATATTGCACAAACAAGGGGAGGGGAATGTAATACCCCAAGACCGAGCCTCAGTTGAAATTGTAAATATGTTTTGTAGGCTGTTGATACATGTGATTATAATATAGAAGGATTATGTGATGAATTAGGCTAGAGAGCCTAGATGCTAAAGGCTAGTGAGGCTATTTTTGTATACGTAAACACTCAAATCATTAATAAAATGCATCGCTGCGTGTAGAAAAACCAAGATAAAAGAGTATGGGGAACTAAAATATACTAGGAAGGGAAAGGGAGAGCTAAAAGCATAGAAATGGGGATGATCTAGAGGGATTATTACCAAAGGAATATTATAATATTATTCCTAAAGACTAAGGTGGGGATAATTATTTTATCATAAGTTCTTATGGGAAAGAGAATGAATCCTAAGTGGAGAGAAACAAGCTCCTTCAAAGCCAAGTGATATCAAGGGAACATGCAAGTAAATGTGTGGGAAATTAGTCCATTTCACACTCACTGAGCCATGCACTTACTCATCCATCCATGCCATCATCTTTACCTCTCGAGCTTGCACTCACTCCTTCAACTACCCCATACATTTCATGTTATCAGTAGTATCACGTACCTTCTGAGGAGGCACAACACACCTGTACCTACCTGAGCCAGTGTTGTACCTTTCATTTATGAGAAAAATTTATTCCATTAATTGATTTTTTTTACTGCCATCACCTGCACCTTAGCTGAACGTTGTTGTTGTCTTCACCATTACCTATAACTAGTTGACTTAGGAACTGGACTGAAGAAACATGTTGTCAGGCCCGTGGGTTGAAGAGGTGGGTTGTCACATCTGTGGATTGAAGAGGTTGGTTGTGAGGCTCGTGATAAAATCTCTCCAAGTGAGAGAATTGTTGGGGAAGTGATTTATTGAGGGATCCCAACTGTAGCTATAGTTCTCGGAGACTTCCTATTTGACTTGTTGTTGAAGCCCAAGAAGGGAAGTGTGGCAGTCAAAGGACTATTGAGCAGATAAGGGGCAAACTTCCTAGGGTGGTACATGCATGTGGGGAATGATAGGCTACAAGTTTTTAGTTTGAGTTGGCTCCTGGGATGAAGTCCTTCCTATTGATTGTGTTGCCTCAACCTAGCTAGGAATCCCTTTACCCGTGTGGAGTTTAGTCTCAGATCAGGGGCGACCCACTGCTGAGAGTTCTGAGTAGGGTGGTCTAAGTCTGGGAGGATTGTGGAAGGTCTTCGCACAGTTGGTGGTATTATATCAAAGATAAGTATCAATTATGTGTTAATTCACATGTTGTGTATTTATACATGTGTTTATATTTATGGGTATTTCCTGTGTATGATGCTTGTATAGTTTTACTATTAATTTCACATGAATCTGTGTATTTGCAAGATGTATTTGTCTATTTAAAGTTATAAATTTATAGAGACAAAATTATTGTTTTTATGGAGTGGAATGTCCCATCCTGGGTGGCTGGGTATGTTACAATATATTCAGTTCCGCAAGAGTTTCTATGTGGTATAGCCCAGTAGTCTAAGGATGGGTATGTTACACTCATGGGATTCACATTGCAGTCGATCTGATTCCTCTACAGATACAATCCTCCATAAATTTTGTGTGTTTTCCAATCCTTATCTGACCCAGGGTACTTGCAGAATAACCCCTATATGCAACCTATGTGACTACCTATGTCAAGAAACTAGAGTCACCATAATATAATCAATGCTTAGGTGAGTAGTCATAAGTCCGGTCCACCATATGGGAAGGGTAGAAAAGCCCAAAATATCAAAATAATCACCTTTGAAGGAGTTAAAGGCACTAGAAAGACCCCCATATACGAATATAACCCTATAAATATCTTTGACACTAGGAAGGTATTAGAGGGTTATCCCTGCAACCAACTTCGTGTGACCTTGTGCTTAAATCCGATGTGAGAAGAGCCTTGTGAGGACACCAATTATATAATGGGTTTCACCACTCCCTGGTCATACACATACGTTGAATTTTATAGCCTTGGAAAAGTTTACTCGCAAAATCCTATTCCAAGGCCCTAGGTCCTACACTTGTTTGTGTACCCTGAAAATAAAATCGTTTCTAATCAATTTTAATTATTTAGCATTAATTTTAATGTCTTCTTCTTACTCAAAATGTGCGATCGTGAAATTGATAGTATTATGACTCATCATATATAAAAATAAGAAAATACAAAAACACTGCTAAGTACTAGTCTTGATTTTCAATGAGATAGTATGCTTCTAAATGTTGTTCCTAATATGTAATCTCTACAATTTCAATGAAGTGCAATATTTCCTAATATTCCAAAACTAATGCAAAGTATCCAAGAGTGAAAATGCTATAAGTAAAATGAAAAAATGTTTTTTTTTTTTTTTGTATGTTCGATATAATGAAAATGAAATGCAAGGATTGAATAAAAACCTCATAGGAAGACCCTATTGCAAGAAAAAGGATACAAGCCAAGCATGATACTGAGAAGAAACTACCCAGACCAATATGCAAGGACAACAAATGAGAAAAATTACAAGAAAGGAGTTCTCCCAAACATTCACCAACAAATCGACTTCCTATCACTATGTAAGCACTTAACAGTTAGAATAGGGACCCAAGAAGTCTCAACAACCATAAAAATTCACCCAACAATCACTAAACTCAACCAAAAAGACTTAGAAGATAGTGTACATTATTTTTCTAGGAATATAAGCATATGTACATGCCTTAAAGACAGAAAAAGCGCATATGTACATCATTGTCAAGGGACAACTTGAGTATTCCAAAGAACACACTTTCTGGGAAAGGCTTAGGCTAAGAAAATCATATACAAGGAAAAACATAGGATGTCAAGCAATAGGCGATAGAGAAACTCAGGAAAACAAAGAGAAAATCAAGGAAAACAAAGAGCAAATTAAGGAAAAAAAACAACCAATACCACAAAATGGATATTTTCCCAATGGAGTTGTCAATTCTGTTACGAGGAAAATATCTCTATGGCTAGGGGAAAACCACAAAATACAGAATGACACCCAGAAATCAAATCTAATCTCAAGTATGCTATATAAATGAAAATTCTAACAAGAGAAGGCTAGAACCCTACCTCGTTTGGACGTCTGAAGAAGACCATCGTAGAGCACACAACTGAAAGATTTATACCTGCAACTTGTCCTCAACGACCAATATATGCAAGCATGTGGTAATCATATATAATGTTATCATATAAATTAACATAATCCATTAACATACATAAAAATTACTCTCATGGAAAGTAATACAAATATTTTCAATATATCAATTGGATGAGAAAAGAGTATTTCTATTAGTGTAATCAACATAAGTACATAGGTGACAAACTTCTGTAATGACACATATCAAAATCAAGAAGCTAAGTCCCTCCAGCTGGGCCTCCACCACTTCAATCCTTCACAAAGGCAAGCTCACATGTAGTAGGAGTCAATTAATTTCTCCATCTTAAGATAGGAATAACTTGGGGGCTAAACACAAGAAGTTGAGACTTTCAAGGACAAAGGGATGAAGACTCAATTATGAGGTGAAATTTCTCTAGAGTGTCTTTACTCTCTATGATGAATTGTCCTCAAGGCTTGTGTATGGCTCAATTTATAGCCTCCAAATGGAATTGAAGGGTCAAGTCAGAGCATTTCCAGTATATGGAAGGTCAAGGATCATGGATCTCATGACATGGCATGGAAACCTGAGTTGTCTAACTATAGGTTGTGTATATGGAAAAAAGTATTTATTTTTTACTTTGGATGGAGAAAAAAGAGGAATTTAAGTATGCAGAGGGGAATGGAAGGCCATCAAAGCAAGATGCATGGACTGTGGAAAAAATTTCTATAACAATATTACTTTCTTGGTATAGACATTAGGGTCATAATAACATCTAAAAGGATGGTATCAAGAATAAAGTTTTCCATTTTGGCATACCGATCTCGAGGAAATTTATTAAGATCATAAAGGGATTTCATAAAGCGATAAACAAGTCTAGAGTCATTTTTTACATAACCAAGAGGTTTTTCCATATATATTTCTTCTTGAAAATCCCCATGCAAGAATATAGATTTTCCATCCATCTGAAGGACCTCCCATTTATGTAAGGCAAAAAGGGCTAGAACAAGGCAGATGGAATCCATTTTTTCTATAGAGGAAAAGGTTTCATTAAAGTCTATGCCTTAAACTTGAGAGAACCATTTGACAACTAACCAAGCCTTATGTCTTTCAACACTTCCATCTAATGCATACTTAGTTCTATACACCCATTTACATCTGACATGTTTTCTTTCTTTTGGAAGAGGTACAAGATCCAAATTATTGTTTTCCATTAAAGAGTGATACTCTTCATTCATTGTTGTATCCCAATATAGATTACCTAAAGCTTATGCAAATTTTTCTAGATCACGAGTTTATGAAACTTGATCCAAAAGAGAAGAGGTTCATTGGAACTATGAATGTGTAAGACCAAGCGACCTCCTAAGTACCTTTTAAGGGAATGGGGTAATAAATTTCTCTTTTTCTTAATCATCTTGAAACCTCTTATTGAGGGAACCATCATCTTCTGCTTGTCAATATATTTCCAATGAATGTCGTCATTCTCAAAACCGAGCTCTGGGTTAAAAGTTATGGCCCCTTAAAGTTTTTGGGTCCTGAATCACCATATCCACCTTAATTCCACATGGCATCCACGTGACTACTACCATATGTGTCATATGACCTGACACTATCATGGCATATGCCACCTAGCCCATTGAATCCTCAATCTATACATTTCTTCAAATCAATGGATATGACCCATTCGGGGCTCTCAACTTGCATAACTATTAATGTTCAACCCGCTTCCATTTATTCCCTGGATCCTTGTGGGACCTACCAAGATCAAAGGTGAAGATCACGTCTAGCCATTACGCTGACGAACTACCTAGATCAACTTTTGCAGTCACTCTATCGAAGCTCACCTTCCCTCGATGACTCAAGAAATTCGACAAGCTAGCTCCAAAGAACCGTGAGGATCTTCCCATACCCATTAGCTATAAAAAATTAATATCATGTCATCTATCCTAGGAGTTTAATGTTGATAGGTTCCATATTCGTATTTATCTAATAAATCATAGGAATCCACATGGCCCTCTATGGACACACTGGTGCTTTGAAGTCATTCTTCCTTTATCTTGTCCCATACAATTCCTGCACCTTTCGACAACTAAGATCACTCCCCCAAATGAACATCGATCTATGGCCCATATTGTCTCTTGGACTTTTCATGTTGAATTTTTTCTACTTCATCATCCAAGAAAACTTTGACCATCGGAATCAGATGGTGTTTTCCACCTGGTATCCGAGGCCATTATGTACTTTCCACCTAGGAATCTGTTTCCACATGTAACTTCCACCTAGCACGACACGTGGCACACACATTCCAAAGAAAATCTTCCTCAAAAGGGGCAAAACACTCTGATATGTGGAATAATATTTACTTGACATGTGGCACCATCCACGTCATGACACATAGGATACAATGGGTCTACATGTCATCACAATGTATTTATTTCTATCTTCCAGATGTTGACACATGTCCCAAGCACATTGGTTGGGGTGAATTCATTCCTGTGATCGCCATATGCAAAGAAACCTATTAGGCCTCTATGCCAGATCAACGACTATGATCAAATCACCACTTTGGCACTGATCAATGGTCTATATATTCCCTCTTTTAGAGTCAGGATTTGAGATCTTTAGAGGTTTACTTCGAACTCTTCAAAGTCAAATATGAAAAGGTCAACTCCTATTCACCAGTGCAATGGTCCAACTCCCTAGACATCAACGGTCCATATTCATCATCCCGTAGATCCAATGACCAGAAATAAAATGAAGGTCCAAAGGACCTCCTCATCCAATGGGACCCACTTTTATCTTTTCGTCCAATCACTTAGTGACACCTCTCACTACTCTATACACATGGGTTATCGATTTGGAAAAATACGTCATCAAGGCGTCATCACTTTTGTTTAATCACTATAATGGAACCTAAGATGATCTACCATTGAAACTTTATCTTTACCATACACCAATCAATGGTCTATATCTCCTTTTGGAATCCCCCCATTCACAGTGGATCAACGTTCCATATCTCCTTTAGGATTTCCTCCTTCACGGAAGACCAATTGTCCTGATTTACTTTCAGGGTTCCTCCTTCAACATTTTTTGCGACCGCTCGATATTTTCCTCCAAAAAAAACTCTTCTCAATAGATTTTTCCCCGATGTAATGACAACTGGATACAACAATGTTATATATACTACCTCCATTCTCTGATGGATCAACGGATTTGGTCGGTTCGAAGTTTCGTCCCTGCCCAACCATGGTCTAATACAACTAACAATAGAGATCTATTATCTCACCATATTGACGATCGATATTTAATCCTGCTCCAATAGTGATCGAGGGACCATATACAGTTATCATACCAATTCGACAACCACGATCCTTCGAGGAAAAAAAAGAGTGTCCTCTAGTTTATTAGTCTAGTTCAGGACTTAGTCGATTTCACAAAGGTTTCTCTGAGTCTTTTCCAAGGATTAACAAGGTTTTAGGATCTCTCGCCTTGGACCAGGAACTCCATTGCCTATGTAGGGTACCTCTGTTTCATTTTATCCCACAAGGTCCCTTTTTTGGAGGGATTCAAACACTATGACATACATGTGCATAAACACACACGCACACACGCACGCGCGCGCGCACACGCGCGCGCGCACGCGCGCACACACACACACACACACACACACACACACACACACACACACACACACACACACACACACACACACACACACACACACATAAATAATCACAACAACAAATACAATAAACAAGGATGTTGTTTCGTCTTTCAACTTATGACATGACAAAGATTCAAATTATTTGCATACTCAAAGACTATGTAAATTCATACCCTTCAATATTTACACATTACACAAGGTTATCACAGGAAAATACTCTCAAGTATTTTACTAAAGACAAATACTATCTGAAATCAAGGACATAAGACTTTCCATGGAGAGATATATTTCATACAAATACAAGGCCATCTCCAAAAATACATAATCAACCTCACAAGTCAGGTATGCATAACATACTAAACATTCAACTATATATATTTTCCAAAACATACATAAAGATAACTAAGTTACTTATCTATAAGTTTAGAAGATGTTGGCAACTACTGAAGGGTGTGTCTCTCTCCACCCAACCATAGGAAAATTTACATGAGTCACCGCTATAGCTATCCACCCTCGAGCCAGGGTATGATGCCACAAGAGGATATCTATATTTTCAACAATTTTGTAAGGAGCATATACTACCTCTGCACTTCTCTTTTCCTCACACCACATAATATTCTTCCCTACCCTCTCGAGTGCTCATGCTTCCCCAACCGTGTGTCTTTTTCTATCTCTGGCCCCTCTCCCTCTTACTGTCATTTGTCCCTTATTTACATGTTTTCTTCCCCAAGACCTCATGGGTCATGTCCGAATCTTCCCGATGGTACTTTTCCCATCCTTCATTGGTTCTCAAAGGAGAATACCCAACTATCAGCCTAATTAGTAATAAAATATCTGGGGCTGAGGATAGTTCAGGGTCTGCATTTCTTTAAATTGACAGGGTATTGCATGGTGGGGTCATCTAAAATAGAAATAGCTTCCATCTTGAACCATTCCTCTCATTAAATCGTAACCTGTGAAGGCCATCCATTAAACAATAGTTCAACATCTCCCTATTGCATTAATAACCAAATATTTACATTACATAATTTATCAAAAATCCATTGTCTTACAATAATCACATAGCAGGTCTTTCTAAAGTTTTGGTCATGATAATAGTTATATTTATAGACTAGGAGAAACATGGGTCTTATAATCCCATCCCCCTAAAATGAACACCACCGTCAGTGTTATCTTTGTCGAAAAAACTCTATATATCTAGAAGTGAACAAAAGAGGGTATGCCTATTTCATGTCATCCTCCAGTTCCCATGTAGCTTCATCGGGACCAAAGTGTTTCCACTGCACCTTGACCTGTGAAATGGTTATTTTCCTGAGAGGGATATCTTTCTTGTCTAGGATACATTATGGTTTTGGAAGGAATTCTCCCTCTGGCTCCATCTGGATCACATACTAGTCAATTATGTGAGAAACAATCATGTACATATTTGTTTAACAATGAAACATGGAAAACATTATGTGCTTTCAGTGTGGGAGGTAAATCTAATCTATAATCTACAGGTCCTGCTCTATCCATAATTTCAGAAGGTCCACAAAATCAAGGTTCCATATTGTCACATGTTCCCATTCTCAAGGAACTTCTTTTGGTTATAATTTGGAGATACATATGATCCCCTACTTTAAACTCTCTAGGAGTCCTATTTCGGTTTACATAGCTTTTCTATCTATCTTGGGCCACTTTCAATTTTTTTTTTATTTGAGCTACTTTCTGCTCCATCTCCTTTAGCATGCCTGGACCAAGTGTAATTATGTCCACTGTGTTGTCCCAACTGATTGGTACATGGAATTATATACTATAGGGATCCTCGAAATGACTCAATTTCAATGACTTCCGATAGCCATTGTTGTAAGAAAAATCTACCAAGGGTATGCATTCTTCCCATTTCTTGGTTTGATGCATCACATGCATCCTTAACATGTCTTCCAATAATCAGCTTACCCTCTCTATCTTCCCATCATATTGAGGGTGACAGACTATGCTAAATAACAATTTAGTTCCAAAACCAACAAACAGAGACTTCCAAAAATTTGAAGTAAATTTTGTTTCTCTGTCTGATATGATTTCCCTAGGTATCCCATGTAGCCTAAATATTTATTTCATGAAAATATTGGAAATATCTGTTTCCTTTCAAGTGGACTTTACCGGGATAAAGTCAACAAACTTTCTCAACTTGTCCACAACTTCCATAATGACATCATTTTGTTTGGCTGATTTAGGTAATCCCATGATAAAATCCATGGAGATGGATACCCATTTCCACTTTGTAATAGGTAGAGTCTGTAACAATATTGTTGGGTTCTTTTGTTCCACCTCAACCTATTTTCATTTCAAGCATTTAGCTAAATATTCCGCTATGACCTTTTTCATTCCTATCTAGGAAAACAACTTCTCGGTGGTTGTTATCATCATTGGGTAACCAAGATGACCGATATATGGTATTTTATGTAGTTCATCCATGATGAACCTCTTCAAGTCATCACAATTTGGGATATACAACTGAACTTTGTAGGTTAACAAACCATTATTCAACAATTGATAGCCATCATATTTCAGTCAAGTGGGTTCTTGTTCTATATATGTCTTTACAGTTTTGAAAAACTCATATGTTTCTTGTGAACTTTTGAATCTTTACCTGATATATGATTCATAGGTACTTATAGTTTCCAAGTGAATCAATTTCATGCTTCTACCGAGGGCATCAACCACTCTATTTTATTTTCCCTTTATGTGTTTGATTTCAAAATCAAATTCACTAAGGAGAGCCATTAATCTAGATTGTCTAGCATTTAGTTTGGGTTGGTCAAACAAATATCTCATCCAACTATGGTATGTCATGAGCACAATTTTTATTCCTAGGATATAATGTCTCCACATTTTTAAAGTGTGCACTATGACAACTAATTCTACGTCATGGGTCACATAATGCATTTCATGTTTATTCAACTTCTTGGATTCATAACAGATTACATGCCCTTATTGCATGAGGAATCCTTTGAGTCATTATTTGTAGGAATATATACACACAAGAAAATTATTTTTCGGGTATACAATATTCACAATATGTGCATTGGTCAACATTTGTTTCAGCTGCCGAAAACTCTCTTCACACTCAGTTTTCCAAAAGCATTTGACTCCCTTTTTCTGAAGGGAGGTGATTGGATAACCAATATTGGAAAACCATTTTATGAACCTTCTATAGTACCCTGTTAGGCCCATAAAGGATTTGATATCAGTTCATATTTTGGTGTTGCCCAATCCAATGTATTTTATCTTTTAAGGATCAACTGCCACCCCTTCCTCAGTGGTGATATGGCCTAGGTACTGGACTTGTTTTTGGAAAAAGTCGCACTTACTAAAATTTGCATAGAGCTTGTGCTCTCTCAGAACTTGAATCACTAACTTGAGGTGCTCTTCATTCTCTTCCCTAATATTATAATAGATTAGGATATCATTAATGAAAACCATCACAAATCTTTCCAAAAACTTGTTGATCACACTATTCATCAAGCACATGAAGGTGGTTGGTGCACACAAATTCATAGTGCCCATACCTTGTCCCAAAGGTTGTTTTTTGGATGTATTCATCCTTAATCTATAACCTATGGTATTCATAACTCAAGTCAATCTTGGAGAAAATTGTAGGACCCATTAACTGGTCAAATAAGTCATCAATTCTCGGTAAGGGATACTTATTCTTAATTGTAATTTTGTTGAGTTGTCTATAGTCTATGCAAAACCTGAGTGTGTTGTATTTCATCTTCACAAACAAGGCTGGTTATCCCCAAGTAGACACACTAGGATGAATATAAAACTTGTCCAACATCTAGTTTACCTGTAATTTTAGCTCAACTAGCTCTGGGGTACTCATCCTATAAGGTTCTCTTGACATTGGTACCTCTCCAATACAAGTTCTATTGAGAAATAAACGTCTCTTCTTGGAGGTATACCTCGTACCTCTTCTAGATAGACATTTTTATACTCTCTCAATATAGGATGGTCCTTTACGCTTGGTTTAATGTCCTCAATAGAATTCAATACTTGTATTGTAGACAAAGGGCATCCTTTTATGCAATACTTCTTCACTTGAAGGGATAATAATTGTCTCACTGAGACATGATTTTGAATTCCTTGTAGGGTCCTTCTCTTCCCTTCCTCATATTTACACTCCAATGTTTTTTTATAACATTCCAACTTGTGTTTATGGGAAGCTAACCAATCCATGCCAATCAACACGTCATAAGATCCTAAGGGGAGTATGTTTAGGGTTCTTGAGTAGGAAACCCATTCATAATGAATTGGTATGCCTGTATGACCTTTGTTACCATCCTATTTGTTCTAGTGGAAAATTGTACCATCCACGGTTTAGCATGTTTTACTTGTTGTAATTTACATTTCTCAACAGTTTGAGGGGAAACATAACTAAAAAAGAACCAGAGGAAATCAGAATAGAAACAATATGGATGATAATCATACGTTCCATTTCCACCACTGAAGCTTGGTGGTATGCTTGTGTATTGTCAAAGGTTGCATGAATATGTGGCATGATATTGGCCACATCATCAGCCATGGTAGCCTCCTGAACATTATATATTCTCCTATTGTTCGGTTGTCTATGAGGGAAATCCTTCAATATATGTTCTTCTCCACATCCCCAACATTTCAATGGCTCTCTCTTTGTACTAACAGTCCTTCCCGGGGATGATCCAAAGTTTTTATTTCCAATCTAAGAAAGAGATTTTTGTTGATTCATATTCTTAGTGGGAAATATCATATTAGAACTCTTCCCATAATTCTTAAACTTTGAGGGTCTAACCCCCTTATTTTTGAATCCCGGTTTACCTCTATTCTTCCAGGCCTTGGGATATTCTATATTATGGTTGAATTATTCATAATAATACCTAGACTTCTGAATGTCATCTTCGAAGGTCGTAGTTTCATCAACCTCAATTCTATTTTGGAAGGATGGAGGGAGCCCACTAAGGAATCATTTCATTTTCCCCTTTTCTTCCTTTATATAGGGAACATACCTCAATAATTCCAAAAAATTGTTGATATATTCATCTATGGTGAGCTATCCTATTTTGATTTCATAGAAATACTCAGTATTGTCATCATAGTACCTTTCAGATGGGTACTTCTACTTGAACTATTTCTCAAACATTCCTTAAGACAACTCCTTCTCACATATCCCCTTTACATTTCTAAGGTCCTCCCACCAGATAGAGGCCTTTCAATCCCAGTTAAATATAGCTAATCGGGCCTTCAACTTTTTAGAGTAGTTATGAACTTTGAAGTACTTCTTCAGACCAAGTATCC
Organism: Picea engelmannii; assembly: GCA_009831015.1. Classification (NCBI taxonomy): domain Eukaryota; kingdom Viridiplantae; phylum Streptophyta; class Pinopsida; order Pinales; family Pinaceae; genus Picea; species Picea engelmannii. The sequence goes on from ML795354.1 coordinate 253,709, forward strand.
AAGCTTCTTATTCTCCCCCCTTTTTGATTTCCCCATAAAAAGTGGGTGGCTTGGCCTTCTTAAATTATTCAGGTTCACCACACTTGGAGTGGTTTCTCCTCTTTATTTTCCTATGAGAATGTGAGTTAGTCTCATTGTTGGACAATTCCTGGGAGCTTTCTACTCCATTAGAGAAATATTCATACGAACCCTTGAATTTGGCATGCCTCTTGGCTCCACATTGGGCCTTCTTGGGAGTGCTTCTTCTTGCATTGCTACTTTCAGGACCATGGCTTTATATCTCGGGTGGAATATGGATTTTTTTAGGTTGATGTTTGTCCACATTACTTATTGATATCCCATGTTGCAATTGTATCTATATATCCGACATGTTTTGCAGCAAGACCACAATTATTTTAGTTTTTTTTTTTTTCCGTCTCTTTCATAAGCCTCTCATTATCCTCCTTAAAGCTTCATAGATATTGCATGAGACTTATCATGGTCTCAAATAGATTTGGAGGGATTTATACCACTCTCATTTAATCATACTCTTCTTCTCTATTTTGGGAGCCTTCTCCCATCTCATGATATGTCAACATCCTTTACTCGTATATATTTTCTTGGAAGTCCACTGAATGGTTAAGTGTTGATAAAAACATATTATGTTAGTTTATTATCCACTAATATATGAACAACACGTGTAATTTTGTAAGGTGAAATCAACTTCATCATTTAACATATAATAGCAACATACAATTTAGATTTAACACATGTAAAACAATAGAATGTCACAATCCTCTATTCAGTAGTAAGGTTTTAATAAAATCTTACGAATAGGGTAGGGTAGGATGCCATCCCCTTTAAAATTTCTATAAGAAATTTTGTTTGTCTCTTTCATGAGCCCAAGCAGGCCAAGTGTTGTTTTCTACTATGATACCACTTTGTAACAACACCTGACCCCCTAAGTACCTTTTAAAGGAATGGGGTAATAAATTTTGTTTTTTCTCAATCATATCGAAACCTATTCTTGATGGAACCATCATCATTTTCTCGTTAATATCTTTCCAACGACTATCGTCATGCTCAAAACCGAGCTCTAGGTCAAAATGTATGGCCCTTTAAAGTTTCAGGGTCCTTAATCGTCGTATTTGCTTCATTTCCATGTGGAATCCACGTGACTACTGCCACATGTGTAATCAGACTTGGTGTTTTCATGGTATTTTCCACCTATCCCACTAAATCCTCAATATATCCATCTCTTCTAGTCAACAAATAGGTTCTATTCGGGGTTATCCACTTGCGTAACAGTTAACATCTGACCTGATTCTATTTCTTCCTTATATCCTTGTGGGACCCACAAATATTAACGACTGAGATCACATCTAGATAGTACGTCAACTGAAAACCTAGAGAAACTTTCATAGTCACTCCAGACTCAAGCACTTTGACATGCTATCTACGAAGAAAGATTGGGATCTTCCCATACCCCTTATCTCTGAAGAGTAAGATCATGCCACTTTTCCTAGGAGTTTAATGCCAACATGGCCCATGGTTGTTATCACAGACAATCACATGGTCCTCTCTGGACACGCTAATTTTTTGACATCATTATTCATTTATCCTTTCCCATATGGTTCTTTCACCATTCGATGGTTGGGATCACTCCCCCAATTGGTCGCTAATATATGGTCCAGATTGGCTCTTGGAGTTTTCCTGTAGGAGTGTTTCTACTTCAGCCTCCAAGGAAACCTTGACCATCAGACTTAGATGGTGTTTTCCACCTAGAATCTGAGGCCACCATGTACCTACCACCCAAGCATCTATTTCCACATGTACCTACCACCTGGCACAACGCATGGCACACACGTTTCCAACAAGATCTGCCTCAAAAGGGCCAAAACTTCGTGGCTTGCGACATAATCTTTACTTCAAACATGGAACCACCCACATAGTGACACGTGGGCTATGGTGGGTCTAAACGTCATCAAGGATTATTTTTTTCAATCTTCTAGGTGTTACCACATGTCCCAAGCACATTGGTTGGGGTTACGCCATTCCCCTCATTGCCACTCACCAAGAAACCTATTAGGCCTCTGTGACAAATCGATGGCTATGATAAAATCACCACTCTAGCATCGATCAATGATCCATATATTCCCTATTTATGAGTCAGGATCCAAGCTCTTTTGAGGTGTACTTCAAACTCTTTAGAGTCAAATTAGAAAAGGTCAACTCTTATTCATCGGTCCAACAGTCCAAATCCTTAGGAATGAATGGTCCAGATTCACCGTCCCATAGATCCAATGACCAGAAATAAAATGAAGGTTCATAGAAACTCCTCACCAAATGAGGTCTAATTTTATCTTGTCAACCAATCAGTTAGTGACACTTGTCACTACTCTATACACATGGTCTATTGAGTCGGAAAACCATGTCATCAAGGCATCGCCACTTCTATTTACTCGCTAGAATGGAACCTAAGGCGATCTACAACCGAAACTTGATCTTGGAATTACACCAATAAATGGTCTAGATCTCCATTCAAAGTTCTTTCATTCATAAAAGATCAATGGTGCAGATCTCCTTTCAATTTTCCTCCTGTATGACAAATCAATGGTCCATATTTACTTTTGGATTTCCTCGTTTAGAGTTTCTTTGTGATCACTCAAGAGTTTCCTCTGAAGCTCAAATCTCACCAACTCTTTTCAATGGATTTCCAACCCATGTAATGGAGTCTATATCCAATGGTGGTAGATCTGCTACCTTTTTGCTTTGATGGATCGATGGCTCTGGTTGGTTCAAAGTTTCATCCTTTCCCAACCCTACTCTACTCTGACTAACAACAGATATCTATGATCTCTCCATATCGATGGACGATATTTAATTCTACTCCTACATTGATCGAGGTTATAGATCTACCCATCGCACCAATTCGATGACCACGATATTCTGAGGAAAAACAAGAGTGTCCTCGGGCTTATCAGTTAAGTTCAGGACTTGCAAATTTCACGAATGTTTCTTTGAGTCTCTTCCAAGGTTTAAAACGGCTTCAAGATCTCTCTCCTTGGCCCATGCACTCCATTTCCTATGCATGATACCTATGTTTCATCTTATCCTGCAAGGTTCCTTTTGTTATCACTCCAAGAAACCCTTTGTGGTTGCAGACCAAAGGTGCTTGGTAACTTAAGAAATGAATGTTTTTGTATTTTGTAAATGTGGATCAATGGGATAACTCAATTCAACTTATGGCATTCAGACATCAAAATGGTAAATAAATAGACAGTGCTCTCCAAGATTGGTTAAACAGTAAAATAACTTTCAGTGGATGAAGAAAATATTGTTCATAAACCAGTGCAAAGCAGGGTCTAATAAACAACTAAAGAAACTGATTATAATGTCATGAACCAAACAATAGGATAAAAACTATTCAAGGTTTGACAACAAGATAACAGTGAAGAAGAAATATGAAAAACTGATACCAAAATGGAAAGGAACCTGTGATCTGTATTAGCAATGAAATGTCTGAGTACAAAAAAGAGTATTATTGTATCCAAAATCGAACCCTTGTTTCACATCAAAAACATACATTTATATCCTCTTACAAACAGTTATACAGATCCTAAAAACATGGATCTGTATTTAATAGAGACAACTCAATTCTATCTAAACAACTCGTAAATAAAATCTTTAACAACTAAACTTAATAGTCAAACTGTCTTCAACCTCCAAAATCGCCATCTGCATCCTTCAGCTTCTGGTCTCTGCAATGTGTTGAAAAATGGCAGGACACATGTCTTTGACTGTTGGATTTCCCAACGTTCATGTTGATTTTTTAGGAAATGGTTTTGCATGTGTAACCAAAAAATCTCTCGAATCCCTGATGTTGAAGTTCTTGCATGCGATATAATAGTCCACTGATACACTGGAATCCCTTCAGAACCTGTTTGGAATGAACTATTGTGTCTTCGGCTTCAAAAATTACTTTCCCATCTTTCAACAGTGCAACCGTTTAATTTATTCACGGGTTAGTTGTTGAAAGATGTCACTTTCCACAGCTAATGGGTAATAAAATAATAGCCTTGCGCTTCTGAAAGTCCCGATTGCGCACAAAAAGAGTTTTCATCTCCGAAATTTGATTTCAAACCAAAATCAGTGGGTATCCGATTTCTCACCTTGCATATTGACGACAACTTGAGCAAGAACCTTCAGGTCTGGATGAGATTTTTGCCTCAATTTTTGTTTCAACCTCCTGATCTGCCTTTTGAGGTGTTTGGCAAGCCACCACAAGCTATTGTAGTCTTTAGTGAGTTTTTTCTTCCTCTTATTCTCTCTAACACTTTCCTTAGCCAATATTTCAAACATATCATTGGTCTTGGTGAAGTTATCAGATAACTTCTTATACCTTTCTTTAATCACCCGCTCCAAGACCTCTTGCTGGGCAATTACCTCCTTGAGATGTTTGATCTTCTCAGACTTATTTGATCTAGGGTTTTTTGATGATTCTCCCTGTTCTGTCTGATTGAAGGTTTCATAGTTCTATGCACACTCAGCTGACTGCTCAGAAATCTTGATGGCAGGGCATTGATTTTGCTTCTCAGATTCTGAATCTGAATAGGGAAAGTTAAGTATATTCTTCCCTGTACTCTGCTCTATAGGATTCCCTATATTCTGCTGTGTAGTCTGTTCTGAGGTTGGCTCAAAGTTTAACTTTCTCTTCAACCTGTGAGGCTTCATTCCAGATATTCTGTCCTCTGAAGGTCCTGGCAAGGCCCTTCTTTTTTTTGAGTTTCTTTGAGGAGATGATTGTTTCATTGAACCCTTCACCTGTTCATTTGAAGTCTGATTCTGGATTTCAAAACCTTCCCAGAACAGAAATTGCTCCCAGCTCCTCCCCTGTTGTTTCAATTCCTCCAGGATAATCAATTTTATGAGGTCGAGGTGACACATAGTAGTTTTCACGCTCAAGGGTTGAGCTCTAATTCTCTTGCATACCTTAGTCAAACTTTGATATAAGAAATAAGGCAAATTAATAGGGGTCTTGCCTGTGAAGTGATCCAAGAGTTTAAAGTGGTACATCATCAGTTTATCATATCTTCCCTCTGAGGTAATGCACAATTGGATACCTTTGAATAATTCTTGCCATTCTTCATCTAGATATGAAACAAGCATACCTTTTCTCCATGCTTTGTGCCTGTACTCCTCTTTCAAATAAACTCTGAAATGCAAATTTTTGGGAGCAGTGGTTTTAAACCAGCTCTGACCAGTTCTTGGAAAACCTATAGTTGCGACGATGACAGCCTCATCCACTTTGATTTCCATGGACCCGACACGAGCTTTATTTCCATCGAAAGTCTTGGCAAAGGCTTCTGCTGTAGCCTGGTGGCACCCAACTTGCAACTTTTCGACAAATTCCATACACCCTGCATTCGAAAAATGCTTCTGGACTTCGGGATGTGATTGTAGAAAGGACCAATTATTCAACTCTCTCTTGAGTAGAGCGCCACTGCGTTTTATCACCATTCTGTAGCTTGAAAAACTTGACAATTGTAACCCCTGTAACTGCCTAGTCGAGCCGAGATTCTGCGCTGTTGAAAGCAGTTCGGGCTTCGGCTCTGTTTTGAAACAAATGAAAACTTCCACAGCGTTCCGAAAATGATTTGTGATATGAAAAACATTGTTTGATTTGATGTTGTCAGGCCGACAGTACCTCCTCTGTACCTGCATCACCGAACACAAACTTGCCATCCCGGATTTCATGAGTATTGAGCGTGATTTATGGGTCGAATTCGAATTACAGTCATATTATGACATGCATAATTGAGTTACTATCATTGCCCACTCTCGTCAGCGCATGCCTTGGATTTACCTGACGTGGGATGATCATATCATCATTACCTCCAGACGTGGATATCACGCACGTGATTCCCGCTTTCTTCAACAATGGCCCATGGAAAACGCCTCTGTCAACTGTTCGCTTGCCACTTTCACCAGCGCACGATTCTGTGGAAAACCCCTGTTAGCTGCGGAAAGTATGTACTTTCAAAAACGCACCTCTTTGTAGAAAACACTCCTTAGCCGTGGAAATTATGCACTTTCAACAACGCGCCACATTATAAAAAACCGCTTCATAGCTGTGGAAAACATGTACTTTCCACAGCGCGCCACCCGCGAACTTGATTGTCGGACCTTTTGAATTTTACCACTTTCAACAGCGCATCGACTAATGAAAAGAGCTCCTTAGCTGCGGAAAGCATGTACTTTCAACAGCGCAAGCTCAACTTTTGGACACACGTTAGCTGAGGAAATTAGAAAATGAAAATTTGGAAAGGAGACTTTATGGGTCAAATTATTTCCTTAAGACAAACCAAAACCTAAATTTTTCAGCTATAAAAACTCAAAAATAACTTGAGGACACTACTGATAGCCATGCTATCCACTACAAAATTCAACCAAAAGGACGGTTTCATTTTGGGAGTTAACATTTGGCTCCAACTGGGATGGGCATCTCCCTGTGAGGTGACCAAGAACCTAGCTAGACTCAGTAGCCTTATTGCAATTTGAAACAGACATTTGAAAAATAGTTGCTAGTACCATTGGGCATGGAGTTATTTGAATGACAAAAATAAAGAAAACATAACTAAAAAAGAAAATATGTACAAGAAGAACCTGGCTTCAAAAGAAGCCTTATGAGAAATAGATCTTCAGTAAGCGCCCGTTGAAAGGGCCTCCTGATACTGGCTCACCTGAAAGAGTTTGGAGAACAAAGGTATTGTTCTACCGCACCGCTGTTATGACAAAAGGACCTGTCCAAAGAGCCTCAAATTTTCCGTGTTTCCCTTTCTCCTATCTTGCTGCATCCCACTTTAAGACCATATCCCCTATTTTGAAGAAATCTGATTTGACTTCCTTGTCGAAAGTTTGCTTGATCTTTTCCTGATGCAATTCAGTTTTTTCCAAGAGCTGCTCTCTATCTTGATGCAGTTCTATCAAATTATGAATCCTCATAGTCAAATCACTTGGTTCAGAATCAGTTTCTTATAAGAATTTTGCCACTGGTAATGCAAGTTGAATAGGAAATATGGCCTCAGTACCATATACCAACTTGAAAGGAGATGTACCAATTGATTTCTTACATGTTACCATGTCATCCCACAAGGAAAACTTCAGTTTGGAATCCCAACCTTTGGCATTTTGTTCAAGCAACTTCTTTATGATTCTGACTAAACTCTTGTTTGATGACTCAGCAAAACCATTCCCTTGCGGATAGTAGGCTGTGGAATGTACCAACTTAATTCCCAGCTCTTCACACAATTTCACCAAGTGTTTATCTTTGAATGCAGCAGCATTATCAGTGACCAATCTCTTGGGGCAACCAAATCTGGCGAATATGTTCTCCTGCAGAAAGTTTATGATGACAGTGTGATTGGTGTTCCGGGTGGGAATAGCCTCAATCCACTTTGTAAAGTAATCGGTGGCAACCAGGATCCACCGATGCTAACCACTAGAAGGAGGATGAATCTCACCTATGAAATCCAGGCCCCACTGCTGGAAAGGCCCTGTGACCACTATAGGTTTGAGAGGAAGGGACTTCAGTTGTTGTTTACCTTCAAATCTCTGACATTTGTCACATGTTTTCACAAACTCATGTACATCTAAAAATAAGGATGGCCAATAGTAACCAGATCTTAAGATTTTGTGTGTTGTGGTTTTCCAATAGTGATGTCCTCCGCATTCACTATTGTGAAGTTCATACATGACTTTATCTGCCTCCTGTTGATTTACACACCTCAACAACAAACCAATGGGATTCTTCCAGAACAACAAATTATCATTGATGCATAAATTTATAGCCTTGAGCTTCAAAGCCCTTCTTTGAGTCTTTGTCAAATCTGATGGGACTGATAAAGTCTGCAAAAACTGAATGATATGGCTGTACCACTTGCAATCAGCTAGATGAACTGAAACCTGCATTTCTTTACCTTCTTTGTTTTCTGAAGAGGAAACATTTTTTGCATCAATACTCATCAGATTTATGTCAAGCAACCTGCAATTATCCTCTGCCAGGAGTTTGGCAAGACCCTGGCCTTTCACTAGCTTTGCTGGTTTGATTTCAACATCGAACTCAATCAACCTGGCTATCCACTTACTCCTTTTGCCATCAATGTCAGGTTGGACAAGAACATCTTTAACTGAACTGGAGGGAACAAAAGCTATTACCTTTGCCTAAAGAATGTAGACCCTGAAAGCTTTCAGTGACTTGACAAGTGCATAGGATTGTTTTTCCAACAACTCATATTTACCTCTGCGTCCCTCAAGACCTTACTAAAGAAGGAAACCGACTGCTCTTGGTCATCAACATTCTTCTGCAAGAGTACTGCTGCGATAGTATCATTGGAAGCAAATGAAAAAATGTAAAATACCTTGGAAAAATCGGGGCTGATCAACACAGGAGATGTTGTGATAGCTTCCTTGATGGCATTGAATGAATGTCTGGCTGCTTCAGTCCACTTTATCTCAGAGTCTTTCCTCAACATAGCAGTGATATGCTTTGTGAGTTCAGCAAAATTTACTATGAATCTTCTGACAAAATTAATAGTCCCAAGGAAAGACTGAATGTCTTTCTTTGATCTAGGAAGAGACAGATTTTTTATTGCTTCTACCCTCTTTGGATCAATCTTAACCCCATCAGCTGAAACAATATGCCCAAGTAATTTTCCCTCCTTAAGTGAAAAATTTGATTTTTTCGGATTAAGAGAGATGCCATACCTTCGACATTTCAGAAATGTCCTTCTTAAATGATGCAAATGAAGTTCGTGGTTGCTTGAGAAAACAGTGATATCATCAAGATAAATCAGGACAAATTTATCTTTCTCCCCACCGAAAGCAATGTCCATTGCTCTTTGGAATGTCTCCCCCACGTTCCTCAATCCGAAGGGAATCTTCTCGTACATAAACGTGCCCCATGGAGTGGTAAAGGCAGTTTTTTCTTTGTCCTCCGGATGGACAACAATCTGATTGTATCCAAAAAACCCATCAATAAAGGACATTACCTTCGATCCTGACACCTTTTGCAACATATGCTCCATTTTAGGTAGAGGGTAATTGTCTTCCTAGATCATTTATTCAGATTTCTGAAGTCGACGCAGAGTCTAATCTCCCCATTCTTCTTCCTAACCGGCACAAGATTAGCAATCCACTCTGAATACCTGAGAGGAATGATAATGCGGGCGTCCAACAGTTTCTTAATTTCTTTCTCCATTGTGGGAAGCAACAAAGGGTTGAAGGATCTAAGCTTCTGCCTGAATAGTTTGGTTTCTTTATTCAAGGGAATTTTATGTTGAATCACCTCTGTGTCAAAAGTTTTCAAATCCTCATACTGCCAAGCAAAGATGTCTGCAAATTCCTTCATCAATTCTCCATAATCAGCCCTTTGTTTTTCAGACAAATGTGAGGCCAAGTTGACATGTTTGGGATCTTTCTCACTGGCCACATTATACTAGAAAACATCTGACTCTTTTTCCCCGCTTTGTAATTTGACAGTCGCATAGTTGTTATCAAACAACCTTTCCAATGGGACCAAACCTTTAGGAATTTTGTTGGTGGACAACTGAACTATTTCATGAGCTGCAATTTTTCTCTTGATCTTTGGTTGCTCAACTTCGTTGTCATGTTCATTCTCCTGATCAATATACAAATATGCAAACTCGTCTATCACTGCAAGGAATCTGGTGAGTTCAGCATCGTCCTCAAAAACTTTCCAAAATTTTACATTATCAGGAAGAGAGGGCCTATATTTAATTTGAATTTCGTAAGACAATTTGTGAGGCAGAGGGGGTATGAATGCACAAGCGGACACAACCAATGAGTCAGCCAATTCATTCATGGCTCTAGGTACAAATGTAATTTTAAAATCTGCAAAATTTTGAATTGCCTCCAATACTTCATCTCTGTATGCCTTCAGCCTGACATGCTTGGCTTGAAAGGACTTATTCACCTACTGAATAATCAAATCTGCATCTCCAAACACTTGCAATTTTTCAATGCCCTTCTCCTTTGCTACGTTCAACCCCAAAAGTAGTGCTTCATACTCAACAATGTTATTAGTCACTTTAAAATCAAGTTTAAAGGACAAATGAGAAGTTTTCTTTGAAGGAGAAATGAATACCACTCTTGCTCCAGTTGACTCCTTAGTGAAAGCACCGTCAAATAACATGGTCCAGAGATCATCCTCTGCTGTTTCTATGGGCTGAACTGTGATCTGGTCTGTGGGTTTTCTGAGCAACAATGTATCAGGCAATGAATCATCAATTTGCAAGATACAGGATCCCATATCTATGTCGACCGCATAAATAGGATGATTGGATGGATTCTTCTCATCACTGATCACATATGCCAATTGAGATTCCCTGTAAAGTCTTCTATTCACCCCTTCGAAAACAGGGATAGTAGCGTAAGAGAGATCCATTTGAAGAGTGCCACCTAGCCTCTTCATCCATGATCTTGATAGAAGGCAACCAAATTTTGGGGGTATGTCAGCCACCACTATGTCCATTACCATTGTCTTCATTGATGCTTGGGTCAAGGTTACAGCCAAATCCTTAATCATCCCAAACCATTTGACTTTTCGAGAATCAAAGGAGAAAAGGTCATGATAAGGCTTGGTGATCTCCAACCCAAGCTCATCCATGACAGCTTTGGGCATCAAGTTGTGTGAAGCACCGGAGTCCAACAAACAATTGTGCAGTGTCTTTTCATGAATATGTAAAGAGATATAGAAGGGAGGACAACTTTCATCTCTATCTTCTACCATTTGGCCCAGAGTGATGGTTGGCTTATCATCATAAATGTTGAGGATATCAGCAGAATGAGATACGGATTGAGGATATAAAGTTTTGAGGATATCCTTTTTAAACATCTCATTTTTCATCAGCTCAACAAGAGGAATAGGAATCTTAATCTTTTGTATTTCAGCCTCGAAATTAAAATAATATGGGACCTTATCAGCAGTTTTATCAGAAATATTTACCTGACTTGAAGGGGCTTCTTGATTATTTTGTTGTTCAACAGGAGGCTGACTCTCTGGAGTTTGCTGGTTGACAGGGACAACAATCTTCTTGGGAGGAGCTGGTGCTTTCACCTTTGAAGACTTTGCTGGCTGATCTTCTGATGTATGGTATTTTTGGTTGACAGGGGCAACAGTCTCTCCAGGAGAGGCTGATGCATCTGCTTGAGCAACATTAGATTTAGATCGAAGGTTGTATCTATTTTTATCCTCTGCTGTGAAAATGCCATCACCAAGGAGATCATCTTCTGTCTGTTGAGTCATTAATGATTCCTCATAATCTTGTTGTGTTAGATAAGACTTCCCTGTTTCTTCTCCAACACAATGTATGTCGCCTTCCCCATCCTCTTGATATTCTCCATTGTCTTCATCCATTACTACATTCTAAAGAGGGACTTTTATCCTATGATCTTCATTAGAATTCCTATCTCTTTGTAGAATCTGAGTTTGTGGATTATTTCTTCTGTAGGGAAAAGCATTTGGATTTCTGGGGGCAAAAGCATTTGGCTCTTTTTCTCTTGCTGGTGGCTGATTGTGAACCTTCAACTTTGGCATTTCTGGTGTTAGAATGTCCATCATCTTAGCCATCTTTTCCATTTGACTGTTAGAAGAAGAAGAGGACTCGACAACAGACTTCTTCTTTTCATCCCTTCCTTTAAGCTTCTGAGATGCTGTGATGTTTGACTCAACTTCAAGAGCAACATATTGCATTAAAGAAAGCATGGTTGATCGTCTTTCTCTAAGGATAAGACAAAACTCTGCATCAAAGGCCGCATAGAATGTGATCTTTGCCTATGCATCGCTTGGTTTGATCTCTGCAGGGATCTTACCAAACATTTTATTGAATCTCTTGATAAAGTCTGAGACCGATTCTCCATCCCCTCTCTTCAAATTTCCAAACTCAGAAATGTAGTATAACAGATCTCTTCTTTCTCCCCAATGTTTCAAGAATACTTCATCCAATTGTTCAATGCCAGTGATTGAATTTTCCGGTAGCTCTTTGAACCACTTTCGGGCTTGGCCATCCAAACTCTGAACAAAAACTCTAGTCCACACATCTTCTTTTGAAATATTTATATTTTCTGCATAAGCATAAAATGATTCAATGTGTTCTTCAGCAGTATACTCCCCTGCTCCTGTAAACTTTGGCATATATTTCTGGTAGTCACCTGTTGGCATGGAAGACAGGGGATTTGGAAAGACAAGTGGGGCATATCTGTTTTCCAAGATCTGTTCCATTCTGGTCAAAGGGGCAGCCATGACAGTCTTGGTGATTGATACAGACAAGGAACTTGTAGGAGATGATGGAGGAGATGAGGAGCTCGTAGGAGATGTGTTGCCTGAGTTAGAATAGAATGGCTGTCTTACTTCACCCTGAGCAGAAGTTTCGGAAGTAGGTGGAAAATAAGAGGCTTTATAAAACTGACTGAGCAACAAAGCTGGATTTTCTTCTCCTTTAGAGGACAAATCATGGAGAATTTCTTCAAGGACTGGCAGATTAGTGTAAGTGTGTAAAACACCTTTCGAAGGTTTGATAGGTGATGAATCAAAAGAAGATGAAGAGGAATTTTCTTTATGTTGGGAGGATTTTGTATTCAATTCTTTTGGATGGGATGAAATATCAATCTTGGGAACATAATCAGTAATATTAGAAGAAAATGAAGGTTCTTCTACTCTAGAAACTTGAGATGAAATTTTTATTTCCTAGGAATTTTGAATTTCAGCAGGGGATTCAACCAAAGAATTTTCGGATATGGAAGGATGAGTATCAGTTGGAATACCTGAATCAATTGCACTTTCAGATCCGAAAGCCTGTCTTTGCAAAGATTTTCCCTTGCTGGTGATCTTTTCTGGATCAGGAACTGATGTCAATGGGCCTTCTGGGTTTGCCCTCGTGTGAGCTCTTTTTGGAGCCACTTCATTTCAATGGAGTCGCCAGATAGAAAATGTACAACCTGATAGTGTCTAGTTCTTGTCTATCATCAAGAATTAGATCTTTGTCGTCTCCTAGAGAAGCTGAGCTTCGATCTCCTTTCCCCGGCAGCGACGCCAATTTGTTATCACTCCAAGAAACCCTTTGTGGTTGCAGACCAAAGGTGCTTGGTAACTTAAGAAATGAATGTTTTTGTATTTTGTAAATGTGGATCAATGGGATAACTCAATTCAACTTATGGCATTCAGACATCAAAA
>ML795354.1:267644-286466 GCA_009831015.1 Picea engelmannii
ACTTTCCACAGCTAACGGGTAATAAAATAATAGCCTTGCGCTGCTGAAAGTCCCGATTGCGCACAAAAAGAGTTTTCATCTCCGAAATTTGATTTCAAACCAAAATCAGTGGGTATCCGATTTCTCACCTTGCATATTGACGATGACTTGAGCAAGAACCTTCAGGTCTGGATGAGATTTTTTCCTCAATTTTTGTTTCAACCTCATGATCTGCCTTTTGAGGCGTTTGGCAAGCCACCACAAGCTGTTGTAGTCTTTAGTGAGTTTTTTCTTCCTCTTCTTCTCTCTAACGCTTTCCTTAGCCAATATTTCAAACACAACATTGGTCCTTGCGAAGTTATCAGATAACTTCTTATACCTTTCTTTAATCACCCGCTCCAAGACCTCTTGCTGGGAAATTACCTCCTTGAGATGTTTGATCGTCTGAGACTTATTTGATCTAGGGTTTTTTGATGATTCTCCCTGTTCTGTCTGATTGAAGGTTTCATAGTTCTATGCACACTCAGCTGACTGCTCAAAACTCTTGATGGCAGGGCATTGATTTTGCTGCTCAGATTCTGAATCTGAATAGGGCAAGTTAAGTATATTCTTCCCTATACTTTGCTCTGTAGGATGCCCTGTATTCTGCTGTGTAGTCTGTTCTGAGGTTGGCTCAAAGTTTAACTTTCTCTTCAACCTGTGAGGCTTCATTCCAGATATTATGTCCTCAGAAGGTCCTAGCAAGGCCCTTCTTTTTCTTGAGCTGCTTTGAGGAGATGATTGTTTCATTGAACCCTTCACCTATTCATTTGCAGTCTGATTCTGGATTTCAAAACCTTCCCAGAACAGAAAGTGCTCCCAGCTCCTCCCCTGTTGTTTCAATTCCTCCAGGATAATCAATTTTATGAGGCCGAGGTGACACAGAGTAGTTTTCACGCTCAAGGGTTGAGCTCTAATTCTCTTGCATAACTTAGTCAAACTTTGATATAAGAAATAAGGCAAATTAATAGGGGTCTTGCCTGTGAAGTGATCCAGGAGTTTAAAGTGGTACATCATCAGTAATGTACAATTGGATACCTCTGAGGTAATGTAGAAGGGGTATTCCCTCTGAGGTAATGTACAATTGGATACCTTTGAATAATTCTTGCCATTCTTCATCTAGATATGAAACAAGCATACCTTTTCTCCATGCTTTGTGCCTGTACCCCTCTTTCAAATAAACTCTGAAATGCAAATTTTTGGGAGCAGTGGTTTTAAACCAGCTCTGACTAGTTCTTGGCAAACCTGTAGCTGCGGCGATGACAACCTCATCCACTTTTATTTCCATGGACCCAACATGAGCTTTATTTCCATCGAAAGTCTTGGCAAAGGCTTCTGCTGTAGCCTGGTGGCACCCAACTTGCAACTTTTCGATGAATTCCATACACCCTGCATTCGAAAAATGATTTTGGACTTCGGGATGTGATTGTAGAAAGGAAAATTTATTCATCTCTCTCTTGAGTAGAGCGCCACTGCGTTTTCTCACCATTCTGTAGCTCGAAAAACTTGACAATTGTAACCCCTGTAACTGCCTAGTCGAGCCAAGATTCTGCGCTGTTGAAAGCAGTTCGGGCTTCGGCTCTGTTTTGAGACAAATGAAAACTTCCACAGCATTCCAGAAATGATTTTTGATATGAAAACCATTGTTTGATTTGATGTTTTCAGGCCAATAGTACCTCCTTTGTACCTGCATCACCGAACACGAACTTGCCATCCCGGATGTCATGAGTATTGAGCGTGATTTCTGGGCTGGATTCGAATTACAGTCATATTCTGACATGCATAATTGAGTTACTATCATTTCCCACTCTCATCAGTGCATGCCTTGGATTTATCTGACATGGGATGATCATATCATCATTACCTCCAGACGTGGATATCACGCATGTGATTCCCGCTTTCTTTAACAACGGCCCGTGGAAAACGCCTCTGTCAACTGTTCGCTTGCCACTTTCACCAGCGCGCGATTCTGTGGAAAACCCCTGTTAGCTGCGGAAAGTATGTACTTTCAACAATGCACCTCTTTGTAGAAAACACTCCTTAGCCGCGGAAAGTATGCACTTTCAACAACGCGCCACATTATAAAAAACCGCTTCATAGCTGTGGAAAGCATGTACTTTCCACAGCGCGCCACCCGCGAACTTGATTGTCGGATCTTTTGAATTTTACCACTTTCAACAGTGCATCGACTAATGAAAAGAGCTCCTTAGCTGCGGAAAGGATGTACTTTCAACAGCGCAAGCTCAACTTTTGGACACACGTTAGCTGAGGAAAGTAAAAAATGAAAATTTGGAAAGAAAACTTTATGGGTCAAATTATTTCCTTAAGACAAACCAAAACCTAAATTTTTCATCTATAAAAACTCAAAAATAACTTGAGGACACTACTGATAGCCATGCTATCCACTACAAAATTCAACCAAAAGGACGGTTTCATTTTGGGAGTTAACACCTTTGTTGCAACGATGTTGATTCATCTTTGAACTTATGACAAAAACACATATAGTAAGAAGGGATGTTGATTCATCTTTCAAATTATGACATAATAAATATTTTAATTATTTTCATACTCAACAAATATGTAAATTTGTTCCCTTCCAAAGTTACCCATTACACAAGGTTATCATAGGAAAATACTTGCAGGTATTTTACTAAATAAAGAGACTATTTGAAATCAATCACACAAGACTTTCCATGTAGAGATATATTCCATACAAAGACAAGGTCATCTCAAAAAATACACAAGCAAGCTCATAAGTCAGGTATTTATATCCATAATCACCATACTGACCATTCAACCATATACATTTTACAAACAATAGATAGAGATAACTAAGTTACTTATCTATAAGTTTAGAAGATGTTGGAAACTAATGAAGGGTGTGTTGTTGTTCTGCTATCCACCCAACCATAGGAAAAGCTACACCAATCACTGTTTTAGTTAGCCACCTCCAAGATAGGGTACGATGCCACAATAGGATATATATCTTTTAGGCAAGTTTTCAGAGATCATATACTACATGTTGTTTTGAGATTTATTTTGGGCTCACATAACAATGTCAGACATCCAATTTTTAATAATATTTACTTTCACAGTGGATTTATACCTTCAACTTAAATACTCTAATAATTTAGAAATACAGAGGCAGTATCTATTCCTTTGATATTTTATCAATAATCAAGAGATGGAAAGAAGAATTATAGAAAACAAAATTGACAAACAAAGAAAGGTATCCAATATTGATAAATATTACCTTATTTTCAATAGAAGAAATATGAAATGTATGTCTAAAACATGAATTAATATGAGAACATCTATATAGTTACAGGTCTTGTTTCACTTACAGTAAAACATAGGAAAATCTATACCTGAATAGACATCTAGTTAAATGAATCGTAGTATATGTATTTCTAAATTGCAGTCATTCATTTCTTAAACACCATAAAATGAAGAAGATGAAATATGATAAAGTAACAACACATAGAAAACACATAACTCAAATAAATTAGAAGTAGAATCTTTGTCTTCCTGTAGGAATTTTTATTAAAAAGTCTTTCTTTACATTAGGACAAAAAAATCCCTATTCATATCTCAAATGTATTTATTTATACAATTTTGTCTTAACCAAAACTGGTTACACTTCCACACTTCTAGATATTAAAATAGAATAAAATCTTTTAAATACTAGGTTATCTGAATATTACAAAAGGTTTGAACATCGATCTTTCTTCTGGAAAATTCATTGCTTGCTAGCTATTTGAAGGATTATCTCTTCATTTTTTTCTCGTAGAAAGATGTCTTATGTTGGTCCTTTTATTGAGTGTGCAAATTTAATGATGCAACTACGAACTTGGGGGGCTATGTATTAAAATTTAACTCAATGTTAAATTCCTTTTTGTGTACCAATGAAAAATTACTTTGAACTCTGACTACAACTTGCTATAGGGAAATTTGTAGGTTCGGAAAATCCCGACCCAACTACAAGGAAAGTGCTACAACTTAGGAATCCTATGCCCAATTTCACCTCGATGTAGGTCCTGCACTTCAAGGGTGACTACGTTACTCTAGGGAGGAAATCCTGGTAACCCTAGGGGGAATGATATGGATATGGATAGAGATGGAAGTGGAGTTTCTAGAGGTCAATTCTAAGTGGAGTGAAATGTGTGGAATGAATTCTTGGGAAATTCAAAGGGTTTCCAAGTATGTTGAGTAGCCTGTAAATGGTGAAATACTTGCTCGAGACACAAGAAAAACCACTTTGCAATAATATATGTTAGTTGGATCAGAAAGTTAAGATTGATGTCCCTAATTTTCAGTAGTAAATGACAGTTTATATCATAAAATAAAGCATCTAAATCAGCATACAAATATCTAAACTAGTTAAGTAAATCAACATCAAGGTTAGCAATGAATATAGGCTGAAAAATGGCACTTAAGAGACAAGAGAAGATGACTTTTGTAAACATGTATTTTCTGCAGAAAATTGCAGCCTTATGGCTGTATATTTTATTCACTTATCTCATAAAATTAGACCATCAAAATATGACAATAGTTATCCCAAAATATGCGCCCTAGTTATTAGAGTAAATGAGCAAAGTTTAGGAGCTAATCTAGGGTTAGTTTAGGAGTTATGGTTAGTAGTTTATATAGGTTAGATAAGCCCTAATGTATGTAGGTTAGGGTTTTTAACAACAATTAAATTAGTGAGAGAGAGGGGATGCCCTAGTAGGGTAATGCTATTCTCAATGAAGCAAACCAAATCCAAGCAAGAGATCTTTCGAAAGATAAAAAATCATGTTTCCCAAGGCAATGATTTTATATCTCCAATGAAAAAATATATGACTAGTGACTTTACTATTGGGTTAATGGAGTCAAATAAAATAAAGAGCTAGAGAAGCTAACTCCTTGGGGGTGTAATCCCTTTTACTTCCCAAGGCAAGTTTCTCTAGCTAGAATTTAAGTTAAGAGGGTGTATGCCCTTATACTTCTCTTAGCAAACACTTGTTTAACCAATAACATGAAGCATAAAATGATGAATATTATGGTGGGGGTGTATGCTCTTATACTTACCACATAGATCCTATCACAACAATCCTTGACTTAAAACAAATGATAGCATAATTGTAAAAGACCATACCATAATCAAGAAAGATGCTAAGAAAATCCACCATAAAATCTAGAAAGAATTCATCCAAGGTTAGTGCCTCACGCCTCCATCAAGATTTCATCAAGATAGCCATAAAGAAGTGCACAAGAGACATATAGAGCCAAATATAGTGAAATGTTCAGACCAATACTTCTCATAATGAGGTAGAGTTATGTTAAAATGAGATCTTATGATCTCTTATTTATAAAAAATGTCATCAAGATGACTTGTCCATAAATTAATGGGTAAACCACAAGACCAGGGGTCAACAACCCTAATATATCCGCCTTTAACAGAGTAATATTAAAAAATTCAATTAAAGTTTCAATTTTTCACAAATAAACCCTAATTTTACATGGGCATCTCCCCTTTAGGGGACATTTTTCCACTTAGAAGAAGTTGTTGGTGTTAGAGAAGCATGGGTAGGCCTCCAAAGGCCACATGCCAATCATATAGAAAATCTCATTATGGTGAAGACCCTCTTCTCCTCAAAACATCCATGTGTCAATGAGTGGCAACTCACCACCAAGCCCTAACCCCCTAGGTGACGTCATGCCTCTAGGAGTGACATTTTTTCTCTCATAGGTAAAACATTTGGCATGTGGGGGATAGGATATGTCATCCAAGTCATATTCAAGGCCTTCCAATTTTGATGTTTCTCATCTAGCATGCAGGCCCTTGGAATCCAACCTGTGGGCTTGTATCTGTATGGAATCCCAAGCTAGGCTTGTTCTCCCAAACTTGTCCACCAACTAGGTCATACAAAGACAAATGAGCATACCCTCCAAGGATCTCAAGTCATAACATCATGATAAGTGAATCCAATCAATAAATGATCCACCTAAGCATGTGCATCAAATATCAATATATCAAACAATTAATTGCTCAAAAACACTATGTGACTTGTCAAGATTGAGTATGGGAGGGTTGACGAGGTGTCCTATTGGGTAGATATTTCCCTAGGTAATGGAGAGTTTACAAGAGATCACTCTCTAAGACATGTAAAGTGGATGAAGTGGTTGGGGTCAAGACCTCATTACATACAAGGGGTTGTAGTGTCTCATTCATGGGTGCCTTTGTAGAGGGTGTGTGGTACCTTCATCCACAATGTTATTACTGAAATTTAATCTGCAAATGGTCACATGAATACAACATCTTCAAACATATATTAGTTTGCCCATGGACCAAAAATGCATTTCCAAAAGGCCCAAAAATATACAACCAGTAATAAAATCAGCATGTGCTATGACTACATAGGGAGCATGCGCACCTGCGCCATTTAGAAATGCCAGAAAAGTGCACATGCGCACGATACATGACAGTGGACGCAAAAAACCGTGCACCCCTCAGAACGACGCATTTATGATATTGGTCAGCCTTCCACCCACTTCAGGTTCAACTTCCAAATTGATTTGACACCCAAATCTCAACTGAATCCGATTGGGGGGCTGGTCAAAGACCTAAGGGTGCCCTAAAAGGCCCCTTGTTCACACTAAAGATGGTTGAATAATTCCTCAAAGATATGCTATAAAAAGAGGCCATGGGTGCACTACATTTTCAAGGAATTCATTTGTATTGTTATGCTACTGATATTCTTTTGGAGGATCCTCTTTCCTCATCAAGATCATACTAGCACCATTTCACTTAGCCATTCATATCACCTCTTGAGTGAATGTGCTTTGGATTCTCTTCACCATTTCATTTTAGTTCCTTGATTGTAAGAAGAGCTCAATATTTGGGGGTCTAAGAGCCCTCCCTTGGAGGAAGATGCGACCCAAAGTCTCCCTTTCTCTTTGGTGTTTTCTTTCCACTAATACAATCCTTTCCATTGGTGGCATAAGTCTTGTTTGTTTCTTGTTCTAATGTCCTTATGCACTATAGTTTAATTGCTTTTATCATTATTAGTTTAATTCTTTGCTTATGTTTTATGCTTTAAACTTATAACTCTTTCCTCTACTGTTGTCTTGCCTAGTTGACCCAACTGGGCTTGTAAGCACCCCTATTTTGCTCATTTAGGTGACAAAAGAGGTGCAACAGATTGATGACTCTGCTGGGGAAAGGTATCAATTTCCTACCCCATTTGGGTTATTTTATCTCTTCTTTTTGTTTCGTTAATTTGCAAAGATCATAACCGGCCCAAGCCAACCTGAAAAAAGCCAAGTTCAAAGCTAAGCAGAGAAAATTTCATCCGAAATTTTCTTCACAGTCATGTAACAGATAGTGCGCACATGTTTTAACCCATAGTCGTGTCTTCAGCGCACGTGTGCCAAAACCACTATATTTCTCAGCGCCTTCTGTGCACCTGTGCCCATAAATCACTTTTAGTTCATGCATTGGTGCTTAGAACGCCTCTGTCTATTCTGAAGCCCATGCACTTGTGTAGAAAAACACACATTGTAATATTTTTTTGATTTGTGGTAGGCCCATAGCCTCCTTAAAATTCATTCCTTGCACATTGTAATCTGCACCACACTTGCATTCCCTCTCCATATAAAGGGATTAGTCAAAACGTAGGCATTTAGGGGGTTAAAATCATTATTTTTCCTCTTTTTCTTCCATGTTTCCACATGGATGGATTGCTTTAATTAAAGTTTATGTTGGAATCATTATACATCACATATAAAACTAGCATTGGGACCATAAATTGGAAATCAATCGTTGAGTATGTTCTTGTCTCGTGCCCCAAAGTGATCTTGAGAATCAGAAAGAGGTTGAAGGAAAATTTCATCTCCCTTAAAAAGAAAAACTCTTTAGGAGAGGACAATAGCCCCCCTCAGGACTCCTCTTAGTTTATTTTTCAAACACATCTTAAGATTGTAAGGGCCCATACATGCCCACATGCTACAAAGATAGGATAGTGTTGAGATTTACTTTCTTAGATTAAATCACTAGTGAAGTTTAAAGGTTTTGTAATGGAACCGTTCATGCCCACATATGCACAATCTAGGATAATTTCAAATCTTTCTTAGATTAAATCACATTAGGGATTTAAAGGAATAGTAAGGACCCACATGTCGACATACTAGTTTCCTAGGGACTTTAAAATTCCACAAGGTTGTACCAATGACATTTAGTTAATTAGGTAGTCAAGAATTGTAAGGACCAAGTGAAGTCCACATGCAGCAAGGTGACACCTAATTTATTAAAAATATTGGCACACTTTCACTTATTCATACACAAAAGTCACTACTCACTCACATAGTTTTCATCTCAAAACGTGGAGGTTGAAGTAAGTTTCATCCAAAGGGATTCCGAAACACCCCATACTTTTCTTGACGAAACTATCCACTCCCACTTAATTTCAACAAGATTGGCTCACACCCCCAATCTTTCAAACAACCACATCTAAATTGTTTCTAAAAACTCACTAAGTTTTCCTCCACAGGAGGTGCCAAAAGAATTTTTTTAGTCTCAATAGGATTTCGGGGATAGGCATCCAAATAAATCCCCATTATCTGGTTCTCACATCTTCAAACAATAGAAGTTGTCAAATAACGAACTTTAAATCCTCCAAGTCAAGTGTTCCTAACACCATAAGGCAGGGAGATACCCGTGAAGGGTTGAAGGTCGAGGTCTGGTTTTTCTATGCATCCCCCCTTGAGGTACCCACCTCTTGGACGAGATCTAGCTTGTGACCCATTTCTTAGGCTGAAAATCTAAATGTCGCACTTTGACCGAGGTACCTAGTGACCAAATTTTAGGACATCTACCCAGGTGGCAATTGTGGGCTGCAATTGCACCTTGATTGGATTTTGTGTGGATATTGGGAAATATCACCATCTTTTTCGGGATATGCACCCTCTACCCCTTATTATAAATGATTACTTCATCCTTCACTAGTTCCTCTTCTAGTGGCTTCAGACCCCACTGTTGAGTGCTATTGGAAGGTCCAGTGTTGTTTGAGAGGAAGGACGTTATGTATTTTAGGACACGAGCATTTGTTTTCTTTGTTCTCCTACACGAAAAAAATCCACCTACCTACATGTATTCTTCTTCTAATTTATGTATGTTGTTCTTGTGATTACATACGATTGTGAGATATATTGTGAAGGTCCAAGTTATACAAAGTCTCTTGTTCATTAATTTCTCTCATTACCATTTGCACACATCCACCTTGCTAGTCAGAGATCATAGGGGACCCATAGAATCTCCGTCATTCTAGACACTTTCTAAATCTCCCTCCCATTCTAGGGGGAGTTCCTAGTCTTGCCAAATCAT
This sequence comes from Picea engelmannii, assembly GCA_009831015.1. Taxonomy (NCBI): domain Eukaryota; kingdom Viridiplantae; phylum Streptophyta; class Pinopsida; order Pinales; family Pinaceae; genus Picea; species Picea engelmannii. The sequence goes on from ML795354.1 coordinate 277,027, forward strand.
CAGCCATACTTCCCCACACCCCTGTGAGTGCTACTGCCTTGGGATCATCTTTTCTTGGTTCCACTTTGCTTGGATCCACTTCCCAAGGTCAAACATCCCCACATTCTCCTTTACACGGAAGCGGGGGGGCAACTTCTTCTCAAGGGGGAAGTACAAACCCACCTAGCCCCCCTCAAGGGTCATGTATGAAAAACACTCACACCATGGACGAAACTAATCCTCCACCACCACCTCAGATGCCATACTTAGCTTCCCTCAACATACCGGATCTAACTAAACTCACCAATGATCCTATATTTCACAACCCCACATGGCCTGCAATGCGTACCAAACTGGCTTTAGACATCCCCAAGTTTGAAGGAAAACTGAGAGACGATCCTTCCAACCATATCATGACCTTTCACTTATGATGCTCTTCAAACAACATCATGGATGATTCCTTTCGATTAAGGTTGTTTCAACGTACACTCATTGGCCCATCAGCTGAGTGGTATGTAGAAGAAAAATTTGGATCCCATGTGACCTTTGAATCCTTGGCCAAAGCATTCTTGACCTTCTTTCAACTACCAATTCGTCATGACAATGGCCGCAAACTACTCTCAAAATTTAAACAAACCTTCGTCATGCACATCACTGACCAGATTCACGAATGGCATCGACGACGTAGTCTCTGCAAAGGTGAAGCTACTCCACAACAATGTCTCAATTGGTTCCTCAAATAACTTGTTTCCCTCCTTGCCAAAGATGTGGCTGCCACCTTCCCCCAGTCTAAAAAAGAGGCCACTACCAAGGCCCAACAGTTCGAACTCATTTACTCATAGTTAGGGTACTTGTATACGGTACTACTTGATGCCCTGAGACCCGTGCCATTTGGCCAGGACAAACCTGGTATGTCTCACTCAGCAGATGGATTTATTGGTACCACTACACATCACAATTCACACCCGCAACAACCACCAATGTATGGAACACCTCAATATCCACCAACATACAGAGGACCTCCTTATTATAATCCTTCCCCTTATCCACAACCATACCCCTTGACCTTTCCGCCACCCACTTGTGGACCACTGCCAACACCCACGATACACCCCACAACCCAACCTAGTTCTGGTACCCCCTCGACCTTTGCTTACACCCTAAGCACTAGTGAAAGCATCACACCTTCCTATGCATCCTACAGATCATTAACACAACATAATTCATACTTTCCATTCCATGGTCCCCCCATCCCATTCCTTCACCATAAGGACAACCACATGCTGGGGTTAATTTTGTTCAACCCTCTCCCGTTCAGTTGTATCAAAATTTTGAACAGCTAAATATGGCTAATCCATCCCATCAGTCGAACAATGCCAGAAAGAAAGGAAAAAATCAAAACAATAATAATCGTGGACCAGGAGGAAACCAGAACCAACCCCAGTAGAACCAACCTACCGGGGGCAACTAGAACCAGGGGAACCAGAACCCCCAAGGGGAAATAACAACAAACGCCAAGGGAAGAACAACAACGATATTTGGAAAAACTTCCCCTATGCCCTTTGCGGTGAGTATGGTCATTGTACCCACCATTTCCCCCAAATTGTAGACTTCAAACAGATGAAAGAATCTGTTAATGGACCACGTCTGCCAGCCCCGCCTACCCTCCAGTAGGCCCCACAAATATATGTGCAGCACCCACCCCCAGACATGTTGCAAAACCCCATACCACATCAAGGGGTTATGAAAACCCAACAAGAGATGCAACCTGCCCCACCACAAGCAGGACCATATCATAACCCAGACACTTTTGCAGAATGAACTATCCTCCTCACTAGTGAGGAAGAAGTCCTTCTACAAACATGCAATCATCAATACAATGCACCCTTTGACCTGAATCCCACTACCTCGGAGGCCACCCCAGTCACGACTAGCCCACCTTTGATGATTCTATACCCTAATACTGAAACACCTTTTCGCATCCCTCACATCCCATTGTGAAGGAATGTCCACAACCCTCAAGCTAGGCAACCCACAATTATAGTCTGGTCGATGACTTGGCACAATCCCCCACTGCCATGTCAATCTTAGAAGTTCTTCAAACCTGTCCTACTCAATGGAAGTCATTACTTTCTGCTCTGGGGGCAGTCGACCCTACCGATACTCAACTCATCACATTTGATCTCGACAGTGGAGAACCCCGTCTCCCTGCTCTTGTCGCTTTTCAAATACCAGTTAAAATCCGGAATATCACAGTCCACCACTGCATTATCGATGAAGGTGCATCCACTTGCATCATGTACAAAACTGTCTAGAATAAACTTGGCTCTCCAGAGATAATACCATATGCCATTACTCTGAGGGATTACGACAGATGACCCTCATCTCCCGAGGGGCTCTTCCAAAATGTCCCCGTCAAACTCAGGGGCAAAACTATTCTTATTGACATTGAGGTTATCGATGCCCCACTCAACTACAATATTTTATTTGGTCGTAGCTACATGTATGCTATGAAGGAAGTCGCCTCTTCTATGTTCTGAACCATGATGTTTACCCATAATGGAAATATCATTACCATCAATCAGGTATCACATTATAAGCCTAACCCTTCATCCAACATCGACAACATCCTCCCTTTTGTCCACACTAATCCATATGCCTATCCACTCATCGAGATGGGACCTATAATTTTTAAGGACCCATCCTTGCTAGGGACATACCACGGAGCACCACCACTCATCCATCCCTTAGCACAATTATGTGTCATCTCCACCAACAGAACGAAAATTGACGATACTCTCCCTCCCACCGAGGCCTCTTTCATCCCTGACATCCCACTAGTCGCAGAACTCCTCCCTCAGGAATATCCTAGAACTGGTTCAACTCTACCGGCTCCCGATCTTCCCCTCCCCCAGGGCCATATCCTAATTTGGGAGAGAGTCCCCCAAGACATTACCCAAATCCCTTCCTTTTACCCCCCACCAGGTGTACAAGCTTTCTAGGTAGCCACAACCCTCACCCTTCCTAAAATGGTGTTGTCAATCCTAGTATGGTATCTACATCCACCTGAGATGGTCCCTCAACCATCCCTTCCTCCCCAAACAAAAGGAATCCCAATGCAGATTCCCATACTTACCCCCACCATCCCACCCACACTCCCACTCACTATCCCCCCTGCTACAGCCGGGGACAGACGAAAAAAGAAAGATCCCACTGCTCCACTTCCCCCAAGTGTCCAACCTCCTTGCGCACTATGCGAGAAAGATGGACACCCCACCAACAAGTGCCCATCTCTCCTCGAGCTACGTAATCTCATTCAACTCCCTCGAGCACCATCACCACTCATCGCTTCCTCTAGTACTGCCGATATCTCCCAGAACACAAGTAACAAAGAACTGTGAACCAAATTCGCATGTGCCATCTGTTCAGAATATGGCCATTATACACACCATTGTCCAACGTTACCTCAATTCCAGTAGATGCTAACAACCGTACACCAGAGATTTCAGAAAGAACCCCACCCAACACACGTCACTCGCATCCATTATGTCACGAACTTCATCAATGAATGTATGAGATGCCCTTGCTCTCTATGCGAATCATTTGATCATTTCACATATCAATGTCCTATGATCATTGAATACAGGCATCGCCAACTGGTCCTTATTCAGAATCCTACACCCCCTTCTCCCGCAGACCCAGTGAGTACCCCTACCCCATCATTAGATGTGGTTCATATCTTCTCACTATAATCTAAGGCAATCCCTACTCCCCCATGGTTCCTAGATGATTTATATGAGGATTTACCCCCAAATCCCCCCAATTATCCAATTCATTTCCCCACGAACATTCTACGCCCGACTACCATTTTCAACCCACCATATCTCAATATTTGGTTTATGTCGAGTGAACCATTCCAACTTCCTTGCGATACCACCTCTACATCGTCACCACCAGACAACAACCCTACAGTGAAAGTCACCAAATTTACTCCTCTCGATCCCCTATATTCTCGACAGTTTCACTACGACGAAGACATCCTTGAGGAGTTAACTAAACCTGATTTCCCATGGGATGCACTCCACCACATAGTGATTTTTCCTTCACATCAAACCATCATGCCTGCTAACCAAAACCCCATATACATAGTCGAAACCAAATTTTTTCTCCCATCAGGACATATAGATTGGTTCAATAACCCTATCCATGCCCCCGATGCTTTTGAAGAAGGAAATATCGCCAATATTTCCCCCACCATCAAAATCAATATTTCCATCACATCTGGAGCCATAGATGAAATTACCATTGGCTCCACATGCTCTCTTGAAGAAATCACCGCTACAAATCTCTCTTCCAGGAATACCAGGATATCTTTGCCTGGTCTTACATAGAGATGCCTGGCCTTGATCCCTTTATTTTCGAACACCGTATTGACACCTAGCTTGATATCACACCCGTTCGTCAAAAATAGCGTCCTCTACACCCATCCAAAGCTACGACCATCAAGGCCTAAATTGACAAATTACGCACTGCAAGGTTCATATACCCCATCACATATACGTCATGGGTCTCCAACCCCATCCCTGTCAACAAAAAACAGGGCACTATCCATGTTTGTACGGACTTCCGCGATCTCTATCATGCCTGTCCCAAAGACAACTTTCCAATTCCCTTTATCGACCAAATTATCGATGATTGCACCAATCATGAGGCTCTGTCCTTCATGGATGGTTTCTCTGGCTACAACCAAATTCAAATTCACCCAGCCAATCAATACAAAACCACATTTACTACCCCCTGGGGCACTTTTGCGTATTGTTTCATGCCCTTCGGTCTCAAAAACGTTGGCGCCACTTTCCAACAGGCCATGACATACATCTTTCATGATCTATCTCATATGATCCTAGCATACTTGGATGTTCTGACAACTTGATCCAAGCAACACACTCAACATCTCGATGATTTATGAATCATCTTCCAAAGGTGTCATTAGTAAAACACACGCTTGAACCCCCTCAAGTGCATATTTTGCATCACTACTAGGAACCTCCTTGGGTTCATCATCTCCCAACATGGCATTACCATGGAACCCCTCAAATTCCAAGCCATCATAGGAATTTCACCTCCTCGGAACTTATGCCAACTACAGAGCCTACAAGGCAAATCTAACTTTTTACGGTGTTTTTTCCCATATTATGCTACTCGTGCACACGACTTCCTTCACTTACTTTTCCATGACATCCCATTCCACTGGGATGAACATGCCCAAACCTCTTTTGATGATCTTAAAGCGACACTCTCCAACGCCTTGTTGATTAGTCCACTCGACTATAACTGCGACTATCTCCTCTACATCTCGGCCTCATCCGTCTCTGTAGTGGGAGTTCTCGTCCAAAAATAGGGGATGATGATAGTGAGCATGTAATTTACTACATTAGTAAAAACCTTTCAGGGACACCCTTGAAATACAATCACGAAGAGAAACTAGCCCTTGCACTTGTCCTCGTAGTCCAGAAACCGTGCCATTACATTCTGCTTCACACTACCAAAGTCATAGAAGATTCCAACCCCATGCAATACTTGCTCAGTTGTCAGAAAATTAACAATAAATTTGCCCGATGGATCATTATCCTTCAGGAGTATGACCTCAAATTTTCAACACCTAAGAGCAAGAAATCCCTCATCCTCGCCAAACTCATCACGAATTTTACCTCCAATACTACCAGTACCCTCGTCAATACCGACTTCCCCGATGAATATCTCTTTTACATCCCCTCAGATGACCCTTGGAACGACAATCTTCTTGTCTACCTTCGAACGCAGAAATTTAGAAGCCACCTCTCTCGAGACAATCGTCGACGTATTCGTCACCAGGCTCACTGCTACCTCCTTATTGGTGATATCTTATATCAATGAGGGGTCGACACCGTACTCCGTCGATTTTTGACTATCGACGAGGCTGATCGAGTCTTGAACGACTTCCATAGTGGCTCTTGCATGGGCCACCTCTCAGGGATGTCCACTGCTCAAAAAATCATTCGTGCCGATTATTTTTGGCCTACATTGTTTCACAGTTGCATCAACATTGTGAAGCAATGTAACAACTATCATCTTTACGCCAACAAAGCACGAGCACCACCTTCTCTTCTACACCCAGTCATTACTGCCAACCCCTTTTGAAAATGGGGCATAGAATTTATGACTTGCAACCCTCCATCCAACAATGGACACAAATGCATCGTCATGGCAGTCGATTACTTCACCAAGTGGGCTAAAGCCATGCCTACATTTAACAACACCACTGACACTGCAACATGCTTCTTCTTCAAGCACGTCATTTCCCACTTTGGAGTCCCACTACAGCTAGTCTCCAATCATGGGAAACACTTCGAGAATGAGATCATTGTCGAACTCTTCTCTCGGTTAGGCTTCTCCCACGAGTTCGCCTCCCCATACTACCCTCAGTCCAACAGACAGGTAGAGGCAGTCAACAAGGTCCTCAAAACCATGTTGCAACGCATGGTTAACAAACATAAGACCAATTGGCATCATATGTTATTTTACATGCTATGGGCTTATTGCATGATAGTGAAAACAATGACTGGATTCACGCCATTTCATCTTGTCCATGGGGTCGAGGCCACTCTCCCCATTGAATGCAAAATCCCCACCTTACGCACTGCTATTGAGCTATTACCCAACACTGCTCCAATAGAGCAGCGTTTTTTGAACTTAGATTCCCTAGATGAGGATCATCGATCTTCATTACATCACAATGAGGCAGCCAAAAAATGGTCAAAGGCCACCTTTGGTTGCCATGTAAACCTTCTCTCATTCAACGAAGGTGACCTCGTCCTTGCTTACGATATCTCTCATGACACCCTCGACCATGGAAAATTCAAGTCACTTTGGCATGGACCTTACATCATCCAACATTGCCTCACTAAAGGTGCATACATCCTGGCCTCTCCCGAAGGCCACCCTCTCAAAGAACCCATCAATGGGTTGTACTTAAAGAAATTTTACACCTAAGAGTAGCCATTCTACACTAGGTTTTTTTTTTTTTCTTTGTACGCTTTTTTTAGAGTTTTTAATATTCTTTTCACACACCTTGCCTCTAATTTACCATTTGTGTTATTGACATATGCCTCCTCCATCGGCCTACCACATCGGTTACGCTGATGGAGCTAGTCGTTGGACAAAGAATCTCGCTTCGGCCGCTTGGGCCCTCTATTCCCCCTCACATGAACTGCTCCACTCCAGTGGCATATGTTTGGGCTTAGCAACCAACAACCAAGTAGAATAAACTGCCATCATTGGTCTCCTCACCGAGGCTAACCACCATCACATTCGTCACCTTAGCATCTTACTAGATTCCCAACTTGTCGTCATCCAGATCAACAATGTGTACCGTGTTCGCGATCCTTGCCTCTTTCGCATATACCTGCAAGTTAGACTTTTATCTCGACATTTTGATTGCATTACATTTACACATATTCCAAGACAACTTAATCAAATAGTAGATAACATGGCTAACCTAGTGTTATATTGACATTTATCACATAAGATACCAGTACACATACATAAGTCATCAACATTCTGTCAACAACATATAGATTAGACATCATCAAAAAGAACTAAAAACCATCAACACATGATAACACCACAAAGATCCAAAAATGTATATCCATCTATATATATATATTGGTCCTGTAGGAAATCTCCCAGTCATCATCGCCCCTGCTACAACCGCTCTCTGAACCAGGGTCTGCCATGCCACCGAAACACCCACACACTGTTCCAGGACTCCCTTGTCTAGGATCTCTGACCACATTACCTCAAGCACTCCCTATAGTACAGCTTCCAAGAGGTGGAGAATATCCTTGAACTCTCCCCCAGCCTTTTCCGGAGGAGCGTGCGATGGCCCTGCACCGGGGTCATCAAAACAACATCACCTGGATGCTCTCTCATCATTAGCGAGCCTTTCCCCAACATCATCACGTCGTCATCACTCTCCTTTCTGCGGCTCGCCCCGTGGAGGTCTCACTGGCCCTGACGAGCCAATGCCCTAACCAAATCAACCTCACGCCCACGCGGTCCCACATCTACACATACAACAAACAAATGGTAGCATCATCATCCATGTATACATAACACACATGCTATACTATCTAAAAATCAAATCATCAACAATCACATCATACCTTTGCGGTCGAACACCTCTCTTAGAGCGTGTAGCACCATCTCGAGATCACCCTAGAAGTCCACCCCAGAATATGGATACTGCAGTATGATATGTAGCATCTGCCACCACACCTTTTCAACCTCGATCATGAAGTAATGGCCACCCTCCCCACCACCATGATGAACCAGGATCGTCGACCACCACCTCAGTCGCGACTCTCATGCACTAGGTACGCCCAACAACACTCTAGGGCACAAAATTGACACCCTCTCCAAAAACCATGCAACCAAGATAGACCCAAAGGAAAACTCCCCTGAGTCATCAGTACGACACCTATCTAGTTTCCCTACCATATTGGCATGGAGCATCAAACCCCAGGAAAAATGCTCACCGGCCAGTGCCCTCTCCATAATCCTCAGCTGACCTCCACTGATCCGCTGAGTCACAAGAGACCCATAAATTCTCACAACCATCATTGCTACGCAATGATGAACAAAGACGTCCATCGCACCAATACTCACCATGGAGCCTGGCATGAAGTTCTCCCTCGTACAGTACTGTTGGGCCCCAACAACTCCCCCTAAATGTTTACAAAATTTAAAGGACCCCTATTAGAATCTTGATAATTATGATGAGCTACAGAATCAACATTTTCAAATAGTTCCATACCTTGGCTTTCTTTGAGACAAACTTAATACATTCACTATAGTATGAAACATTCGTTACAAGAGTATATGTCAAAATTTAGAAACGAGCATAGAAATCTCAATTTAAACAAAAACGTTAATTTTTATCAACTGTTTACTTTCGTTTAAATTATGATTATGTGTTCTTTCTTTTTCTCACTAGCAATTTTGACTATTTTGAATAATGTGTTCAATACTTTATCAAATAATATCTTGGTTGATTTCTCATTTTCATAAAATCATGTGGTGATATTAATTAATTAAATTCTTTTTTTTTTTCATTTTGCATCTCATTTCAAAATAATAATAATAATAATAATAAAAATAAAAAAATAATTATCTATGATTTGTTTGATTTTGTAGAAAACCAAAATTAATATTTTTCTCTTCTCCATTAACTTGAAGCTTCTAGAATTTTAAGATCATATTTGAAAGGAAATTATAAACACTGTTTGTTTAGAACTTATAGTTAGTTTAAATTCATTTTTGATTTTATTGTTCTAGATTTTGTTTTATTCACAATTTTTAGGTTATTAATTTAGGTTTCTTTTTGTTTCACAGGTTTCTATTATCAAATATTTGATATGGAT
>ML795354.1:294849-326140 GCA_009831015.1 Picea engelmannii
TTTTAACAATATCATGGACACTTCTGTCATAATATATACATTCATCTTTCTCAAAATTGTTCACAAAATATGCATTGTAAACATATTTGGGATTACTGGAAAATTTATACATTACTTGGATATATTCAATTTGAAACGAGTCGACAAGAGTCCTTTGATTTTTGTAGATGGTAATGGTTGGTATATCCACATGCTCCAGAGACCATCGTAGCATGTCTGTATAGGGAAATAGATTTGTTCATGCTGCAACATTATGTAATTCAAACTTGGTGACCTCCTTAAGATTGTTTATATTTATAACATATTCCTCCTCTCTTCCATCATCATAAATTGTGGATTTATTTTCCTCAATGATTTCATAAACCTGTGCCCAAGAATTGATGCTTCCTATTAAACGAGCAGTAGTATCTGAATATAGGTTAGAATTCGGGTTTGACTCCTCTTCATATTTGTCTCGGACCTATTTTTTTTTCTCCCCTGCAAGGTGCCATGACTTCTTGTTGACAATATTAACCCCTGTAAGAAAAAAAATCTTGTGAATGTGAATGAAATGGTGAGGTATAATTATGAATGCGAATACAAAAATGAGAGAGAGTTCAAATATTTTATCAAATCATAATCAAACATGCCATTAATTCTACATTTAATATCTCTTATTTGAACCACAAGGTCATAATGCTAAAATATGGTAAATTTATTACTAGACAACAACAACCTTTATATGAATATCTTATCCTAATCATGTTTAGTTGTCATTAATAATCTGGATTAGAAATAAAAAGTTCTCCGACAATTCGATAATTCAAGGATATTGAATAGAGAATGTTAAAATTATCTTGAAGGTTGGAGTCGCGAAGTGATTACTTACCCTTAATCAAAATTTATGAGTTCTTACTTATCCTCTAATCTCCGACACTTCGGTACTTTGACACTTCTTGTCGTCAATAATATGATATCTCGGAGAACAGTCTCTCGAAGTGACGTGGAAGGATGATGTGTTGGGCCCTTTGTTTTGATGAATAGAAGTTGTGCAAGATATGTTGAAGCTTAATTTTGGTGAACACAAGTTTTTCAAGCTACCGAGGAGCTCGACAACAGACTAAAGGAAGAAACATAAAGCGGTTGGAAGGATAGTGCAACATCAGTTTTGAGTAAAGAAGTTGCAACAAGATCAAGAAAAAGAGAGAACTCTCAGGTTCTCAACCAACAAAATCAATATAGGATTATATATATGAGACTGATATGATTGTAAAAGGTTGTTGTTGTTAGGATATATATTAGTAAGGTTGGGTTCGGATTGTCGTGGTCGCTAAAGTCATTGTTTCTATCTTCCTGTTGTTAGCTTAGTTGACTCTTGAGATCTGGGTAAGAACCAGACTATCAATATAATAGAGTTTTTTATTATTGTATAATTGGAAAGAGAAAGGGATCGAGATAAAATTGTATCATAATTTTTGGGAAGAATCCTCTAATTACTTTTATATGTGACTCAAGCTGTGAGAAGAACCTGATATGTTAATACAATTTTGATCCAAATTTTGAATATATCCTGTGTATTTAGTCTTTAGAATGTATTGAATGTTACTCTCTATATATTTGTGTCTGATACACCTAATTGGTTATAGCATTCTTATGAATATCATCACAAATCTCTTTTATTCATTCTTGGTTAGGAAATGTTCAGATCCGCTATAGGCTTAATCGATCTTGCGCAAGATTAACCTGAATCTTGATACCTCAAAGATTTGTCTAAGTGTTCTCCTTACCCTTTCCTCTCTTTCTCGTCCCGGTTTCACTTTGGGTGAGACTTATTCCCTCCAGGGAAGATTAAAAAACCAACGCTATAAACTACTTTGGTACCTTTTGTTGGTAAATTGAGAAGGACCCTGGTCTGATCACTTTTGCGGCAATAAAATGGTTCTATTGTCAGGACCTGTTTTTTAAAAGGGAACATGTGAGGAGAATTCTTTCGTGGATATATAGATTTGAGATTTAATAATGGTGGGAGATAAATTATGATGCCTTTATATGGAAGGAAGTGGAGTTGTGAGGTAAAAGCAAGAAGGATACAAGAGATTTTATCTTTTACTCAGAAAGATCGAGTCATCAGTATGAGATATTCTCAGTAAAATTCTTGGAAGAACTATTCCATTGGATAGATTGGCTACAAGAAGCTACAGAATTCCAAGAACATGCCAACAAGACCTGTTATTGGGATATAGATAAGATCGCAACACTTCATCAGTTGAATCACCATATTACGTGAGTGGTCAATTTTTGGGTTAATACAATTCTGGAGAGATATATCATTGAATTCACAGCTAAGAATCACCAATATTTTTCATGGGAGAAATAAATTTTCAAGAAAGGTGCACGAGGGAGACTATTGAGGGAAATTCCCCTATGGATAAAAGTATTCTTGATGGAGGAGGGGATGATAACTACTCCCTCGACTGAGATGGAAGCCTAAACACCTAGGCTTGGGGTAGGGTGATTGTGGGGTAGGATCATGACCTGAGAGGGAGGAAGGGTTCTTTGACATATGGGGGAAGATCAAGGAAAGAGCACAAGAAACGAGCAAGCCTTAAGGAGAGCTTCCACAATTGAGAAGTGGTGGTGTGTAAAGGTAAATAAAGTATCAAAGAAGTTTGAGGTGTTGCAGAAATAAATAAAATAAATAGGAATAGATGAAAGAAAGAAGGAAGAGTTGAGGAAGGTAAGAAGACAAGCAATACTGGCTAGTCTAATATTACAATAGAGAGAATCACAAAAAGTAAGGAGTCCCCAGGTGGGTGGACAAGAAGAGGAGTGTGTAGAAGCAAGGGAAGACAAAGTAGGTATGGACCTTGCAGGAGACCAAGAAGATTCAAGCTCGATATTAGGAAACATTGGGAATTGGGAAGAGAAGGTTTCTCTAGAGGAAGAATATGAGACCCTCAAAATCAAATAAACCATCCTAGAAGTCATTGGAACCAACCCCAAATCACCTCTCCCCTAGGTGTCCTCTATACATGTGGTAAATTATACACCGCCTACTTATGTTATTTCTATTCCATCGCATCCTATTAGTCAGAACCAGTATGTAAGTGTAAACACTGGGAGGATATTTGGATCCCCTGGAATATCACAACCAGGATCATCAGGTTTCATTCTAATAGGAACAATGAGACCCACAATGGCTAGAAATATGGGAGGATCGATTGCCCGATACCCATAATTATGGGGAAAAGGGCATGAGGATGTAGAGAAACATTGGTTCTTTTGTGAAGCCATCTTGAGGTCTAGAGGGACTCTTGATGAAAACAAGTTAGTAGAGTTTCAAAATACCTTGAGGGGTCATGCTCTCAAATGGTACATGAAGGCTATTGAACCAAGGGTGTAAGGAAAAGCGTTCACCCTCAGCCAAGTTCATTTGAATTTAATCACCAAATTCAAACTACCTCAGTCATATGAACAAGCTCTCTTTGAGTTGCGAGAGATTCAACAAAGGGAAGGAGAATCTGCCTAGGAGTACAATAAAAAATTTAAATATGATATTGGGAGGTTAGCGCATATAATTCACAAATATCACTAGAGGGACTGGTACATCCAAGGATTACTAACTCTGACAAAAATTCCTTTAACGCAACAACAGATATCCACCTTAATAGATTCCTTGGAGTAGTCGATGAAGATCAAATCCACAGTAGGTTATCCAGGGAATCTGAGGATGACCAGGCCTCCAGTAGATGCAAATTTGTTGCAAATTTAGGGAAAAATATCAACGCTAACGGTGAATATTCAAGAATTAACCATACCAAGACTAGGGCGACCTCAGGTCTATTGCATAGGATGCTACATAGAATGGCATTTGGAAAATTATTATCTGTGCATGAGGGGAATGGGACCTCCTCACAATTTGATGGGACCCTCTCCAGGGCCAATGGGAGGATTTGCGTAGGTATTTGCGACTCCATCATTACATACAGTGGGACTATACAATACCTTCATAGGTTCTCAACCATCTCAATCAGTTGAGTATTGTGAGATTTGTTGGAAATATGAGCATCTGTCGAGGAAATTTCCTATTATTCATAAGTACACGACTGCACCCAATACAATGCATTATGCGTTTTTCGCATCTACGACCAATGCTACAAATCAATGTAGAACGTGGGACATTCTTGCAGACATATTAGACCGCACAACATTCATAATAAATGAAACCCCCGAAGGACCTGGAAGAGGCCATGGAGGTGGGGTTGGAGGTGGATTTAGAGGAGGAATAAATGAAGGAAGAGGTTCAATCCAATGTTACAACTACAACAAACAGGGTCACTTGGCTAGAGACTTCCCTCACCCAAGAAGGCCATGGTGCTCTCACTATAGGAATAATGGGCACGCAACATGAAATCAAAGGATCGGGTTCATCAACGAGGAGCTAATATCATAAGATTATAATTAAAAAAGGGAATCAAGGGAAAAATACCTAAGATTGACATCATTACTCTTGGAGGAGAAAAAATTGGGGCAGATGCAAACAATCAACCCAAGATTCAGAAAGTTGTTCCCAAGGATTACATATATGAACGTGTGAAACAAAATTTATTTTTGAAATATGCAATAGAAATATTTAATAGAATCCCCACTCCATAAATAATGAATAATCCCCCTAATGTTTCATGTCAACCTAACATTACGCAAGCCCCTACCTCACCACCGACACCTAGAAACTCTGTAATTCCAAGGAGACAGTGGACACCTTGAGTAGTCTCAAAGTGTAATCAATCTCTAGTTTCAATTGTTCTTTGATATCCTAGTGGTTGAAAAAATTATGGAGAAGTTGTGAAACACCATATACCTAGTACTGGGAAATGAGGGTACCCCAGAAGCCATAGTAAGGACCAACCTCCCTCAGAAGAATACCCATATAATACATAGAAGAAAGGTGTGAATAGGAAAATAATTTAGGTTAGAAGCCCAACTAGATGATTTTGAAATCAAAGATGCCATGCTAGATTTGGGATCCAATGTCAACATCCTACACAAAAAGACCTGGGAAGATTTGGGAAAACCTTAGTTAGTATATTCTCCCATCTAGTTGATAATGGAAAACAAGTATTGCATTTTCCCAGTAGGAAGGCTGGAAAATGTGGAAATAGATGTTGTGGGAGTTAAAACCATAAGTGATTTTAAGGTAATTGAAATCATGGGAGATAAGGATTCATACCATGCTCTACTCAGAACTGATTGTGAATACAAAAAATATGCTCTCATTGATCTAAAGAGGGACATCATGATGTTTGAAGAAGATGGGATAAAAGTAGCTCATCCCTTAGATCCATGTTTAGGGAATAGGTATATTGAACTAGTGGACCCCAATATGGAGTCGTATTCTCTTGACCAATTATACACCATAATAGTAGGAACGAGACTAGATTACATAAATCCCACTGCAAATGGATCGGTAAGTTGGAGAAGCATGCATTCTACTGATGAGAATTCAGAATTAGCATTTCACAGTTGGCAGCAGAGTTCATATGAATGATTCTCAAGATGATGCACAATTGTCAAAGAAACGAGATGGATTGGGACCGAGGTCAAAGAACACCCGACATATGATGGTACCTTAGAGGTACATAATTTTATTTCCATCATGGAAGAGGAAATAACAATGGATCAAAGGATCTTTGTTCTTGACATAGCCTTGCAAGATACCCCCCGCTAGATGGTGGGCCACCCATAAATCCTAGATTATGGAGTGGGAAGATGAAAAACAAGCCATTTGATGTTGATTTCAAGGTAAGGATTAGTTGGGAGAAGAGATGAATATATATTTTAAATATGCACAACTATTCGAGGGACGGTCTAACCCTAAAGTGAATATTGAGAATTGCTTAAAGAAGTGGAGAATTGTGGAATTACCTCCTCACCTATGGGTTCAAGTATTTATCCATTCATTGGGTCCAATCCCAAAAGATTGGTATATAAATGAGGAGACCAGAACACAAAAAAACTATTGGAAGACCTTACAAGACCAATTTTGCAAGGACTTCTCATTTGCAAGTAGGTATTCTGACTCAACACAGTCCTTCAAAGAATTAGGGAAATGCTTTTTGCTGAAATTTGTAAAAAGAGATCAAGTCCAGTAGTATGTGTCGACCATGTTAATTTGCTTCAGTATAGTTTGGGTCTTGAAAATGATAAGATACATGTACCTTATTGTAAAATTGAGAAAACCCTGGAAAAACCTAATGACTTAGAGGAGCTAAGAAACTTAACCATTAAAGAAATGTAGGGCGACAAAGAGATTCATGACACTATACCTAGTCACACATGTAGCTCCTATAATAATCCACTAAAGTTGAAAAAAGTTAATATAGGGAGTACAGAGTATCCTACGATAGCTTATATAGGAGATTACTGGGATGAGAAAACTATGAATGAAGTTCACATCCTATTGCAGGAGTATGAAGAATTGTTTCCGAAAACATTATCAGAACTGAAAGGTATAAAAGGAGCCATGGAATAAATGAAAATCGAGTTGAAGACTGACTCAAGACTTGTGAAGCACAAACCATACCGACTTAATCCTATAATAAAAGAGAAGTTCAAGAAGGAAGTGGACAAATTTCTTGCAGAATAACTTATTTTCCCAATCGAAGAAGCGGAATGGATTAACCCCATAGTTATCTAGAGTAAGAAAGATACAAAGGACATTCGGTTCTGTGTGGACTAGAGAAGTCTGAATTCTACATGTGTGCATGATCCGTTTCCAATACCTTTCAGTGACGAAGTGTTATATCATGTTGCGGGAAAATAATCTTATCTGTTTACAGATGGATTTTCAAGATATCACCAATTCAGAATCGCAGAGGAAGACAAGAAGAAGACCACAATCATAATTGAATTGGGATCATTCACATACAACGTAATTCCCTTTGGGTTAAATAATGCCCCTGTAGTTTTCTCTCGAATTGTGATAGAAACATTTCAAGAGTTCATCCACAAGGTTGTAGAATTCTACATGGATGACTGAACATTATACATCCCGTTAAAATACCATGTAGGGCTACTCCGGTTAATGTTTGATCGAAGTCTTGAATTGCATATATCTCTAAATATAAGGAAGTGAATTTTGTCTGTACCACATGGCAATCTATTAGGCCATATTGTATGCAGAGAAGGAGTCATGGTAGACCCAACTAAAGTTGTGGTCATTCTGAACATGTTGCCACCTACAAGTGCTAAATGGTTTCACTCTACCCTGGGACAAACAGGATATTACCATAGGTTCATAAAAAAATATGCAACTATCACCACACCTATAGAGAAATTGTTGAAGAAGTCTGAACTGTTTCGGTGGACACCATAGTGTGACAAAGAATTTGACATTTTCAAAGAAAAACTAAGTACTGCACCTATCTTGATATTTTCCAATTGGGAAATTGAATTCCATGTACATGTGGATGCATTAGGCATTTCCCTTGTTGCCATTTTAGTGCAACCAGGGGAAGGAAATATGGACCACCCTATCTACTTTTCCAGCAGAAAAATTTTGCAAGCCAAACACAAGTACATAAATACCTAAAGCGAAGGTCTAGATATGATTTACGCATTATAAAAGTTTAGACACTACTTGTTAGGCTCTCATTTTAAGTTTTTTACTTACCATTATGCGTTGAAGTACCTAGTTAATAAGCCAATACTTGAAGGAAGGATTTGCAGGTGGTTATTTCTCTTTCAGGAGTTTTCATTTGAAGTAATTATCAAACTAGGAAGATGCAATGTAGGTCCAGACCACCTGTCCAGGTTGGAATCAAGAGAAAGTTGTGGAGCAGTGGATGATCAGCTCCTAGATGTGGACCTGTTCCAAATTGAGGCCATCCCAAAGTATCTTAAAGACATTGTTGTCTTCCTCAGTATAGGGACCTACCCAAAAACTTACTCCACAACCCAAAAGTGACACATGGTGGTTCGTTATTATAGCAAGATTTGCCTCACCCTATGCAATCTTGCACATAAGGCATTTTTCCATTTCCCTATGCAGATTTATCATCCCTATTTGTAAATCCCAGAGCTAAAAATACATATTTTTCCACATGTACGCACATTGCCTAATATACAACAAGTGTATACGTAGGCTGCACCACTACAACCCGCATACATCGGGATTTGTTCCCCAAAATGAAAATGAGTGTTAGGTTTCCATGTCACGGTAGGAGATCTATGATCCTTGGCCTTCCATATACTAGAAACATTCCAAATCGGCCCTTCAGTTCCATTTGAAGGCTATAAATGGGCCAATTTAGAGCTATGGAAAAGAGGAGAAAGAATTCAACTTTGAGATCAAAGTTACTCTGGAGAAATTATTTACTTCATATTGAGTCAGCATCCCTTTGTCCTTTAAGTCTGAACATAGTGTTCAACCCCCAATATCTTCCCTTATTTGATTGAGAACTTCATTGTATATGTTCTTTGAGCTTGCCTTTGGTGGAGGGTTGAAGTGGTGGAGGCCCAACTGGAAGGAACTTAGTTTCTTGATTCTAAACCGTGCCAACACAGAAGTCTGTAACATTTTCACTTCTACTGATCATATATTAATAGAAATACTCTTTTCCTATCCAATTGATATCTTGAAAATATTTGAATTATTATTCCATGGGTGTATTTGTCATGTTTATTAATGGATTATGTTGTTGAATTTGATAACATAATTTATTATCACCATATGCTTGCTTTGTTTGGTTGTTGAGGACTAGTTGCAAGTATATTGATTTGGGTCAAGTGCTCAACGGTGGAATTCATAGAACATATGAACGAGGTAGGCCTGTTATCTTGTCTTGCTAGCATATTTGTTTACACAGCATACTTGAGAATAGAGTTGATTTCTGCAGTCATTTCCATCTTTTGTCGTTTACCCTAGCCATAGAGAGATTTTCCTCGTAACAAAATTGGTGACCGTACTGGGGAGTGGATCTTCTTTCTTATGGTTTGGATTACTTTTCTGCTTAGATTTATCTTGTTCCTATTACGTTTCTTGTCGTATCATTTCTTGACAGCCTCTGTTTACTCTGGGTTTGTGTTTTTCAGCCTTCTCCCTTTTCTGTCTTTTTTTTTGAAACATATATGCGGTTTTTGGCTTGACAGTCTCGTATATACGCGGGCTATCCCTCTGCAAGCTGCGTACATACGCTTTGTTTCCTTGAACAATCGCGTAGACTATCCTTCTTTGTTTTTTTGCTGGGTTTGGTGGTTGTTGGGTGGGATTTGATGTGTGTTGAGTCTTCATGGATCTGTGTAGTGACTGTTAAGTGCTTGTGGGATGACAGGAAACCTGTCCAGGGTTGAATTTTTGGGAGGAGTCTTTCTCATCACATTTTCATTTTGATTGTCCTTGTACATTGGGTTGGGTGTTTTTCTCCTTGGTATTCTCCTTGAGTTATATCTTTCTATACACATTAGAGTTTTATATATCAAGTTGTTGTTTAGTCCATGCATTTTCATTTTTCTTATATTGAAAATACAACAATATTAAGTATTTTTCATTGCTTGGCGTTTTTTTTTTATTTTCGAGTCTTTGTCATTAGCTTAGTGCATGTAAAGAAAGATTGCATTTTTACTTCAGAACTACAGAGTTGAAATTGAAAATTGCATTTGTTTTAAGAAGCATATCATTCATTGAAAATTGAAGTTAGGACTTTGCATTCTATTCATATTTACTTTTCTTGCTGAGTCATGACATCATGAGTTTCTCTACCATACATTTTCGAGTAAGCACGACCACTAAAATTAATGCTATAATTTAAAATTGATTAGTCACGATTTTATTTTCTAGGGTGCACAAACTAGCTTAGGATTTAGTGCCTTGGGATAGGATTTTGTGAGTAAACTTCTCCAAGGCAATTAAATCAACATATGTGTTTGACAAAGGGAGTGGAGAAATCCATTGTATAATTGGTAATATCAAGAGGCTCTGCTCACACTGGATTTAATCACGAGGTCACGTGAGTTTGTTCTAAGGGATATCCCCCCGATACCTTCTTAGCATCAAAGATATTTTTGGGGATCTTTCTAGTGCCTTTACCTCCGTGAGAGGCAGTACTTTCAAGGTTTCAGGCTTTGCTACCCTGCCCATATAGTGGAACTGATTTACGACTGCTCACCTATGCATCGATTATAGTTTGGTTTCTTAGTTGCTTGACTTAGGTGCCACATAGGTTACTTGCAGGGGTTATTTTGCAGGTACCCTGGGTCAAATAAGGGTCGGAAAACACACAAAATTTGTGGAGGATTACCTCTCTGGGGGGATCTGACCGACTGGTTGTTAAGCCCACTGGGCCCTTATAACTGACTATGTTACCTTTGATATTTAGCAGTGAGTCTTAGGCCCCTCTTAGGTGAGACATACCTTATTTAGGGAGGGAGGATAGTTTTCAGCCACTTTACCTCGTTTGTGTGCATATTGGATGTTTGATTTTTGGTGTACTCTTTGATTACTAGTTCGCCTTAGGAGTTTTACTGATTTTTCATTATCATGGATAACGGATTTCCTTTGGATCCCTCATTTACTGCTACCCCCCCGGTGATGTTCACTCATTTCATGGGGGAAAATCCATCTGGTTTTCATAATGGTATGCAGAACTATGACACTTAGTCCATGCCTGGGGTCTCTAATCATTTTCCTTTTGATATGTCTTCACCTTTTCAATCCTCTCCTTAGCCCACTTATATGAATCCTAGCATTGGATTCGGGGGTACCATGGCCCCACTGGCTACATCTCCGTTTAATATGAGTCATGCCCCTCAACCAAGTCTCACTGTGGGGGGTTGGAACCTCCCCTCTTACGGATCCAGACCTAGCTATGGTATTTCAAGATTCAATACTCAAATAAGTGCTTATTCTACTTCTTACACCCCATATGTGTATCCTTCATCTGCAATGCCTGCTCTTTCGAACACTTTTCCCATGGCGGGTCCACATATATCCTCGGGTCTTTCATACAGGGAGAATCAGTTGTACGGTTCAGGATACCCTCTTCAAGGAACCCGTTCACAAGGGGGACACATATATCCTCACTTGAATAGTCCTTATCATACTTCTGTCTCTTCATAGAATTCAGGGATGATGCCCGTACACACCTCTTTGGATCAGTTAGGCGGAGGATACTACCTTTCTGGATAGGGACAGGGGGTAAACTAGGACCCTATCTGGCCTTCAATGTTTCAAAGCCAATCTTTCCCTGGACCTTGGTGCTCCATCACTAACCTCTGCCAGTCATGTTGGAGAATGGTCAACGACCTCTGCAAGTCATGTTGAATACCTGCAACTAGCCGCTGCTAGTCATGCTGGGGGAATCACTCTAGTATCCATGATTCATATCAATGAAACATCTCCAACCTCTGTACATCATGTAGAAGATGACTCTCTCACCTCTATCACTCATGTTGAGAGCATGTCACCAGTTGCTTCTAGTCATGCTCAAGGCATAGAGAAGCCTAGACGTCTCATACGTAAGCCTAAATTCCTTTGCAGGACTTGCGAAGGAGATCACCTTACTCATTTGTGTCCAGCTACTGTTGGGATACCAGAAGCGTGGGGCTCACCTAAGGGCCCTTTAGATCTTGAGGTGTCTATGGTTTTCCCACACCCTATTTCTCCTTTGACTGACACAATAGTAACTCCATTGTAATGTTCTCCTGGCCACACTCCCATTGTCGAGGGTGATGTATCCCCTATCCCTGTTATCATGCATCCTCTTCAACCAATGGTTGAAGAAGTGGTCGTACCAGTTCAATCTCTAGTCAGTCCTACTCTCCTTGTGGAGGGTGATGCATCCTTCAACCATGTCATTAGAATTCCTAATAACGCTCCTTCTGAACAAGAAAGAGTCCTACTCTCCCCAAGTACTCTCCCTCTAAGCCCCGAGGTTCGATTGGAATGGTCTTGTGGGGTATCCAATGCCCCCACCTATTTCCTTTCTGGTAAGAGACATTATCTGATATATCATAGAGAAAATAACCTATGCCATCACTTTATCTTCCTCAAATTGGAGAGATTTGGGTTTTCCCAAGCTTATGTCAGCTATTCGTAAGATACTAACATTCCATAGAAGTCCAACAAGGGAGCCTTGGCCTCCTCCATGACATGTCACCTAGAAACCTCTTAGCGAGTCTGAGTTAAGCTCTTTTCTGATTCATCTAAAAAGAAAAAATATTGTTGAGTGATTTTTCCCTTTCACACTCATTAAATTGGACTTGAAAGGTTGTGAGTCTTAGTTAAGATCTTTTCTGACTTGTCTTCAAAAAGTGAAAATATTGTCGAGTGAAATTTTCTCTTTCACACTCATAAATTGGATTTGAAACGACGTCTATTTGGCACAAGTTTATCCCTTTTTCACACCAAGTAGACTAAATGTCATGAAAAAGGACATTTTTTGGCATTAAGTTGTGATTGAATCTCATTCCCTTGCTTGCAATATTGAGCCTATATCCAGTTCTCGCTTTGCGTTATAAACTGTTTTCCTCGATATTTTTTTCATCCTCAACCAAGCAGAGCCTCGTTTATATCCTTCGCAATTTGAAACCCTATACCCAGGAGGGAACATTCCCCTAAGTGTCCATATCCCACATGCATCTCCTTGCATTGAGCATAGGTATGTCCCACTGTTGGAACTAGTTTTTCTTACTTGCGACACTTGTTTCCTCCTCTGTATCATAGCATTTATTTGTATATTAGAAAACAAAAAATACAGGTGGGAAGGGAGTATTATGTTATATTGGAAGTAGTTGTGTCGCATTTGAACAGAGAATAGAGTTATTGAGTCCATTTGTCATCATAATTTTTGGATTAGCATGGCCTTAGGAAGTTAAGCTCATTACAGAGTCTTCTCTACCTTCTGGTTACTCTTCCAGTACCTATAGATAATTTCATTGATGCCTCCTGCATCTCATGGTTTCATAATTGATTCTATGTTGTCGGAGTCTTCCATATGTCTCATGCTCTTGTTCAAAGGAAGTCTATCAACCTGTGTTGTCCATTTATCATAACTCTTGACTTTGCATGTCATCCATACCCTCAGTTTGTCTCAGAGTCCCATGATATTGTATTCCTATCATGAACCCTGGTCCTACTTTCATCATTGGTAGGTAACCTTGAACCTACCAGTCGACATTTCATCATTGGTCGCTGACTGGGTGGTTTCCCTTGTGTTCAATGGAAATACATATATTCACACATTGGGATTCGTGTAGTGTCTTGGATGCCATTATTCTTATTGGTGGTTTCATCGCCTTTGTCAGCAGTTTTCCTCATTGGATATTATTCAGATGGTCTTTTTCATGTACCACTTTCACTTGGAACACGTGAAATATGCACAGGGTCGTTGGTTCGTGAACATGTTCTTCGTCCGATTTCCTCCAAATCATGAAGCTCATGCTTTATAACTCATGCTAAATGATGATACATGCCTTAATTATCTCCTTTTAGCGGGTCTCCTTCCATCGAATTTAGCTCATCTATTCTAGAAATGGGACCTAGAGTCTTATGAGTAACTTGAGGCTTGCAATCATTAGTGGCAGGTTATCTCATCATTGACAGTTGGGAATACATCAATGTCTCATGATCGATGGATTATTCAGGTTTTCGACACCATCTCCTTTATTCACACTTGTAATAATGTACTCGGTGCCTTGATACCTACTTTCATTATCAGTAGGTTGTCTCATGTTTGTTAACGGTATACCTCAATGACCGGTAATCAAACGATGTCTCATTGTGTTTGACCTCAACTCTGTTATTTGGATGATGTAGAATTTCACCCTTGGCATATTTTGTAGAAGACTTGAAGACATCAGTATGTGGCCGCAACTTTCCTGAGTTATTGCTTCCTTTTCATTGGACTAGTACCCATATGACTTCAGTGATCATGGGAGATCATATTGTACTCCATTATAAACATATATCTTCAGATTGATTTTGATATTGGTTCTACTGGGCCTTGTTCGTGACTATGAAAACCTTTGGCATGTAACCACATTTGTATTTTCCTATTCATGGCTATGGACAGTTGTTTGGTATATTTTCACATGGATCTGCAGTGTAATTCTATTGGAAACCATGTATGCAAAGTCAGTACAGAATTTAATGAGCAACTAGTTCTTCCAGCTGGTTCCTCATTACTCCACTTCTGGGTTGTTTATAATGTATTTCGGCCATTGTAGATACTCCTATGACCTCACACATTAGGGGGCATCTGTTATAGCAAGATTTTCCTCACCCTATTCAATCTTGCACATAAGGCCTTTTTCCATTTCCTTATGCAGACTTATCATTCATGTTTGTAAATCCCAAAGCTAAAAATACATATTTTTCCACATGTACACATCTTGCCTACTATACAACATGCATATATGCAGGCTACACCACTAGATCTCACGTACATCGATATTTGTGCCCAAAAATGAAAATTAGTGTCAGGTTTCCATGTCACGATAGGAGATCTATGATGCTTGGCCTTTCATATACTAGAAACGTTCTGAATCGACCCTTCAATTCTATTTGAAGGCTATAAATTCACACATTCTAAGCTATGTAAAAGAGGCGAAATAATTCAACTTTGACAGAAAATTTACTCTGGAGAAATTGTTTGCTTCATATTGAGTCAGCATCCCTTTGTACTTTAAGTCTGAACATAGTGTTCAACCCCCAAGTTCTTCCCTTATTTGATTGATAACTTCATTGTCTCTCTTCTTTGATATTTCCTTTGGTGGAGGATTGAAGTGGTGGAGGCCCAACTGGAAGAAACTTAGTTTATCAGTTCTGAACCGTGCCGACACAGAAGTCTGTAACATTTTCACGTTTGTTGATCATATATTAATAGAAATACTCTTTTCCCATCCAATTGATATCTTGCAAATATTTGAATTATTATTCCATGGGCATATTTGTCATGTTTATTAATGGATTATGCTATTGAATGTGATAACATCATTTATTATCACCATATGCTTTCTTTTCTTGGTTGTTGAGGGCTAGTTGTAGGTATGTTGCTTTGGTTCAAGTGCTCAATGGTGGACTTCATAGAACGTCTAGACAAGGTAGTCATGTTATCATGTCTTGATAGCATATTTATTTACATAGCATACTTGATAATATAGTTTATTTTTGTAGTCATTTCCGTCTGTTGTGGTTTGCCCTAGCCATAGAGAGATTTTCCTTGTAACATTCGTGCAACATACTATCAACTGATTTCAAAATAACTTTACAAATTAGGGCTAGACAACATCCTCAAAAGATGTGTATTGAACCATGAAAGGAAATACATCCTGTGGGAATGCCATAGTGGAGTTGTGGGAGGACATGTTGGAGGTAAAGCTACTGCACATAAGGTACTTCAATCTAGATTATGGTGGGATACATTATTTAAATATGCTAAGGAATATTCTATATCTTGCGATATATGCCAAAGAGTAGGAAATCCATCACACAGAGATGAACTACCCCTTTATCCAATTAGAGCACTTCAGGCTTTCAAGAAGTGGGTTGTTGACTTTATTGGACTAATCAACCTGCCAGCTAAACATTCCAAGGCCAGATACATCATTACCGCAACGAATTACCTCATAAGATGGGCTGAAGCAGGGGAAGTTCAAGACTGTTCGATATATACAACTGCTAGATTTATCTTCGAGAACGTCATCACTCAGTTTGGATGTCCTAGAAGCCTGACCAATGATCAAGGTAGTCACTTTATCAGCAAGACAATCACAACGTTGAAAACAAAATTTATTATACAACACCATAAGAGCAGTCCATACCACCTAGAAGCTAACAGAACAATGGAGGCATTCAATAAAATTCTAGAATGAGGACTGACAAAAGTATGTTGTGCAAATAGGTAAGACTGGGATGATAGAGTTCCAACAGTTTTGTGGGCCTACAAGACTACCACAAAGAAGCTACATAGGTATACTCCATTTCAGTTGGTTTATGGGAAAGAATTTGGTGTACCTACAGAGTTTATTACCCCTAGTCTCTATATAACACAGGCTACACACATGGCATATGATGAATCAATTGTGTAGAGGATTACAAACTTGCAAGAGATTAAGGAAGCAATACTTTTAGCATATTTTCATCAGACAGTTAGAAATCTAGACAGAAAGCTTGGCATGATAGGCATAGTAAGTCCAAAATATTTGCGCAAGGGGATAAGGTACTACTTGTTGGCTTAACTGCTTTCTTTTTCTATCTAAGTTATTGACCCAGGGTTCATGTCTATTGGGTTTCCAAAAAATCCTCTAAACTATTGGCCCTCCTGGTAAACCAAAAGGCAACACAGTGCATAGAGTGCACTGCACAGTCTCACCCGAGATAGCTTAAAATGGGTGGCTATAAGACTCAAGTGTTTACAACCTAGGATTGAGTATGAGATAGGGGGTTATTAATACAAGCCATCTACTATGAATCGTGTTTTAAATATACTAGTACTCATGGGTGTGCATCTATCCTTCACAGTTTATTTCCTGAACAACACAATCCTATTTCATAACAATGCATTAACTCATTCATTAAGCATAACAATTAACTGCTGAAAGAAAATAAAGATATACATGCATTCATCAAATTACACAGATATTACCATGGTTCACCCCCTCTTGGGCTATGTCCACAAATGTTTGGTTCTTGTCTCTTTTATTATGGTAGTTCTATATGTCCAACACCGCGCGCTTACAATTCCCTCTGATGGGTAATATCTGTATGAGACGAAGTAGACCACACCAGGATCCATATCCTGCAATATAATCCTTAGATCTTCCTCCCCTCCTTTGTTCTTAGCTCAACAACTTACAAAATTGGTTCCTAGTAGCATTAATCAACGCATCAACGCGTACATAGGT
Organism: Picea engelmannii; assembly: GCA_009831015.1. NCBI lineage: Eukaryota > Viridiplantae > Streptophyta > Pinopsida > Pinales > Pinaceae > Picea > Picea engelmannii. The sequence continues at coordinate 311,731 of ML795354.1, forward strand.
ATGATAGAACATTACAAAAGATGAACTGATACAAAAGTGAATCAACCTCTATCTGATACCTGTGTATATCTATTTATATATATCAGTATATTCATCCATTCACAATGTATTACCAAAACCCTAACCCTACCGACATTAGGTCTTCCTCCCATGCACATGTGTTGTTCTTCCTCCAGCTGTCATTTTCCTTGTGCACGCTTTCTTGCATGTGCGCATGCTCTGTTACCTTCCAGTTGTTACTTCTGTTTCTGCACGATTTATTTCCCACAATCATCCTTCTTTCCACTTCGGCCTGGTGCCAACAGGCCCCCAACACTAACATGTGACTCGTCCTGACTCATCTAATCCTTCTGATCTTCTTCGATCTCCTTGGTGATCATCTGGAACTTTTCCTTGAGCTTTGCTACTTTTGTCAGTGCCTGTGTGGTATTTTCCTTAATGGTGTCTACTACCTGAATTGTCACTTCGTCACCCATCAATCCTACACATTCATTTTGGGTCTATCTTATCTGCATTTTAGCTCCTTTTTCCTGTGCGAATATTTCTGCTACCCGTTCCTGAAGTGGCTCTATTTGAGCCTAGTGCTCTTGTTTCTATGTTTGTGCATTGATCAGTTCTGCCTGCATCTTCTTCATCTCTTGCATCCCTTTGACTTGTTCTGGGATTGGTATGGTCTTCTTCCTCTGTTTGAGTTCTTGGATCGTTGCATTGATCCTTTCCTCTTCCTTCTCCCAGTGTTGGACCTGTGGATCCTCCTCCAACCTTGTCCAAAGTTGCGCTTCTTTATCAAGAAATTTAGTTGCTGTGCTAACTTGTTGTTCCATCTCCTGTAGTTGCGTTGTTGCTTCCTTCTTCCTATTCTCCTTCACTATAGGTTGAGTGGTTGGTGTGAGTTGTTTATGGATATTCTCGATCTCCTTCTAATACTAATCAATTGCCTACGCAATATGCTCAATATTTCCTGCTACTAGGAGTTCATTCCCTTGCACAGTGCTTGGGAGTTTATCAAAAACTCCTTCCACTCTTCATTCTAGTTCATTCCTACATTCTTTTTCCTCCTGGATTTCAATCTTGGCCTGCTCACATAATTTTTCCAGTGCCTCCCACTTCTTTGTTGCTTGTTGTATCTCGACTAAGTTTTTATGTGCATGATACTGTACCTCGTGGTCGATTCTAACCTGCAATTTGTGTAGTGCCCTTGATGGCATCTGTGTCAAGACCAATTGGATGTGGTCCAATTCCTTCAGGGGTGTCTGCCCCACAATTTCATCCATGCACAACATGATAGGTTTGATGTAAATTGTTGCATTTGCATGTGGCATGGAGTCGACTAGGTCTCGTTCTTCTACCTCCACTCTTTCTCTGGTCTGTATTATCGGTGGGTCTATGCCTCTACTACTTCTTGTTGTCTATGCTTCCAAAAATTTCTTAAGAAACTGTCCCATTTCTGCCATCTCTTTTTCCAGTTTATCCCTATGATGCGCTGCATGATTGAAATATTTTGCTAAGCAATCTTGGACCATTCTGGTGATCATTTCCCCATCGTCCTCCATGATAGTATAGTTTGGCGATGCTCTTTGCGCCTTTGATTTCTTGTGCGTGCCTCCTTCCTGTGCGGCTGGTCTCTTATTTCCCCCTGGTTCCTGTGTGATGGGGAGGTGACTTGTGCTCCCTTAGCTTCTTTTGGCTGTGTAGTCTCTTTCTTCCCCTTTTGGGTCCATGTCTACTTTGACCCTTCATCTACTTGAGTCACATTGCCTTGGTCCATTCGTGGTCTCTTGGGCACTTGGATATCTGGAGGCTGCATTTGTGACTGTTCTGCCTCTCCCTCTGTTGTTGTTTCTGGTACTTCCGAGGTAATGGATGGGATCCTCCATTCATTAGGACATTCACTAATGACCATGTTGATATCACCCTCTATGATGTAGTAGTGCATCTATAGCCACTGTTTATCTAGATCCTACCTTGGTTGTATCCACATTGTCTATCTTGTGGCTCATAAATTGGCGATGTCTGCATATCACGCGATAGCCTCTGGTGTTATTCTCCATGATCGGCTCATAGCTTCCTGTATATCCCATAGGTATGCTTAGAATATGATTTTTTTCTCCCTCTTATGCCTATCCCGCGGCCTAGATCTCAGTAATAGGTATCTTTCTCCAGCTGGTTGTGGTCTGGTACAAAAAATTACATACCCTAGTTCTTGCCATCCCATGAAGGCTATTAGGGTAATCAACCACGAGTAATGAAACTCTATTCCTAGGTCTTGTGCATACTTGGATTCCTCTTGAAATAAGTTCAATAGATATGGCGGCCAACTCATAGAGGTGTCTTCTGTGCACTGAGATGCAACTCCAATGACTCCTACTGGTGCTTCCTCTTTGCGGCATTTTCTGAGAAATTTGCAAGCTAAGATATTTGCACCCAATTGTGTAGCTGCGTTATTGATTCATTTGATTATGATTCCCCTCGTTACCCTGGTGGTGCCACATTTCTTCTTCATTTCTTTTTCCAATGATTTTTCCTTGGATTTGTCATCCATAATTAGCGCATGACCCATACCTTGGGTTGGTAACCCTGTGATTTGTGCGATAAGCTCAAACTTTATGGGGATGGGTTTGTCCATCCATATGTCCCCTCCATGTGTGATTGCTAACAACTGCTTGATGCATGTTTTCACATACCGACCTCTACCAAAATGTGGTAGCTTCAACAAACCTAAGATTCCTATTATATCTAGCCCAGCTTCCCACTGGTGTGGTTGGCTAATCGTTTCCCCAAGTTGGTTTATGGTTATGGTCTACATAAAGACCCTATGTGCAAGTTATGGGAACTTGGTTTTGTCTAATATGTCATGGTTAGAATACTTGAGCTTCCCGACATGACCCAGTAACTCTGGTTCTACCTGTACTCCAGCTGGTATGTGTGGTAGAACAATTTCTGCTGCAGGTTTCTTACAGGGTGAGCTCAGTATTTGAACTCTGTCTTCCTGCTGCGGTGGCTGGTTCGAAGTTCCAACAACTTCCGGTTGTTCCCCCATCAACCATTCTATCCAAGACGAGGCATTTGCAGTGGTATCCTCTACTGGATCACCTGAGATGGTCGTTTGCGACTCGTCTGGTTGCATTGGTGCTTCCATATTTTGTGTTGTTCAATTGACCTCCACAGCTGCTTCGGTGCTTTTTGGCTGAACTTCCTATTGGGATTCCACTTCCTTGTTCTGAGGTGCCTGCACCACTACTGGCGTATCCAATTCCGTGGCCTCTACTTGTGGTTGCTGAATTTCTTCCAGTATCGGTGTAGATTTCACCGATGTCCTCTTTGGAGATGGGATTTCGTCGATGTCGACGATCTTGGGTTGCTGCTACTCATTCTCTTCCAGTGGTCTCCGTGACCTAGTTTGAACCCTGGTCGGTCGGGCTGTCTGACTTTCTTTTGTTAGATTCGATGGTGCCACAGTGGTGACTATCAAATGTTTGCTTAGTTAGAATAAATTCTGGGAGTTATGTGGTCTCTCTTTAGTCGTTCCAGTTGATATTACTCTCTCTCTATTTTCCTTTCGCGAATAGACCATTCGCTCCCATGCTCACGTGTTGTATGGGCTGGTCACAAAGCTTGTCGAGGACACTTCCTCCATTATGTGTTTAATGCATCATAACTGTGGGTTTAATGCATCTGCGGTGGTTTCATACTTTCCATTACATTTGCTTTTCCATCTCTCATTGGCGTGTTTAATGTGATGTCCCATCAATCCTTGTTGTTCTTTAACTCCGTTTAGTGTTGTACTTTCATACTGATTTTGTCAACTTTATGTTTCTCACTTTTGTTTCCTCTGTATTTAACCGTTGTTCGTTCCTTTGCTGAATTTTTGTTTTGAACATCATGTGGCCTTTCTATCTCTTTGTGCTGCGCACGTTTTAGTCTTGTTGCCTTTTTTTTTTTCTCTACTGTGCTGTGGGTGGTTGACTGTCCTTGTACAAATTCAATAGGCTCCCGTTGATCATTCCTCTAAGGTCTGCACCTGCTAAATATCTTAACTGTACAATGCCTCTGTCTATGACAAATTTTACTTCGTATGGTCCTAACTAATGCATTCTGAGCTTCCCCGGGTGCTGAAACGACTTGCTATCGTAGAGAAATACTAGATCTCCTTCCTTAAACATTTTCTTCTTGATGTGTTGATCATGCCAAGCTTTGTCTCTTGCTTTCTGCACTTGTTTATGGAATCCTGTTGTTGACCCTTGACCAATTTTTGGGAGATTCTTGGGCATGTTGACCTATTTTTTGACTTCGACAGCCTGTCGAAGATGGACCTTAAGATAAAGAAGATATCACGAGATCTCAGCCCCTTTTTGGGTCCTTCTTGGGATTTGGGAATATGTAATGGGTATGGGATGTCAGCCCATGGGTTTACCCATGTTTAGGCCTATTTTGTAAAGTATAAATGAGTATCTAGGTGACATAAGTAGGGGGTCGATAAGGTAAGTGAAAAAGCATCAGTATGGTTTGTAGATGCTCTGTTCATACTGTGAGAACTTGTAAAGATAAGTGAAAGTGGTTGTAATAGACTGTGAAAGGCTTTGTGCTAGACCTAGTTCAGGGAAGGAGGATTTGGTGAGGTGCATGCAAATCACCTGTCCTATGCAGAGTAGGGTTTTTGTGGCTCTATGCATGTAGATGACTAGTTTAAGCTAATAAAGAAGAAGAGTTGGCTGACATAGCCCCAGGGTGGGGGTGAGCCACATAAATACTGTGTTATTATGCTCTGTGTGATGTTCTGATGTATTTATGTTTTATCTGTTAAGTGCTTGATATAGATAGATAGATAGATCTGCTTATGAATTGTGCTTATGATGAATTTGGATGTTAGATGTGCTTAGTGATTGAATCTGCTAGATCTGATCCATTTATATATGCTAAGTTCTTAAGTACATTAGATCAGGATGAATTTTGCGATGATCTATTTTCTCTGTGGAGTAGATATTGGTTAAACAATGATGAACTAATGGTGCTAAGTGCTCTATTCAGTATTATAATCATAGATCTATGTCCCATCTTAGGTTGCAGACACCTAAGTCCTGCAACCACCCTTGCCTCTACCTCAGGTGAGACTTCATCTGCTTCGCAAGTGTTGATGAAAGGGATGATAGTTAGGGTTTTATTGTTGCGTTGTTGTAGTGTTGAACCTTGGGTCTGCCCTTGTGCCAACAAATGGTTCCTCTAATGGGACCTGAAACTGTGATTGCTGGGAACTGAGGAAGAAGAAGCTCTATGCAAAGATCTGACCTGACATTGTGTAATATCCCTAAGGCTGAACCCAATTGTAAATTTAAATAGAAATGTACTTAAGCTGGTGAGATATTTTGATAAAATTTTGGATGCACCTTTCATGGAATAATATTGCACGCAGGTATTGCGCAGTAAAATGAGGATCTATGCACATTCCAGGATATCGTGCACAACATCTTAAGTGCGCGCAATGTTGAGGCCATGGATCCTTTATGTATATGATATGTTTTATAGGTTGGTGAGCTAGTTATTATAAGATAGGATGCTTATGTTTTGATTAGGCCAGACAGCCTAGATGTTAAAGGCCAGTGCACATGTTTTGTACAAGTCTCATATTTAATATAAAATACATCATTGTGTGTAGACCGACCATGATAAAAGAGATGGGGGACTAAACTCCACTAGTTAGGGAAAGGGAGGGGATAAGTTAAGGAAAGGGGCTAAGATAGGGAGCTTGAGCCAAAAAGGAATATTATATTAATATTTCTTAAATCATAAAGTATGGATAATTATTTTATCCTAAGTTTCAAAGTTGGGGACAAGTGGGCCATAGTAGCTCCCAACATGAAAAGTGTCAAGTTGGGGACATGCATACATATTGTTGGGACTTAGTTCATTTTCGCACCTTCCCCATCATTCTTATGGTGATCTTTTCCATGATTCCTTCCATCATTCAACGATAATGCCATGACCATTTTCACTCACGCAGTCAGTTACCCTCCATACTTTCTGTGACTATACCAAGCTTATATCCATGGCCACAGAGGTTGGTGTATCTGGTTAGCTAGGAAGCTGGACTGAAGAAGCGAGTTTTTAGACCCATGGGATACTAAATAAGTGGGTTGTCAGGCCCATGGGATATTGAAGAGGTGGGTTATTAGGCCCATGAGCAATTTCTCTCTGGGTGAGAATTGTTGGGAGGTGACTTCTTGAAGGTGTTGAACTGTAGCTACAGGGCTCTGAGACTTCTTGTACGGCCTGTTGCTGAAGCCCTTGAAGGGAAGTGGGGAAACCGAGAGACTATTGAGTAGAGAAGGGGCATACTTCCTTAGGTGGGACAAACATGTGGGGAATGAGAGACCGTAGGCTGTTAATTGGGTGAGCACCTGAGATAGAGTCTTTCCTGTTGTCCATGAGCCTTTAGCCTGGTTAGGAATCCCTTTGCCTGGGTGGATTTTAGTCCCAAATCAAGGGTGACTCACTAATGAGAGTGATGAATAGTGTGGTCAAAGTTTGGGAGGTTCATGGACAATCTGGACGTAGTTGGTGACATTATTACCAAGATAAGTGCCATTTGTGTGATAAAATTACATGCTGCAGTCTTATTTACATGTTTGGTTTTATGGGTTTATCTTATGCATGGTTACAACTGTCTGTATATTTGTGGGTATTTATTGTATATGCTACATGTGTATGTTTACGGTAATTTCAGTGTGAATCTATGTATTTATAGATGTATTTGTTTGCCTACGTTTTATATATAATGCTTTCGCAAGAGTTTTGTGTGTATATAATTTAATCGCATGCAGTTAGAAAAATTTATGTGGCATAGCTCAGTTGTATACTGGGAAATGTCACAGTATGTTCTGCAGTGAGAGAACAATAAGAGTTCTCTGGCGTAGCGTGGCCCGACCTGTCGGTGGCCGGGGAACGTTACACATTGTGAAAGCTCTGTGCATAGATCTTTTGATCTAGTGCACAATACTCTACTTAGTTTGACAAGCTCTGTGCTAAGGAAAAGAAGTATGATTTGAAGAAAATAGGTAAGATCTAAAAGCTCTGTGCTCTGATAAAGGTAAGAATAGTGAAAAGTTCTAGATCTGAAATATTTGTGCTCTGTAGAAGTAAGATGAGTGGAAATTTTTGTTTCAACAGTATGGATCTAAATATGTTTGATAGATTCTATACTAACTTGAAAACTAGGGTATTAATAGATGAAAGAAGATTTGATATGAGTAGATATGATAAGAATAGTGAAAAATATGTTATACCTATGCATAGAAAGAACGTTTGGAATAATAAAAGTATGCAGGACCCTAGAAATAAATGTTTGCAGGTTAGCTACCATGATCCTAGCATGTAGTACAGGAAATGATAGGGATCATTTAAAAGAAAGAGAGGATTAACCCTCTGTTACAGTTGCAGAAAACCGAGAGATCTTGCTAAGGAATGCCCTGGGAGAAGACCTAGTTGTCTTTGCTGTAAATCTAGGAACCATGAAGTATTGGATTGCCCTAGAATGATTGATAAGCTTGAAGAAATGAACATGAGACAAGAAACCCCTAAGGAAGATCCAGAAACTAAGATTATGACAAAATCCTAGAAAGAATCAGAGAAAGTATTTCTACAGATGAAAGAAACCCTGAATGACCACCAACATGTCAGATTATCAGAGATATTCAAAAAAAGGAATGCCTTGAAGCAAGAATAGGAGACTTTGACATTGAATTTGTTCTACATGAGGAAACACGAGTGAATATCATGACAAAAAGAACTTGGGAAGATATAGGGAGGCCTGCTATGATTCCTTCATTAGGAGGAGTAAGACTATTCAAAGGAAAGCTAATAAACTTATGTGGAAATCTCACCCAGATACCTATGAATGCTAATGGAACTTCGACAGAGGAAGATTTTGAGATTATTAAATTTATTGAGAAAAGTGGCCCATTTACCATGCTACTAGGAAAAACTTGGATTGAAAGAGATCAGGCTAGAAGGCAATAAGAAGAAGAATCTTTGGAGCAGAAGAATCAAGAGTTAAAAGAATTCATGACTAGAAGGATCACACACTTGATTGAAGAACAAAAGAACAGATCGAAGCTACTTAGCACCAGAGACCCGGATGTCGAAGTTGCAATAACAATAGAAGACCCATAGAAGATTGAATTACCTATTCAAGATAAAGAAGAAGGATCACCCTCGAATCTTAGGAAAGAATCTCAACAACACAAAGTAACTATGCCAAAAGAAGATACAAATAAGAATGGAAAAAGGCATGCTTAGATGAATTTCACTGGGAATAAGGCTAGAAAGCTAAGTAAGAAGAGATCTAAGATCAAAAAGTTGCAAAAGGTTCCAGAGGGAACATCGCAAAAGGAAAATTTGCAAAATTGGAGCTTCGTCGGGATATCAGAACGGTGACACATGGCACTTTTCCATGGCAAATAAATATAGATGTTGGGGAAATTATAACCATTAGACCAATGCTCTGAACGGATAGAAATACATTTATGGATAGACAACTCACCATTCGACCATTGGGACTGTGCCATAACGGACATAACTGAGTTAATGAAGGATTCATACCCGCTGCAAGCGATCCGTTGCCGAGTTACCTATTTATCCCGTCGCACCATGCACTGAGAAAATTTTTTCCAATCGTGAATTTGAGCTTGCAGACTTTTTGATTTTACATAGTGGTCATTGCGCTATTTCCCTCTATTCTATTGTAGTGTCTAAGTTATCCTCCAAACCCGAAGATTTCCAACCCCGAGTGTTTATGTTGGACTGTTGGAGTTACTTCACACACACCTAGGATTTATTTTTCCTAAGGTTTTTATTTGTTTATTAATCATAATTAGTCATTATCCAGTCTCCTATATTTTAGGAGATAATATTCCACCTGGAGAATATTCTCTTTCAGTTCACACTTCAGTTTGACTAGTTGAGTTGAGTTTAGATGTTGCATTGGGATCATCACCATGCAACATTGGGATAATCACCATGATAATTCAACCTTTCCTTGGTATAATCATCGGAGTGGTGCATTAGCCTTGATTCCTTGAGTTAACTACTTACTACTTTATATTCAGTCAGTTAACTGAAGACTAGTTGACTAGTTAACTCAACTAGGTGGTAGTTCACTCCCGTAACTACCAGAGAGACTAGAATAGGTGGAATTTCACTCCCATAATTGCTGGTGTGTGTGTCTAGATCACTCTAGACCACCACTATGGTGACTTGGTTCACCTCAAGTTGAACTCGTTGATTTATACAGAGTATATCATGTGTAAATTATTCATTATTCACAATGGTTAATGAGAATTCTTCCATTCTTTCTCTCTTGTTTCTTGTTTCTCAATTTCTCTCTTCAAATGTGTGTAGTATTTTCTAGCTAGATATATTATGTGTAGGTTCAACACATTTACATGGTATCAGAGCCGACAGACTGGTAAGAAAAATCTTCAACCAAAATGTTTTGCAGGTACAAAAGATTGAAGACAGCGGAAAGACGGAATTCCAAAAAGAATTCATTCTGACACCTTACAACTATTTTGCATGGAAGGAGAAAATAGCCATACATATTTGATCCAGAGGGTTGTATAGGTTAACCATGAATACATATATAGAACCGATATCACCCATATAAAAATACAAGTACTTAAATCACATGGATGAGGCACTCGAAACAATTTGCAGTTTTATCTCTCCCGATCTCCTTTTTCACATATCTTCCTGTAAGAATCCCAATGAATCCTAGAAAATATTGGAAGGGATCTTTGGAAAATATTATGAGATGAGGGCACACATGCTGGAGGTGGAGCTTCTCACATTGGATCCAAAAAGCTTCAACAATATCAAATATTTCTTTACAAAATTCAAGGATTTACTATCGCAACTCAAAACTTGTAGGGTTGATAAATCAGCGGAGGAGAAACAAATGGTTCTCACCATTCTCTCCAATATTGGACCTAAATTCTCTGTATTCATATCTACATTCCATACTGTCAGATTCACCTTTGGAGCCACCTAGAAGATGCCTTCTCTGGAAGAATTTATCGAATCCTTGACGCAAGAGCAAACCAAGCTCATCAACATGGGCGCAATCAAAGGCCCAAGGGAGAATGCACTCACTGTGCATGATGGCAGCCACAAATATCATAAATATAAAGATAAAGATAAGAGAAAATATCATGCACATACGAAGAAGGAAGGGTACAAAAAACCCTTCATCGATGCCTCCGGATCCAAAGGAGAAAAGGGAAGAAAAGGAGAGAAATGTACATACTGTCACAAAGGATTCCATTCAGAATATGAAAGCATGAAAAAAAAAATAGATATGATGTATCAGACACTTCAGAAAAACAACCTTGGAGATCGCATCCCTGAGGGTGAAAAGAAGAAGAAGACAGAAGATCTGAATTCCAAGAAAGGCAATTCTAGCCATGCCTTGATTTCCATCAAATTCTCTCGTGATGCTTGGATTGTAGATTTAGGAGCATCACATCACATGGCTTCCTCAGAAGAAATATATTCTTCATTGGATGCATGCAAAGGTCCTCCTATTTTGATGGGGGAAAACTCTTCTGTCGAAGTCACCAACAAAGGAAGGATTAAACTCACCAATGGAAGCTTCAAGAACGTGCTGCATGTTCCCAAACTTTTTGTCAACCTTTTCTCCGTATATCAGATGACGAATTCTGAAATCAGAAAGAGAGTCATATTCACACCAAATTCTGTGGACATCTACGACATGAAAACCAACTCTAGGGTTTCTACCGGTGAGGTAAATCATCAGTCTAGATTGTATACATTTTCTAAATTCATTGAACCTAATTCTTCTTTACTACTTACTCATGTTGATGAAAGTAATAGGATATGGCACAAAAGGTTTGGACATTTGAATTTTATAGGATATGGCAAGCACATATTAGTTGATGTTCTACCAGACATCCAATTCTCCAAGAGAGTATGTGAGGGATGTGTTCTTGGGAAACACCCTCAAGATAAATTCGACAAAGGAAAGTCTCAGCAAGCTTCTGCACCTTTAGATATGATCCACAGTGAACTCATGGGTCCTTTTACGCATCCATCTATCAATAAAGTGAGGTTTTTTCTCATTTTTTTTGATGATTTCTCACGTTTTACTTGTATCTACTTTCTCAGGAAAAAATACAAGGTCTTTCAACACCTCAAAGATTTCAAATCTTTGGTTGAGACACAATCTGGAAAGAAGATCAAAGTCCTTCGAACTGATAATGGGGGAGAGTATGTGAATCATGAGATCCACAATATTTTCCATGAGGCAGGGATTCAGTTGCAGCATACAGTTCCCTACACTCGACAGCAAAATAGAGTTTCTAAGTGGAAAATCTGATCTCTAAAGGAGATTGCATCTTGCATGTTGCATGCAAAGTCACTACCACATAGACTATGGTCTGAAGCACTTAACTGTGCAACATACATCCAAAATAGATCTCCCCATAGATATTTTAAGGATAAGACCCCCTACGAGGCTTGGAGCGGCCTCAAACTGGAAGTGACCCACTTTTGTATTTTTGGTTCACGTGCATGGGCTAGGATTCCCTCTAAAAAGAGGAAGACACTTGATCCACAAAGCACTGAGTGTATTTTTGTTGGATACCCTGACAGTGTCAAGGGACATCATCTTATTGATATTTCCTTGAACCGGCTCATCATTGAGCATAGTGTCCAATTCAAGGAAAGTGTCTCGCATGTGTTAATGTTTATGCCATTATTATAGTTCTTTGAATTTCATAAGATAAGAGCATAATAAGAACAAGATCACTGAGAAATACACATCCACAAGAGACACAACATTTATCCTGGGAAACCCTCTAGGGGAAGAAAACCCAGCAAAAATTCCTTATCATAAATAGCTTATACAATGTTCAAGAGATAACTCAAACCAATACAAATAGTCCTCTCCAAGAGATGCGCCACCCTTCTTCTCCTCTCTTCAACTTGAAATTTCAGCTTGCCTCATAAGAGAATGAGCAAGTGAAGTGTGTCTTAGAATTGAGGCGTTAGCCTCTTATTCATATCAATCTGGCACGTGTGAAGAGTCACCATCTGGCAGGGCTGACCTCTCACTCTGGGTGGGTAAACCCACCTTTAATTAATTCTAGGCCTTCCATTATAACTGTTGGGGCTGACTTCTTATTCAACACTTTGTAATTTTCCGATGACCAATCCGCAAAAGGGGATTTGGTCCTTATACAATTACCTACATGATTAATCCTCAATGGGGATTAATCCAATAACAATAATAATAATAATAATAACATGATTAATCCATAATGGGGATTTAATCCAATAATAATAATGACATGATTAATCCACAATGGGGATTTAATCCAATAACAAAATCATAAGAATGCTCTTCGCAGTTACATTATTTCAACACTCCCCCTTAACAAGAAGGGTATTCTTTATTAGCATCATGCGAGATAGGTCTGCATCATCAGTGGCATCTGGGGGACAATATCGTCAATATCATCTTGAACCATTGTCTAGCACATTTACGAGTCATTGGAAGTTTTCTTCATCAACAACTTCATCATTCTCGAAAGAATGCTATCATCATCTGCATCAAACATGTATCAGTAAAAATGATACCTCATTACAGCACTAGGCTGTCACATCAAAGTACTACACTAGCTCAATGTCACAGCGGTTAAGTTGGTAGCTCAGTGTCAGTCACATCTTTCTTTACGTCTAACAACTAGGTCAGAAGCAAGTAATATCATCATCTCGCTTTACATCTAACAAATAGGTCAGAAGCGAGGAATCACAGTGTCATGATTTACGTCTAACAACTAGGTCAGAAGCATGACTCATCTTGCTTTACATCTAACAACGAGGTAAGAAGCAAGGAACACATCAACATCTCTCTTTACGTCTAACAATGAGGTCAGAAGTGAGGAATCATCGATGTTATGCTTTACGTCTAACAACTAGGTCAGAAGCATAACTCATATTGCTTTACGTCTAACAATGAGGTCAGAAGAAAGGATCACACAACATCATGATTTACGTCTAACAGTGAGGTTAGAAGCATGACTCATCTTACTTTACGTCTAACAACTAGGTCAGAAGCAAGGAATCAACGACATTATGCTTTACGTCTAACAACTAGGTCAGAAGCATAACTCATCTTGCTTTACGTCTAACAACAAGGTCAGAAGCAAGGATCACACAACGTCATGCTTTATGTCTAACAGCGAGGTCAGAAGAATTTCTCATCTTGCTTTACGTCTAACAACTAGGTCAGAAGCAAGGAATACATCTACTCCCCCTTTCAGGGAATGTCCTTTCGGACAATACCAAGCTTATCTCGAAAGTGTTCAAACTTTACACGAGATAGAGGCTTAGTCATCACATCAGAAACCTGTTCATCCGTGCTAATGTACTGGAGCTTCAAGGCTCCTCTTTGTACCATGTCACGAATGAAATGATAGCGGATCTCTATGTGCTTCGACCTGTCATGGAACATAGGATTCTCTGTCATTTTAATACAACTTTGATTGTCAAATAGAATCACGGTTTCTCTCATCTCCAAATCAAATAGGCCTGTCAGCAACTTTCGAAGCCATATAGCTTTGTAGCTAGCAGAACATGTGGCAATGTACTCTTCTTCCACTGTGATGAGAGAAATACTGGATTGCTTCCTACTCTGCCATGAGATCATAGCTGATCCCAAACTGAAACAACATCCGGAAGTACTTTTTCGGTTAGCAATGCTTCTTTCCCAATCTGCATCAGTATATCCACTCAGAGTGAAGTCATGATCTCCATCATAGCTGAGACCATAATCCATTGTACCTTTAAGGTACCTCATCACATGTTTTCCAGCCACTAGATGAACACGTCTGGGCTCTACCAGAAACTGACTCAAGGTCTTCACTGCAAAACATATGTCTGGTCTGGTGTTCGTCAGGTACATCAACGATCCAATAGTCTATCTGTACAAAGTGGCATCTATCAAATATGACGAAGTATCGACCAACAGCTTCAGCTTTGCTTCCATGGGTGTATTCATGGACTTGCATTCTAGCATGTCGAATCTCTTCAAAATTTCGACCGTGTACTTCCCCTGGTTAAGGAAGATTCTTTCCGAAATCTGCCATACCTCAAGACTTAAGAAGTAATGCATTAGGCCAAGGTCTTTCATTTCAAATTCTACGACAAGTCTCTGTTTACATTCAACGATGATATTTTCTTCTCCAGTTAAGAATAAGTCATCCACATATAGTAATAGTATTACTGGTTCATTATCCATGATCTTGAAGTAGAGATTTGAATCTGCTTTACTCTTGGTAAAGCCCAAGCTCATCAAGAAACTGTCTATACGGCCATACCAAGCTCTGGGAGCTTGCTT
>ML795354.1:329217-358746 GCA_009831015.1 Picea engelmannii
AGAACAAGATCACTGAGAAATACACATCCACAAGAGACACAACATTTATCCTGGGAAACCCTCTAGGGGAAGAAAACCCAACAAAACTTCCTTATCATAAATAACTTATACAATGTTCAAGAGATAACTCAAACCAATACAGATAGTCCTCTCCAAGAGATGCGCCACCCTTCTTCTCCTCTCTTCAACTTGAAATTGCAACTTGCCTCATAAGAGAATGAGCAAGTGAAGTGTGTCTTAGAAGTGAGGCGTTAGCCTCTTATATATATCAATCTGGCATGTGTGAAGAGTCACCATCTGGTAAGGCCGACCTCTCACTCTGGGTGGGTAAACCCACCTTTAATTAATTCTAGGCCTTCCATTATAACTGCTGGGGCCGACTTCTTATTCAACACTTTGTAATTGTCCGATGACCAATCCGCAAAAGGGGATTTGGTCCTTATACAATTACTGACATGATTAATCCTCAATGGGGATTAATCCAATAAAAATAATAATAATAATAACATGATTAATCCACAATGGCAATTTAATCCAATAATAATAATGACATGATTAATCCACAATGGGGATTTAATCCAATAAAAAAATAATAAGAATGCTCTTCGCAGTTACATTATTTCAACATCATGTACCTCAGCAGCCGCATGCAGACACCTTCACTCTTCCACTTGTCTGAGATGATGAGCATGCACATGCCGACTCTTCTTCAGATGAGAGTTCTGATTCAGAGGAATCATATGATTCAGATTCATATTCAGAGTCAGTACAGTTGGATGTAGAGTCAGAGCATCCAGACGCAGTTGTAGAGCCAGAGAAGAGGCCCAAGTGGGCACAAACTACTCTTCATGATGCAGGGGATCTCGTCGGTGATCCAACCGATACTAGGAGGACTCGATCATATTTCGAGGAGCCTCTTATTGCACTCACTGCCACTGAACCATTGCCTTTGAGGCATCTTTTCTTGGTTCAGTCTTCAGATCCACGG
This sequence comes from Picea engelmannii, assembly GCA_009831015.1. NCBI lineage: Eukaryota > Viridiplantae > Streptophyta > Pinopsida > Pinales > Pinaceae > Picea > Picea engelmannii. The sequence goes on from ML795354.1 coordinate 330,206, forward strand.
TCTTATGGTGAGGCTATTGGAAATCCCTTTTGGGAATCCGCCATGTAGGAGGAGTATAACTCCCTCCTTGAGAACCAGACTTGGGATCTGGTTCCCCTTCCTTATGGGAGGAAACTGGTTAGATACAGATGGGTATACAGGACCAAGAGCACAATGGATGGACAGATCAATAGATACAAAGCCAGGCTTGTTGCCAAAGGCTTTTAGCAGGTTCATGGTATTGACTATGATGAGACCTTTGCTCCAGTAACGAAGATGGATTCCATACGATTGGAACTTGCCATTGCAATAACCAAGGGATGGGAAGTCCATTAGATGGATGTGAAGAATGCATTTCTTCATGGTGACCTCTCTGAGGAGATCTACATGGAGCATCCCTAGGGATTTATGCAGGACTCATCTTTGGTCTTTAGACTGAACAAGTCACTTTATGGCCTCAAGCAGGCTCTGAGGGCATGGTATGCCAAGATGGACTCCTACCTGTTGTCACAGAACTTTGTATGTTGTAAATCAGACCTAAATGTATACATGCTCAGGACGTTTGATTCACTTCTACTTTTATTTTTGTATGTTTATGATTTGCTGATCATCGGTTGCTTGACTTTAGCGATTGCTGCAGTCAAGTGGATTCTTCATGAAAGGTTTTTGATGATGGACATGGATCTACTACACTTCTTCCTTAGACTTGAGATCAGTCAGGATGCATCAGGCATCAAAATGTCTCAAGCCAAGTATGCAAGAGATCTCCTTGAGAGAATTCACATGATAGACTGCAAGTCTGCCCCGACTCCTTTCCTATCAAGAGTCAAACTTGAGGATGGCGAGGAGACTCCACTGGTTGACAACACACTGTACAGACATGTAGTGGGGATCTTGTTGTATCTCACACACTCCAGACCAGACCTTTCATATTCATTTGGCATAGTTTTCAGGTTCATGTAGGAGCCGCATGAGTTACATTGGAAAGTTGCAAACAATATCCTTCGATACGTACAGGGCACCATCATCTTTGGGATTCATTATGAAGCAAACTCTACATTAGATCTCATTGGGTTTACTGATTATGACTGGGCTAGCGATAACATTGATCGCAAGTCCACATCTAGTTACTCACTCAGTCTTAGTTCTAGGCCTATCTGTTGGTCAAGCAAGAAGCAAGCTGCCATTGCTCTATCTTTAGCCAAGGCAGAGTACAGAGGGGTAGTTAACATAACCATTCAGTATTTGTGGCTACAATATTTTCTCGTTGAGTTGGGCATTTAGTTTCATCGACCGATCGTCATCTTGTGTGACAACTAGAGAAATCTGAAGTTCTACAGAGATCCAGTTTAGAGGCAGCGGACAAAGCACATCGAGATCCACATGCACTACATCCGGGACTTAGTACATGACAAGATCATCGATTTACATTTCTATCCTTCAGTAGAACAAACGAAATAAATTTTCACCAAGACCTTCACTGAGCAAAAAATCCATTCTCTGCGAGGTCATCTTGGAGTGAAGGACACAATTTCCTAGCAACTATAGTTCTTATTTTTACATACATTGTACCTTGAGGGGGGGTTTTTCCCTTAAGGTTTTCCCTCTTTCCTCACTTTATTTTCAATCTATCTTTTGTACTTGGGTACCTAACATGGCCTCGTTGCCAGGACCCAATCTTTATTTTCACCAGTGATGTTCAGGGGGGTGTTGGAGTTACTTCACACACACCTAGGATTTATTTTTCCTAAAGTTTTTATTTGTTTATTAGTCATAATTCTTCATTATCCAGTCTCCTATATTTTAGGAGTGAATATTCCACCTGGAGAATATTCTCTTTCAATTCACACTTCAGTTTGACTAGTTGAGTTGAGTTTAGATGTTGCATTGGGATCATCACCATGCAACATTGGGATCATCACCATGTAACATTGGGATCATCACCATGATAATTCGACCTTGCCTTGGTATCATCGCCAGAGTGGCACATTAGGCTTGATTCCCCAAGTTAACTCCTCACTACTTTCTGTTTAGTCATTTAACTGAAGACTAGTTGACTAGTTAACTCAATTAGGTGGCAGTTCACTCCTGTAACTACCTAAGAGACTAGAATAGGTGGCATTTCATTCCCGTAACTGTTGGTGTGTGTCCAGATCACTCTAGACCACCACTATGGAAACTTGGTTCACCTCAATTCGAACACATTGAGTTATACAGAGTATATCATGTGTAAATTATTCATTATTCACAACAGTTAATGAGAATTCTTCCATTGTTTATCTCTTGTTTGTTCTTTCTCAATTTCTCTCTACAAATGTGTGTAGTATTTTATAGCTAGATCTATTATGTGCAGGTTCAACACATTTACATAGACGAGTTGAACGTTGCCAATGAAGTTATTGAATAATTTCTGATCGACTTCATGACTGAAAGAGTCGTGTCAATGTCTACAGGTGTACAAGCATCATCGATGAGAGGACTGCCATCCTCTCCGTCTACTGCTCGTGGAGCCAAACCATCCCAGCCTTCATATGAATTGGGTGAAGTACCTGGTGAACCATTTGGAACGTGACTGCATATAAGCACAGGATCAAAGATATGAATTTCATTTCAGCTGGCTCTTGATCCTTATAGATTTTATTGCTTGGGAGATGTCGGAAGGTACAACCTTCCTAGACATCGATCCTTTTGAACCACTGGCCGCAAAGTTCAGTACATTGTTGTATTAGAGAGACATGAATAAACAGTGGTAGTTAAATGTTGTTTTTCATACCTACTACAATCAATTGAATATAGCCATATAGTCCAAGCCTTGCATGACTCCTAACACTCTACACCGGTTCCGGCCTTTGATGAAGTTCAATGTATATTGACATTTTATTTACATCACAGTGCGCACCAACAAACACAAGAAACAACTTCAATCCTACTATAAGCTGGCAGAGGAGGACTTGGAGGAGATCAATGAGGACTGGTCGATGGATCTCCTTATTCCAGTAGACCCTGCAGAGATATCTGACATTGATAGCCTAGAAACTGCACAGGATACACTCGGACCTAACAGAACAAAGAAGACCAAAGAAGTTCAAGAGATAGACAACACATCCATGAAGACTGCTTCCATATCACCAGAGAAAGGAGGTGATGGAGAAGAGTTGAATGACAAAGAAATTGAATAGAAGCAAGGAGACGAGGTTGATCCCCTGAAAAAGAGGAAAGGTTCACCTTTGAAACCTTCCTCCCAGAAGAAACCGAAGGCCACTATGACCAAGATGCAGAATGTCCTCACCTCCGATGACTTTGACTTCCTCATAGCATCCTTGTAAGATGCTTCGCTGGAAATAGTAGAGAAACAAGAAGAAAAGCAAGAGGATATGTATGATCGAATTGAGATTGAACTCTGAGGGGTACAACAGGCCCTACAGTCTAGCCGGGAAGTCTCCACTGTGCCAAGAGAACCAAAATTGGGAGATGATCCAACTCAACTCCATCGCCTAGTCGATACAGTCGAAGCTTTCCTTCGACGAGCACATGAAGAAACTGAGCAAGCCACCCAAGCTTTGACACAAGTACAAGGATTACTCGTAGAGAAACGCAGTGCTATAGAACAAGAAATGATTTCTCTCCAAGCAAAGTTTGATGAAGAAAAAGAACATCTACAACAAGAAAAGGAACAATTTCTCGCGGAGTAACTCGAAGTAAAAGAAGTGGTCAACAGAGCACTTCACTTTGTGACAATCTTATAAATCAAGGTAGAAGACCGAGTTACACAATAGGTGAACCAACTTACAGAAGCCATCCAACAGCTACAACAACACATAGAATATTTGGAGCTACGCACTGTACCTGAGACCCCACAAGATGTAAGAGACCAAAGAGAAGAAACAACATGGAGTGCAGTTGAAAGGCTAAAGGATCTTACCTTGGAATGCAAGAAGCTTACTGATCGTAGTGCCCAGACCTATGAAAAAGTAACAGAGAACCCATAATTGAAGGCACTGGAGTCACGACTCCAAGAGGTCAAGTATCAATATGAAAAGATACAGGTGCAATTGAAGTCCTTGTCAGCTATGGAAATAATGAAGTGCTCCCAAGAGAAATGCACTTCCCAACAACAAATCCATACTATCCAAAGAAGAGTTGTGGAAGTAACTTAAAGGCTCCAACCCATACAAGACAAGGCCTATCAAGTGTTTAGAGAGGTAGAAGGCCAAGGAGCAAAGCTAGAGAAGGTTGTCACTACAGCTGAACAACGTCTAGAGGGACCTATCAACGATGCAGTCATCCAAGAGTTCGCTGAACAGGAGGCCGTAGAACATAAGCAATTCAAAGTAGCTCGAGCCTACTTCGAATTTATACCGTGCCTCGTTATTCCTCCATTGACAATAACTTATTTAGTCTTTCCTGTACTACGCCTCGTTATTTCATCTGTGTGATAGATGCTATGGGTAAGATGGGTACTAAAATTTCTAATGGCACTATTGCTTCTTGGCCATATACTAGCTTGAATGGTGTGTGCACTATCAAAGTTTTGCATGTGGTCCTATACGCCCATAATACTACTGGTACTTTGAGTTCCCAGTCATCTCTGTTGATGTTACAGATCTTTGTCAGTGCGTTCTCTAGAATTTTGTTGAAGGCTTCTACTGTGCAATTTTCCTATGGGTGGCATGGTGTGCTCTTCTGGTGATGAAATTCAAACTCTTTAGTCAGTGCGTGAATGGTGTTGTTTATGAGGTGTGTGCCTTGGTCGCTCATCAAAACTCTTGGGCACCAAAATATAGTGATGACTTGTTCAAACAAGAAGTGTGAAGCTATCTCTAAGCTGCAATCTTTTACTGGTGCGGCTACCACACATCTTTTTAGGTATTCCGTCGTGGTGATAATGTATCTTGCCCCTGCTCTTTTGGTTGGTGGGTTAATTGGTCCCACAAAGTTGATTTCCCATTTATCAAATTCCTGTAATGTTAATTGTGGTCATAGTGGCATCTTGTCCCTTCTGTTGGTTTTGCCTACACTTTGACAGACATCACATCTCTGACAGTACTCTTTCGAGTCCCTGTGAATCGTTGGCCACCATAGTATTGTGCATAGTACCTTATGCACGGTAGTTTTTCCTGCATAATTCCCTCCTGGGATTCCCTTGTGGGCTTCTGCTAAAATTATTGGTCGTTCGTTCTCTAATACGTACCTTCACAAGATGTTGTCTACACCCATCTTGTATAGGTGTCCTGCAATCAATTGATAGTCAGCTACATAGACTACCAGGTTCTTCTTCTGTGCGGTGGTATATTATTGTGACGCAGTACCTGTTCTCAATTACTGGATGATCTCTACGAAGTAAGCATCAACAATCTATACTGAGAATAAATGTGCATATGGAAAGTTGTCTTCTAAATTCGTAGGTTCTTCTCCATTTGTGACCCTAGATAGGTGGTCAGGTCCTACATTCAGTTTCCCTGGTTTAACTATTACTTCAAAATCAAATTCTTGAAATAATAGTAACGATTGACAGATTCTCCCCCCCAACACTGGCTTGTTGACTAGGTATTTCAGGGCTAAGTGATATGTAAACATATTAAAGTGTTTTCCAAATAGGTAATGTTTGAATTTCTGTAGTGCATAGACCATACCTAGGCCTTCTCTTTCTGTTGTTTTATAACTCTGTTCCAAGTCTGATAACTTTCTTCTTGCGAATGCTATTGGATGATCCAAGTCTCCTGCTCCTGGCTGCGCTAAGATAGCTCCCAGTGCTATCATTGATGCATCTACATGCACACAGAATGTCTTTTCCCAATCTAAAAATACTAATATTGGTGCAGTAACCATATTTTCCTTCACAGTATCCAGACCATGTTGACACTCGTTTTTCCATTGATACTTTGTATCCTTCCTTAACATTTTCTCCATTGGGGTTGTGATTTGTGCATACCCTTTAATGAATTTCCTGTAGTGTCCTGTGTTCCCTAACGTTTCTCTTAGTTGGAAGACTATTTTTGGTGCTAGTAAGTTAACAATGACGACGATCTTGGATGGATCCATTAACAAGCCTTGTTTCCATACTATATGGCCCAATAGTATCCCAAACGGTGTTCCAAATATGCAGTTCTTGATGTTTAGTGATATTTTTCATTGTCTACATCTCTCTAACATCAATCGTAGCACTTCCACATGGTTTTTCAACAGACTATAAAATTTCCAGTCATCCAGGTATACTTCGAGAAACTAATGGATGAATTCCTTAAATGTTGCGATGACCACTCTAGAGAATATTGCGGGTGCATTCTTCAGTACAAATGGCATGACTGTGTACTGATAAGATCCCCATTCCATCACAAACATGTTCTTGTGTCTATCCTCCTGTGCTATCTTAATCTGATGGTAGCCTGAGAATCCATCAGTGAATGATTAAGCTTCGTGTCCCCCCACATTCTCTAACACTTCATCTGTGAACGGTGTAGGGAATGAGTTGTGTAGACATGCATCGTTCAACTTCCTCAATTCGATGCATATTCTGATCCCTCTTCCTTGTTTCTTGTCCTGTACTACCATCCAGCTTATCCATTCTGATTCCTCAACTGGTTCGATGATGCCGGATTCGAGCATCCTGTTGATCTCATATTTAACTGTCTATTTATATATGGGGTTCAGTCTATAGGGTCGTTTTATAATAGGTCTTGCTTCAAGTCTGAGTGGTATCTTCATCTATCCCAGTTCTCCGGCTATACCTTTCATCTCTGTAAATGCTATGGGAAAAAGGTCACTATATTTGTGCAATAATTTTTTGATGCTTTCTACTGTTTTCTCATCCCAGTAGTCTCCAATGCTAGCCATTTTAGGATGCTCAACTATCCCGATGTTAACTTTCTTTACCTTGATTGGTGTGGCAATGGATTTTGATTCTATGGGTGGTCCTTCCACATCTCTTTCTCCTTCTACTTCTTCGATTTGACTGTCGCATGGGTCATCTTCATCTGGTGCTTCCTCCTATACATGATAACATGACAGTAGTTCCTTGACTGTTTGTTTATTTCGTTGTTTCTCTTCTGTGATAAATTCTCTTTCCGGTTCTTTGATGAATATTACTCCTCTAATTCATTTGAGAGTTGCGTCTATGTTGGTGTTCTCATGCTCGAATGAGAAAGTGATTTTAAAGTTCTGTTGCAATGTCCTCCATGTTGTAGTTCCTTTGCGCAATTCTCGGTCTGTATACTAGTTCGTTGGTATGCCCTCTAAAGTATGTATGAAGTGATGAGGATACTAGTCTGTATACTTTGATTGTACTTACTTGTCCCTTGGGTTGCATTCCATTGGTATGATCCAATGATGGCCGCATCTCATATTATGTGGCTTCCTTCAATGGTTGCACAGTTGAAGTCGACGTTGTGTCCTCCTTCTGAAATTCTTGTTTGGATTCCTTAAAAGTATCATTTTATTTTTGTGTGTCGAACTTCTTTCGTGGTTCAGTGTTCTTCTTTATCCATTGGTTTTGTGTTGGTTCTTGTTGAACTGTGTCACTTCCTATTTTCGTTTCTCCATGAGTGACTATATTGATGTTTTGTCCATCATCCCTAGCTTCGGCTGAAATCCACTGGAAATTCTGATTGTTCTGGTTCCTCTTTTCCAGAATCTTTATTAGTAGTTTTGGACATTCCTCTGTCTTATGGTATGATGGTTGATACATACAAGTTTTTGGTGGAAGTGGAAATTCTCATGCATAATTTCCTGGTTGCTGACAATTGTGACATGTGACTGGTCCTCTACTGCGTCTGAAACCTCCTCTGGCTCATCCTCCTCCTCGGTAGCCTGCTCAGTCACCTCTTGGTGCATTATACTATGGTGCTTGATTGTACTATGCGGTATTGTACTGGGGTTGTGCCGGGTTGTACTGTGGTTGCACGTTATTGTATGGTTGCTGGGGAATATTGTACTGCTGCTGCGTAGTATTGTACTATTGTTGCACAATATTGTATGGATATGGGGCTTAATTGAACTGTGACACTGCTTGCCCAGTCATCATTTCAGCCTGTACCCTGTATGCATCTGATGTTCTTTCCCGCATCAGATCCATAGTTCTGCAAACTTTTTCGTCGTGGCCTACTGACTTACAAAAAGTGCAATATGAATTCTTTGGAACTGTCTGGTATTTCTATATCATCGTGTAGTGATAAGGTTCATGTCATGGTTTCTTTCATATTTCGCACCATAATCCTCCCTATGGTAGCAGATTTGGCATACCTATTTCCATATACTACGTGAATGTTGGGCATTCGTTCTTGTGGCGTCCTTCCATCCTGCATGTGGTGCACCAAACGACTTCTCGTTTTCCCTTGTTCTTATTATGGTTCAGCTGAAATGTTAGATTCTTCAAATCCTCCTTCAATTCCTCAATAGCTGGGTCCGTCTGCTGGTACTGGTTCTCTTCCAGTTGCAAGGCTTCCTGTAGAGCCTCTGTCTGCATCTGCAATTTCTGTTGTCATAAGGGATATTTTAAGTGTGGGAGTAGTGAGTTGACAAACAAGTTTCGATGATGCATCTAGGTCATAAGGTATTTTAGTTTTCCCTTTAGTTTCTTGAATCTTTGGTCAATCTCCCATACAGACTTTCCTGGTTTCTGTCTTATCTCGATCATCTCGTTCATGTACTAATCCTCTGAGATCAGCTTCTAGAACTCATTAATCGGTAGCTTCTTAATGTCTACCAATGTCCTCATCATCCCAGGGGCACTGTTTGTTTCTAGACTCATGTACCCGTCTAGTGTGCGGTCTCTTAGCATAATCGCTAGTTGCACGAGTTTGGTATCTTCATTAGTGATATGTTTTGCCTCCCAGATCTTTACACAAATGAACAAATTCTTCTCAGGGTCTTCTGCTTCTTCTCCTCGAAATTTTGGTAATCTGATAGTGGGATCGTGTCCTTCCATCCTGAATACTGAACTATTTCTTCCTCCGTGTGGTGTAGATACTTGACTAGTACTGCCTAAACTAGTCCCTCTAGTTGTTTCTCCTAGGGTAGATGTACTTATTTCTGTCGGACTTCCTCCAAAATTTGGTTTTCTAAATGGTGGTGTTCTCTTTGGTGTATTAGTCACACATGCGTTTATGGGTTCCACACTAACATTAATATGGATAGGATGGTTGCCTTCTCCTCCCATTCTTGGACCTCTCATTTTCCTCTCATACGTTGCATGCAGGATTTCCTCAATATTCTCCACAAATTAAGTATCCTCTACCTCTCCCTCATTGCTTGCCAAGCCTTCCCTTGTCGCTACAGATCTCTTCTTGGTATTCACCTTATATTGGTAGGTTATTCCGCTACACTTCGTTCCTGATGATGCTAAGATCCACTTGAGTTGGTCATCATCCATCATGATTGGGTCCAAGGGTTCCTTCTCCTTCTTTCCTTTATCCTCACCTCCTTCCATTTATCGTCTCTTTGTCAGTGTTTCCCCCCTTCCCCCATGCACACAGGGAAGTTTAGTTTTATGATTCCATTTCCATTACACCTTTTTTATATAGTAGTATCTTAATATAAGTATACAAGGATTGAATGTACCTTCCTCGAGGTCCACGTATAAATTCTTGCTCTGCTACGTTGTATGACTTCATTGTGTCAAATACAAATTCGGTGATGAAACCTACCACAATACTATCAAGCCAAAAGTCTACTGCACGGGTGAATTTGTTGTTCACCTTTTGTAACTACTTAATCTGTACCTGAGTCCAATCTAGTTGTTGGATCCATTTTTTCACGTGGTTATCCTTCAACCTTAGTATCCACTCCTGTAGTAGATGTGGAAAATCACAGAAAAAGACTTCATGTAAATCAGTAAAGACGTATTTATCTAGATATTTGTGAGGTGTGATTCTAGGGTTTCTATTGTATTTCTGGGAAAACTCTAGCTCTTTGGTTCTCAACCAACCTTTGATTTTTGGTTTCATGGGGTTCCAAGGTCTCAAAATTCCCTTCTAATGGCTCATTGGTCTTCTTGTTCTGCTCATTCTTTTCTCATTCAATCTATCTCATCTACTCAGTCCTCTCTTGTTCCTTCTAACACGACAACATAAAGTAGTATGAGATAGGGGGTTATTGATACACGCCATCTACTATGAATTGTGGTTGCAATCTACTAGTACTCACGGGTGTGTATCTATCCTTCACAGTTTATTTCCCAAACAACATAATTGTATTCCACAACAACGCATTAACTCATTCATTAATCATAACAATTAACTGTTGAAAGAAAATAAATATATACATGCATTCATCACTTTACACAGATATTATCGTGGTTCACCCCGTCTTGGGCTACATCCACAAATATTTGGCTCTTTTCTCTTTTATTATGGTAGTTTTGTATCTCTAGCACCGCATGCTTACAATCCCCTCTGATGGGTAAGATCTGTATGAGTCGAACTAGATCGCACCGGGCTCCATAGCCTGTGATCTAATCCTCAGATCTTCCTCCTCTCCTTTTTTCTTAGCTCAACAACTTACAAAATTGGTGCCTAATATAATTACTTAATGCATCAACTCGTACATAACACATCAAATCGTACATAGTTACGATAGAACATTACAAAAGATGAACTAATACAAAATCAAATCGACCTCTACCTGATACCTACATGTCTCTATTTATATATATTGGGCTCTTCAGCCATTTACAATGTATTACCAAAACCCTAACCCTACCGATGTTAGGTATTCCTCCCATGCATGCATGTTTTTCTTCCTCCAACTGTCATTTTTCTTGTGCACGCTTTCTTTCATGCGCACGTGTTGTGTTACCTTCAAGCTGTTACTTCCGGTTCTACACACTTTCTTTCCCATGACCATCCTTCTTTCCACTTCGGCCTGGTGACAACACTACTCTATGACAATCGATATCATAATCATCCAGGAAATTTGTGCATGCATTTGTTGGGTCCATTCATAGTTACAAAAAATTGACACTCTGGGGTCGTCAAGCTAATGCAACTGGATGGTATTCTTCGACTAGGATGGGTGAATGGCACCCACCTAAAACCCTGTATTTCTCATTATTGAGACAAATGACTATTTCTCCATTCCAGGGGAGAATGTACAATAGTTAGATTTTAATTTCCTTTAATTTATTTAATCCAGTTATTAATGTCAAAGTGTGCATTGTTGCGCTATGAAATATAGTTCTTTTTCAGTCTAAGCAATGCTTTTGTACATAACTGCTTACTCAGCTACACGGGATTGGAAGAGACACCATTACATTAAATGAAGTCATTAAATATGATGGGGACCCCATTGTGGTTGGAGGGGCAGAGAATCTGAACTGTATCACAACCCATGTGCTACACACATCTTGTCAAGTCATACACTTTATGGTAGCTACAATAACCCGTTAGATCTTTCTCTTAAGCCATAAAGGAATGATCCACATAGATGCCATCGATAACCTCACTGGGATTCTCAACCATTAAAATGGTAATCCCTTAGGTCGACCATGTCCCTGTCATCTCGTTCATTAAATCTAGGATCACCCTATAAGATCTTACCCCGTGATCAGTCCTGTCAGACACCTAAGCCTAAGATTGTGTTTATGGTTTAATGATGAGTGTCCTTAGGAGTAATTACAAAGCTCTCCAGTTATACCATGTCTAAGTCTTTTAAAAATCACGAGTGATACTTATTGTTTACCTCAAACTATCCTTAGTCTTGCGCTGTCTGCACTCTCATATCGCTTGTGAAATCTTCTCCTCCCCATTTGAGACCCCGAGCCCCAACTCAACCCATCTAGTTTTCTAGTAATCCAGATCCAAAATGCCAAGAGTGACAGGAGGCTAGAGTTCATCTCCAAAAGAGGCAATTCCATATGAGTCATGTGACCCCTGGGTCGAGATCATGGGCGATGTCAAGGGAAAGGTCGAGAAGGTAAAACTCCTTGACCTCGACTTGACTAACGTAGTATTGTTTCCATAGATGAATATTAGTGTATTCTAGGACTTGGCTCCCGATGAAATGGGAGGCATGTTGTTTGTGTCAAATCCAGATTTCATCAACTTGTTCAATTCCACCATCATGAACCTCATGGATCTACAGGTTTTTGGAACTATTGGTGAGGTTGTGCGGTGCACCAAGTTTTTGATCAGTCGGGTGCATGACATGAGCTTATGTCTCGATAGAAGATATATGATTCATGATGATGATATCCACTAGCTCATAGGACTATCCCTAGAGGGTGAGGATATCTCAAAAGGATTCTAAGGCCTCAGCAAGCATGGGAAGAAGAAGGGTGAAGTCAACCTATATGAGAAATTCCATACATAGAGAGGTGGACGAATGACCAAAATTGAACCAATCCTACTAGAGACGGTGCAGACATCTTGTGACGTGATTTCTAGTAAGGTTATATGCTCATAATACAAGGGCGAGTGCACCTTAGATGCTATTTTTGTAGCATAAATCTACGTAAATGGAGTTGTGTTCAACCGTTGCAACTACCTACTAGAGAAAATCCTAGTTTTGTGTGAGGAAGCTCTAGAGAAAGGAAAAAAAATTTACATATGAATACCTATTAGTAGTGTTCACAATGTGGAAATGGACGTCACCGTTAGGAAGACAATTTTCACCTACAGATAAGGGTCTCCTAGACAAGATGTTTGAGCCTTGGCACTCAAGGTTGGACTCAAAGAATATGCAGTTCAACAATGAAACGTTCCTGAAGTGGTACAACCAGCTTATTGATGCAACTGAGTGGTTGTGTATACCATAGGAACTGTTGAATCTCAACACCTGTAACATTGTGTTTGGGATAAATCACCAATATACTTTCATTTTGTCGAGGCATGAAAAGTATGAGGACTTCCACATGAGTTTGTTACCCTTCTATTTGGACGAAGAAGCTTTCGACAAGGAATTCATGTCATGGGTTGGTGTTAAGCACAACCCATGCAAGTCCATCATGCATTATCTCTTGCCACCAGATATCCTAAAGAAAAAGGGGCAGGAAAAAGGAGTGGGGTTGAGTTCGTACCCAATAGAAAAGAAGAAGAAGGTCTAAATACCATCAGACTTAGAATAAGAAGAGGATTAGGAACCTCTGGATAGAAAGAAGAGGACATTGCCTGTGTTTTCTAAGCTCCTGGAACAAGTTGTGCTATCAGGGAAGGATGTCAATGACATCCTAGTTGCTGCATTCATAGGGGATGTTTCAACCAAGAACCCACGAACATGTATTTCCCCTATCAAAATATTGAACCCACAACCAATATCCACGAATGTACCTCGTACAAGAGAAACCACTCGTGTTGCCCAGACTGTGATTAACATCACAGATGATCATGAGCCAAACACCACTACCTACACAACTGTTATTACTGAACAAGCCCCATCACCACCACATGATATCATTGTTCCCTCCCGACCCACATCCCTTGAGCCAATGCAGCTGAATAACCCCAACCCTTCTAACAATGTAAAAGAACCCATTACCCTGACCACCAAAGCCTTGAGCCAACCAACTGCTATGTCGATATTCATTGTAGTCACTCATCCTTCGATAGAGAGTAAAAAAAAAAAAATCCCACCACTTGCTCCAACACCACAAGTTACATCCACCTAGAGTCCTCTCTCAACAGTGATTGTTGATATTCCCATCATCAGGAGCGAAACTCCATAAGTTTCATTACAAACTAGGGTAGGAGAAAAACCAGTTCAGAAATAACTCCAAAAAACATCAGGTCAGAGTGCAACATCCTTGAAAGAACAATTGGATCCATTACTCCAGAATCCACATCAATGCGCAAAACTGTTGCATCTTTTCCTGGAAAAGAAAGAGGTTTTCCCTCTACTTCCAATGGCTCTGAAGATTAGACTTGCAAATCAACTGTAAGGTCCATACCCATGGGAATAAGAGGTGGAGACACTATCCAAACATTTGATGGCTAGTGGAATGCCACTACAAGTTTGATTACCTTTGGATGTTTCTCCTTCATCTGGTGATCTCACTTAGTTGCCGATAGCGCAGCTGGTGGGAATATTCAAAGCGTCGAATGAGAAATTAGAGCAGAGGATCCAGAAGGCTGAATGAGAAGTCAAGTTCTGGAAACAAGAAGGACTCCTCGTGAAAGAAAAACAAACACAGGATAAATATTCAAATATTCAGGTAGAGAATAAGGTAGAAAAGGTAAATGAAAAACTCACAGAGGCCTGGACAACAATCAGAAAGACAAAGCCTCAGCTGCTAGAATCCAGCGCAACAAGTGATCTTGTCGAGCAGATCAAATTAATTCAGGTATCCTGGTATGAGCTGGTAGAACAAGAAGAAGATATCAAAGTACAGTTGTGGGATAGTAAGAGATAATTCGAGCTTCAACCCAAGAATCTACAAGAGAAACTGGAAAAAGTGGTCTTAGAAGGAAACAATGCAAGAGTAACCTTGCATAAAAGAACTACAGAACGCACAACCATTTTCAAAGTGGTTAGTGATTGGATGGGAATCATTTCAAGGTGAAACCAAACATTGGAAGACCTGTGCTTGCATATCCAATTTCTCAATGAAGAAGCATCCAACACCATGGATCCATTGGAAAAACAAGAGAAATTTGAAAATATCCAACAAGCAGACAATGATCTAAGTGCATTATTCAAAGCTCAAGTTGTGGCTAAGAAAGAACTAGAAGAGTTTCGGCCTGTAGTCCAGACAATGTATCTACATATGCATCAAGTGGATGCCATAGCTGATTCAAAATGGAACTCTCTAGTTGTGTCCAAGCCAAAAGAATGTATTACAAACGCCACCCAATACTGTGTTGTTGAAGGTTCACTACTTGCCAGAAAGTGGCAGGACAAAGCGAAAAACTTCCAATATGTCAAGAAAAGAGCCCTAGAATTAGAACCCGAGTTGGGACCTTCATTTGAAGAAGATAAAGAAAAAATAGTCCAATATGGAAATGGAAGCAACCTGGAACCATAAGAAAAGGAAGAACAACAATCCAACCCAGAATCCACGGAAAATATGAATACTTGACTCGAGGCAAGGATTTTGGTTGGAGCTTGTTGGTCCCTTCCTTTTGATGAATAGAATTTGCACAAGATATGTTGCAGCTTCATTTTGGTGAACATAAGTTGCACAAGCTACTGAGGAGCTAGATAAAAGACTAAAGGAAGAAACAAAAAGCAGTTGGAAGGACAACGCAACATCAATTTTGAGGAAAGAAGTTGCAACAATATCAAGAAAAAGACATAACTCCTGGGTTCTCAACCAACAAACTCAAGATTGGATTATATATATGAGACTGATAATATTGTGAAATGTTGTTGTTGTTAGGATATATGTTAGTAAGGTTGGGCTGGGATTGTCCCAGTTGCTAAATTCATTGTTTCTATCTTCATGTTGTTAGCTTAGTTGAGTCTTGAGACTTGGGTAAGAACCAAACTGTCAATATAATAGAATTTTGTATTATTGTAGAATTGGAAAGAGAAAGGGACCGAGCTAACCTTGTCTCATACTTGTTGGGAACCATCCTCTAATTACTTGTATATGTGACTCAAGCTGTGAGAAGAAAATGATATGTTAATACAATTGGGGACCCAAATTTTGAATATATCATGTGTATTTAGTCTTCAAAATGTATTGAATGTTAATCTGTATTATCTTTTTGTCTGATACACTTAATTGGTTATAGCATGCTTATGAATATCATCACAACTTTGTTTTCTTCATTCTTGGTTAGGAAATGTTCAGATCTTCTATATGATTAATCAATCTTGTGCAAGAATGAATTGAATCTTGATACCTCATAGATTTGTCTAAGTGTTCTCCTTACCCTTCCCTCAGTTTCTCGTCTCGGTTGTTCTTTGGGTGAGACTTCTTCCCTCCAGGGAAGATGAAAATGCCATCTCTCAAGACTACTTCGGTACCTTTTGTTGGTAAATTGAGAAGGACCCTGGTCTGATCACTTTTGCACCAACATGATGTCACATATGATGATGTGTCATAAGAAAATGGGCGATATGTGTCATCCTAAAATGTGTGAATTACGTGTCTAAAAATTCCTAAAGTAAGTGCCACGTGCCTCCATGTTTAATGAATTCCAGGTGGCATAGGACACGTCAAATGAGTATTTACTTTATGAATGTGTCCTTCATGACTTCGAAGCTCCGAAGTTTCGTGACTTGAGGGACTAAAAGGTTCAAAATTAAGCTTGAAATCCCGAAGTGCGAAATCCCGAAAAAACTTTGAGAAAGATATAACGTTAGATTGATTTCAAGCTAAGGGAATTCGAGAATTTGGGATAAATTGAAATAAAATATTCAAATAACACTGAAGGACGAAGTCCCGAAGTGGAACCACGAACAAGAGCACTGCATGAAATAAACATTACACAGTTAGATATCCTTGAAATCTCATGAATAATAAATGTTAATAAGTGTCAGGATTGACTATTTAGAATGGATTCACCTTGTTGAAACACAACAATTTTTTTATTAGTGTATAAAATATAAATCCTAAAGTGAAATTTTATTGATTAACAAAAAATCAGGAATAATTTATGAAAGGATTCAAAATTTGAAATTTAATTTCAGATTTTGACTTATGTTCTAACACTACCTCTACACTTTTTTTTTCTTGCACCAGAGAATTCTCTCTTGTTCCCTCTCGAGTGCTCAATATTCCCCAATCATGTGTCTCTATATGTCTTCCCCCCCTCTCTTACTTTCCTCTATCCATTATTTTTGTGTGTTATTCTTCAATACCTTGTGGGTCATGTCAGAAGCTTCTCGATGGTACTCTTCCCATCCGTGATTGATTGTCAAAGGAGACTACCCAACTACCAGTCTGAATGGTAATCAAATCTCTAGGGATGAGGAAAGTTTAGGGTCTACATTGCTTTAAATTGACAGGGTACTGCCTGGTAGGTTCATTTCATATAGAAATAACTTCCCTCATGCACCATTCCTCTCATGACATCATAACATGTGAAGGCCATACCTTTAGCAGTAGTTCAACATCTCCCTATTGCATTAATAACCAAATATTTACATTACATAATTTATCAAAGGTACATTGTCTTTCAATAATCACATAGAAGTTTTGTCTATAGTTTTTGTCATGATAATAGTTATATTTATAGTCTGGGAGAAATAGGGGTCTTCTAGAATTTGTCTAACGTTGATCTGAAGGATCATCGACAAGATCACCAACTTCTTCTCGAGTTGAACAAACCCATCTGGGAAGCTATGGTACTGGTGCATGTTCATATGAAATGGACTTGTCTGGATGAAGGTGAGAATGCAAAGGTGGATTTTCATCCTCATTGTCATCATATCAAGAATAATAAACCATAATAGGAAGAAAAGATGGCACAAACACCAAATATGTCTTGCAAGCTGGAGATGAAAAAACATCAGATTAGGCTCATAGGCCAAGAGATTTTCATCAAATTTAACATCTCTTCTAATAATAATCTCATTGGAATGATGTTGAAGAAGTTTGTAACCTTTGACATCTCCAAAATATCCAAAAAAAAATGCACTTCTCACTTTTAGGATGTAAAGCTTTCCTTTTCTCATTATGAATGTGATCCCATGCTAGAATTCCAAATACATGGAAGTGTCTTACATCTGTCTTAAGTTTATTCCATGCTTCTTCCAATGTTATATATTTTAGAGCCTTTGTGGGAGTGCAATTTACTATGTAATTTTCATAGTTAATGGATTATTCCCAATAATTAAGACTTAATCCCTTAGATTGAATCATACAATTATCCATTCTTTTAATGTGTGATTATTTCTCTCAACAACACCATTTTGTTGTGGTGTATATAGAACATTGTGTTGTATTTGGATTCCCTATGTAGTGTAGTAAATTGTAAAATTGTTGTTCACATATTCACCTCCATTATTTGTTCTTAACCTTTGAAGTTGATGTACATATTGTTTTTCTATAAGGGCCTTCTAGGAAAAACAATTGTCAAACACTTCACTCTTAGGTTGTAATAAGTAATCCCAAGTGCATCTAGAGAATTCATCATGAAATTTAAGAAATACTTTCACCTAGAAAAATAATGAAAAGAAATCAAAACACCTAAGTCACTATGAACAAGCTGCAAGGGGGTCGAGGCGTTCCAAGAGGAACGTTTGTCAAAACTATCTTGATGATGTTTTTCAATAATACAACCAACACAAACACCATCTTTGCCAGAAACAAGAGGAATACTAGTCACCATGCATTGATTACATAATTTTTACAATGAGCAATAATTTAGATGACCAAACCGCTCATGCCAAAATTTTCTCAAGTCATCACTATGAGAAACAAAAACTAATGGAATATATGATGACCCAAATTTGTCAAAATTGTACATCCTGGTAATATCATCAACAATTTCAATTACCAGGACATGCTTAGGATATTTTAAATCCTTAATTACAACTTGGTGAGGTGAAAAATATACGATTTTACCTTCGCTTGAACGACTGATTTGATGTACTAATACAAGGAGTCATAAAAGACTTGGAACACATAATACATCATTGAAATGACCATTATCTACCTGTTTTTATGGTTACACAAAACCCCTTCATTTTTCTTTCTTTTTCAATAATAACTAAAATGAATCCTTTTTTAAATCATAATAAGACGGTTTCATTAAAATCCAAATATTTACATTAGGTGTTTGGTAATTGCAATAAAGTTCAAATATCCATGTACCAAACTTTTTTTTTTTTTGAAAGTCATTTTAAATGCAATAAATCCTTACAAAAAATTAACAATTACAAAATTCAATATAATTTTGTAATCATTGTTTTAGATATAGTTCAAAGTTTCTTGTTAGGCGTTTTTATGACTACACCTCATGAAATTTGATATATGATAGGTTGCCAAAATTTTCAAGGACCGGATCATCAAATCATTGGATCAAAGGATATTTTAATGGACACATGTTCAATATCTAGGGTAAAACATTTGATACAGATTTAATTTAGTTACTAAATTAGATATTGAATAGTCATTGTTTCTTGTGATAACATCATTGGATGATTTAAACCCCATGCTAAAAATGATTCCCATGATAAATTATGAAGCTTTCATAACCCATTCTTCCACTCATTACTCGTTTCTTGTGCTCGAATGGTTATCATTTGGAAATATTATATGCACACCTAGATTTACCTGTCTTCCACCTTGTTGTTCATGCAACGAAATCAGAGATTGCAATCACAAGTAGAAAAATCCGAGTTTGATAAATATTTGACCTACATAAGAAGTCATACTTAGAAAAAAAGAGAGGAAATCCCAAAAATAGATAAAAAACAACATTAGGGCCAAATATCAAAGAGGGTGTTCAGGATGGTTGTTCACATTGAGCCTTGTAGAGCAGATTTGATAGGTTTAAATACAGAATGTATGGTGATACTGGAATGAGCTAGTTTGGGGAATTTTTTTGAAATTTTCATTGGTCATAATGAGGATATCACCATGGAGTTTTCTTAATACTTCAATGATAAATGTGCAGAGGTAGGGAACCTAGATTTACACCTCTAAGAAAATTTGTTAGCTCAGATGTTAAATCTCCCTCAGATAGGGGAGAAATAGTTCGAGAACAAAGAAATTGAGGCCAAATCCTAGACTCCTTTCTTAATTAAGAATAGGAAAAATCCAAATTGGGTCGCAAGGGTACCTAGGGCATGGTTCAAACAACCATGGAGGGATTTGGTATTTTTAATTCAAAAGTACATAACTTGTGAAGTTCGTTTTAGTTTGGTTTATCTATATCATATTATAATTTTAATACATCTTTAGGGGGATAGACCATGTTGCATTATGTTGTCATTGTTGTCAAAGAGTTGATGTCTTTTCATAATATCATTGATGTATTGATCGATGTCCTATGTTGGCATAGATGTAATTGATGTCAAAGATGTCAAGTGGTGTCATAGTGATGTATTGTAATGGATTGATGTATAGACGTGATGATGTAAAGGTTGGTCATTATTGTCTTATCATGGTTGATAGGAATAACCAAATGGATAAACTCCAAAGTGGTTCCCTTATGGTGAAATCCCTCATGGGAAGACACTCTTGGATAAAGTTCTCAAAGTTGTCCCCTTATTGTGAAAGCCCTCATGAGAAGATGCTTTGTGAAGTC
This sequence comes from Picea engelmannii, assembly GCA_009831015.1. Taxonomy (NCBI): domain Eukaryota; kingdom Viridiplantae; phylum Streptophyta; class Pinopsida; order Pinales; family Pinaceae; genus Picea; species Picea engelmannii. The sequence continues at coordinate 350,314 of ML795354.1, forward strand.
CAAATGGTCAGGTAGCCCAACAACGTGGTTAGGGAACCCAAGTTTGATTAAGGAATAATTTAATGAATATAAATGAACTTGTAGGAGAAACTATTCCATATGGATAGTATATGTCATGTCGTTTTTGGTGATATGTGGAACATCACATAACTCCTAATGGTTAGATATTTATGGTCATGTGAAGTTAGAGAACCCTCATGAGTTATATAGAAGACTCTAGAAGGTCAAAGAAGTCAAATTCTTCTAGAATCTCCTAGAAGAAGTTGACCAGTCAAAGTGGTTAGTCATGGGTTAAGTGGTTGCAACAAGAAAACAATTAAAAATAAATTAGTTGCAACTAGAATTGGAGAGTTTACTATTTGTGGATAAAGTGGTTAAGTGGACAAAGTGGCTAAGTGGAAAAGTGGTTAAGTGGACAAAGTGGCTAAGTGGAAAAAGTGGTTAAGTGGACAAAGTGGTTAAGTGGACAAAGTGGCTAAGTGGACAAAGTCACTAAGTGGACAAAGGGGTTAAGTGGACAAAGTGGTTAAGTGGATACTTCTTTAGGAAGCTACTTGGAGAGTATAAATAAGAGAGCAAGGGTCTCCCATTAGTATCCATTAAGAATATTGAATATATAAAAGTGATTGAGGTAACCAAATAATATATAAGGTTATTTTTAGAGGGAAGGTGAAGTAAATAAGGCTGAAATTCAAGGGAGGATAAAGTCTTTTGATTATGATTTCTAAGGTATGTTATTTACAGGTCATCTCACCATTATCACAATAATTTTTTTTATAGAATGATTCAAATAGAAAAATATGGATTATGTTCAGACACCATATCCAAGTAACTGTGATAAAAATTTCAACATGTGGGTCATTATATTTTGGGAGTTAAACACCATGGAAAATAGGGTTTGTGGCTAGTCCTGAAACTAGTCTAAAAAAATGTTTTTCGGGTAAAAACATCATAACTTCTTCATAATAGATCCCAATCCAGTACACCAAAATGTATTGGTTATAGTACAACCTATAATATGTTGTGTACCATTTTCATATCCATAAGAAAATATTCCATGCGGGGCATGCTCTACAGGTTCGCTCTCTAGAATAAGCCAAAATTCAACAAGGTATGCGATTTTTGGTATAACTCATTTTCTGGGAGGTTCCAAGCAGTGAAACCTGGAGAAATTGATGAAAAGTTTGTACCATTTTCGGACCTTTATTCATTACAGGTACATAGTTATTATTGTTTCAAGTTAGGGTTGATGACTAATCCAAAATTAGTCATGTGAGACTAAAGTAAAGTTTGATGAAAATGCTAGTTTCTTGTTGTTGAAGTTAAGGAAGTTTTGTAGGTCTATGATCAAATACACCAGGTATGTTACATAGTTACATATCATATTTGGATGATGATATTGATGAGACATGTTGAGGTGATAGGTTTTTGTGACAGGTTGTGCATAGTTGATGATCTTTTATTGGTATAGACTGTTGGTATATTTTGAAAGATTTATTTCTGTCTACAAGATGGGTCTTGTACTTGAGGCTTGGATTCCTCACATTTCATTTGGTGCTAATATACACAGGTTGGGTCTTGCATTGAGAGTTGGTGCTGATAAAACCCCAAGGATTGTAGTTCATAATACAAAAGAAACGTATACATGTATCTGATGTTCCTTGTGTTCTTTATTGTGATGGTGCATAACTCTTTATTGCTAATCAATGTAATTGAGATATATTTACATGAAATAAACTAAGTATGAATGGAATTAATAAGTAATGATGTTGTGAATGGTGATTGCTAACTAAATTTTTGTGAGAAGTGTAAAAATATCCCTCGCACTGATTCACCCGCTCCTCTCAATGTGATCAGTGTGCCCAACAATTGGTATCAAAGAAGGCCTTCACTATAAGACTTAAAAATCTTGGAGGAGATCCATGGACACACAAATGGATAAGAAGTTTCAATATTTGATGAGAAAAATTATTCATCATGGAGAATATAAATGAAATGGTATTTGAAAGAAAATGAAGCAGGTGTTTGGAAAACAACTATTGGTGGATCCGTTCCCTTGAAGAATAAGTCAAAGGTTGCAACTCAAAATGAAGAAAATAAGAATGATGCATTGGCTCTGAAGACCATTTTCAATGGACTCTCAAGTTCTGTCAAAGAAAGCATGGGACAATGTACTTCCACCAAGGATCTATGGATGAAGAAAGAGAAGACATATCAAGAAAAAAAGGAAGACACTCAAGACAATTCCATCAAGAACAATGAAGGTAAATACTCTCCAAAATCGTCTGTTTGCAATAATTCTAAGTGTGATGATGTTGAATGTTTTTCTACAAGTGAAGAAGAAAATCTAGAAGTAGTTTGTGTAGAATTAGATGATAGTTATCCTATAGATGGAGAGGAAGATTTTTTGAAGATTAAAGATAAAGTTTTATCTGATTTAGATAATGTTAGCAGTGAAATAGGACATTACTCAATTGATTTTGAGTATCTTTAAAAATATACCAAGGAAGTCCTAGAAAAGTACCCAAGATATACCATGGCACTAAAGAAAATGCTCAAAGAACAGGAAGAAAGTAAAAAGATTCAATTAGAAGAAAAATAAGAAGAGATCAAAAGACTAAAGAATGAAATAGAAGAAAAGAAGAAGGTAGATGATGAGATTAGAAAAATTCTTGAAGTTAATTTCAATCTTAAGACCAAAAATAAAGAAGCCAAAAGAATAAAGGAACTATTGAAGAATCAAGTAAATGAAAAGGAAGAGTCATGCCAGAAGTTGGAAGCTGAAGTTGTTGTTCTTAGAAATAAAGTAGAGAATTCAAACACTCACATCAAGTTCATGAACAACTCAACAATCTTGTATGAGATCCTAGATAGCCAAAGATCTCCAAATGATAAATCAGGTCTTGGATACAACAATGAAGCTATACATATTGAAGCTAGCACTTCTAAGAAGCATGAGGTAAGTCCTTCATTCTAAAAATGTGGAAGTAATGTTTCAAGTCAACCATCCACACAAAGCAAGAAAACTTTCAAAAGAAAAAAGAAAGGAAGACATCAAGAAGCCATCTTTACACCTCAAAGAAAATCCAGAAGAGAGACACCTTCAAGATGGACACCAAAGCAATGGTATGAAAATGTTTTTCATGGTCACTGCTACTCGTGTAATGAATATGGTCACAAAGCTTTTTATTGCAGACATTATGCAAGGAAAGATAATGGAAGGTTTCATAACACCTTAATGTGTTGGAGATGTAATCAAGTGGGACGCATTGTTGCTCATTGTCACACAATGAGATGTTATAGTTGTAGTTGGTTTGGCCAAAAATCCCAGGATTGTTGGAACACAAGAAGACAGTCCATAAGGAGTGCTTCATATAGAATGACAAGAAGAAAACATGAATCTAGGAAGGAAGACAATTTTGAAAATATGGAAACTTAAAGCTCAAGTTTTGAGAAGTTGGGTCACCTTCAAAAGTGGGTGAAGAATAATGAACAACCATAATAGAATGACATCCATGAGGAAAGCTCAAGATTGATTTTTTCTAAAGAATACGCAGGATCTTGTGGGAGAAGTTACGTACATACGTGAGGTGACCTATAGAAAGGTCACATACATACATGAGTTGTCTATAGAACAGGTCATGTACCTATGGTAAAATTCTTGGAAAAGAAGGCTATGCAGATGAGTTGTAGCATGGTTTTATGGTATAACTTTGTTTTGCATGGTTTGACATGGTTTATTTCAAGTTTTCATGATTATATGTTGGCATGTGTGTTTGATGTATGTATGGTGATGACATATGGTTGAGTTTTGAAAGTATATCTTGGATGCATGGTACTAACCCTAGAGTGTGGATTGAGACATTTACTGTTGAGGAACAATGTTGGTTATGTAAGTGATGATAATGGCATGTTGTTTATGGGACAATTCATGTTGACGTGATGTTAGCTTGAGACATATAATTGATCTATTGAGCGACACTCTTAGTACATGTTTAGAGGTACTATTGGTTTCTTAGTATTTGTTGTAGTGAATGTTTTTTTAGGAAGATCTGTCATGGTACATGGTTGGTACATATGGGAGCTCCATTGATATATCTTATGATGTATTGTTAAAGGCATATTTGTTGGATGTCTTGGTGCATGAATTTGGCATGTGGTTGAGCTACATATTGGGACATATAGTTGTTGATTTGATGATGTGGTTATGTTGTACATCATTGATGAGTCATAGCTTGATCTATAGCTGATGCGTGATTGGTACATGTTTGGTACATTGTTAGAGGCACTTGATAGTAGTATTATTATCACATTGTTTATGGTTGATATGGCATACATGTATGGGAACACATCTTGATTGTATTTCATCTTGTTGAGGTTTGGTGCATGGTTGATGCACTTGCTTTGGTACATGATGTATGGCATGATATAGTTGAGACACTTGTTATGATGTTTGGTTGATATATTGATGGTTGAGATACATGGTTGTGGAACTTGGTTCATGGTAGAGGTATATCATGAATAATATGACACTTGTTTGAGGTACATGGTTGGCATGTTGGTAGAGGCATATGGTTGGTACACAGTTGACACATATTCTTGGAATATGGTTGATACACTCCATTGATGGTATCTTATGGTATATTGTATGGTATTGATGTACATGGGTGTTGTGCATGGTTGGCACATAGTATGGCACATGATGTACATGGTTGATGTTTTGTTCATGATTCTCTATTCATTGTTGACATATATTTTGCTTCATTATGTATGGTATGGAATGAGTTTGATGCATGGATAGGTACAAGGATTTTCATAGGAATAACATATCATTCTTGAGTATTTGATATATGTTCTAGTTGAGCAGTAGCATTTGCAATAGAATTAGATTGTAGTGGTGGCATATTGTTCATCTTGTAGAGAAGATAGGGGGAGACATACCCATAGGGGGATTCATTCTTCTTCCCATGATTCCAGAAGGAGAGATTTATCAGATGCAGGATAGAGAGATATATGCTTGGAGAGTTAGATGCTTGGAGATAGAGCACAAAGGTATGTTTCCAAGGGGAACGATGGTCACAAGGGGAACATGAGTGATATGTCTTCAACATTACATCATAGTTGTATCCCTTGTTAAAAAGGGGAGACATTATTCAGAGGTAGATCAAAGGCATCCAGACAAGGGGAGTAGCCCCAAGGAGAGTTCAGGCAAGGGGAGCAGCCCCAAGGATAGAACTACCCTTTTCCATTGATGTCAAAGGGGGAGAGATAGTCACACTGATTTGATTGAGATGAATATTGATGGAGAAAAATTCCATGCCTACATGTTTCCATCAATGATTGGTGTTGATATCAATGTTGGAATTTCCATCAATGCCAAAGGGGGAGATTGTTGCATAATGTTGTCATTGATGTCAAATGATTGATGTCAAAGAGTTGATGTCTTTTCATAGTATCATTGATGTATTGATTGATGTCCTATGTTTTCATAGATGTAATTGATGTCAAATATGTCAAGTGGTGTCATAGTGATGTATTGTAATGGATTGATGTATAGATGGGATGATGTAAAGGTTGGTCATTATTGTCTTGTCATGGTTGATAGGAATAACCAAATGGATAAACTAAAAAGTGGTCCCCTTATGGTGAAATCCCTCACGGGAAGACGCTCTTGGATAAATTTCTCAAAGTGGTCCCTTTATGGTGAAATCCCTCATGGGAAGATGCTTTGTGAAGTCCAAATAGTGAGGTAGCCCAGTAGTGTGGTTAGTGAACCCAAGTTTGATTAAGGAATAATGTAGTGAATATCAATGAATTTGCAGGAGAAATTATTCCATATGGATAGTATATGTCATTCCATTTATGGTGATATGTGGAATGTCACATAACTACTCACGGTTAGAGAGTTATGGCCATGTGAAGTTAGAGAACCCTCATGAGTTATCTAGAAGCCTCTAGAAGGTCAAATAAGTCAAATTATTCTAGAATATCCTAGAAGAAGTTAACCAGTCAAATTGGTTAGTCATGGGTTAAGTGGTTTCAACAAGAAAACAATTAAAAATAAATTATTTGCAACTAGAATTGGAGAGTTTACTATTTGTGGATAAAGTGGTTAAGTGGAAAAAGTGGCTAAGTGGACAAAGTGGCTAAGTGGACAAAGTTGGTTAAGTGGAAAAAGTGGCAAAGTGGACAAATTGGATAAGTGGACATAGTTGGCTAAGTGGACAAAGTGGCTAAGTGGAAAAAGTGGTTAGGTGGACAAAGTGGTTAACTAGATACTTCTAGAGGAAGCTACTTGGAGAGTATAAATAAGAGAGAAAGGGTCTCCCATTAGTATCCATTGAGAATATTGAATATATACAATTGACTGAGGTAACCAAAGGATATCTAAGGTGAATTTCAAAGGGAAGATGAAGTAAAGAAGGCCAAAATTCAAGGGAGGATAAAATCTTTTGATGATGCTTTCTAAGGTATGTTATTTACAAGTCATCTCACCATTTTCAAAATAAGTTTTTTTCTAGAATGCTTCAGATAGATAAATATGGAGGATTTTGAGGCAACATATCCAAGTAACTGTGATAAATATGTCATATTATGGGTCGTTGTATTTTGGGAGTTACACTCCATGGAAAATAGGGTTTGTTTCTAGTCCTGAAACTAGTCTAAAACAGGTGTTTCGGGTAAAACGTCATAAATTATTCATAACAAATCCAAATTTAGTAAGACTAAATTTATTGGTTAGAGTACAATATTTAGTATGTTGTGTACCATTTTCAGATCCATAAAGAAAATATTCTAGGTGGGGCATTCTCTACAATGTCTCTCTCTAGAATAAGACAAAATTCAGCAAGGTATGCCATTTTTGGTATAACTCATTTTCTGGGAGGTTCCAAGCAGTGAAACTTGGAGGAATTGTAGAAAAGACAATGAAGAACATTGTGTACCATTTTCAGAACTTTATTCATTATAGGTACAGAGTTATGATTGTTTCAAGTTAGGGTTGTTGACTAATCCAAAATTAGTCATGTGAGACTAAAGTAAAGTTTGATGAAAATGCTAGTTTCTTGTTGTTAAATTTAAGGAAGGTTTGCAAGTCTATGGTCACATACACTAGGTATTTTACATAGTTACAGATCAGATTTGGATTATGATATTGATGAGATAGGTTGAGGTGATAGGTTTTTGTGACAGGTTGTGCATAGTTGACGCACTTGTATTGGTATAGACTGTTGGTATAGTTTAACATATTTCTTCTTGTCTACAATCTGGGTCTTGTAATTGAGGGTTGGATTCTTCACATATCAGTTGGTGTTGAGATACGCAGGTTGGGTCTTGCATTGAGAGTTGGTGCTCTCTTGGAGTTGGTACTCTATTTCAGTTGGTGTTGATAAAACCCCAAGGATTGTAGTCTGTAATACAAAAGAAACTTATACATATATTTGATGTTCCTTGTGTTCTTTATTATGATGGTGCATAGATATTTATTGTTAATGTATGTAATTGAGATATATGTACATGCAAGAAACTAAGTATGAATGGAATTAATAAGTAATGATGTTGTGAATGGTGATTTCTAACTAAAGTTTTGTGAGAAGTGTAAAAATATCCCTCACACTGATTCACCCCCCTTCTCAGTGTGATCAGTGTGTCCAACAGACCATTCAACATGCCTCATTATCTACTTAATTATTTGAGAAAAAATTCCAAAACTATTCAAAAACATAAAAGGAATGTTGAGAAATCCATTTATCATCATGGTCTTATTCAAATCATTTCTAAGAGTTAATTACATAGGAAGGAGATAGAATGATAACCAAAAAATATTTTCAAAAGTAGGATAACATTGGGGTGTCTATAGATAATTCACTGCAAGTCACTATAGGGATTAAAACCACTAACAACACAACAAATCCCTTAGTGGGAGATTTAGGATATGTGCAAGAAATTTGTAGTTTTTCTTGGATTAAAAGGGACACATGAAGAAGCAATAACCCCAAGTGAAAACAACTACAAAATTGGTGCCCCAAACTAGGACAATTCGTTTTGTAGCAAGAAAATTATTAGAGGATCAAAGTAAGTGTGAAAACATAGGATCACCCCCCATCAAGCCAACAAAGAAACATAAAGTTTAGATATCATATTTAAACCCTAAAACCTCTCCAAAATTGTATACTTAGAAAATGTTATACGAGTACATTGAGAATAAGGAGTTGATGGGTGAAGAACCATTAGTCTTAAATGATCCATAATTTTCATCAGATATCAACATTAACATAGCTGGTTCACCTACTGTTACACATTATTTTCATCATCCCTATGACCGTTAATGATGTAAACCTATCTGTTGCCTTCAGAGGGGTCAGTGGCCTGAGTTCCTGAAGAGAGAAGGGAGAAGAACTTTTCCTGAGAAAAGAAGTTGCATTTTCCTTTGTA
>ML795354.1:359870-374686 GCA_009831015.1 Picea engelmannii
TCTCTTTCACATTTAATATGATACAATAATATGATTCTTTCCTATAAAACTTGTTGTGTTTTATTGTATGATTCCTTGATCACATACATAGGTTTATATTGAGTTTATGCTATTGCTATCACTTTGGTTGGTTGCGTTCTTTTGCAGGTTCATCATCGTATGAGAGTTGAAATGGAGCTAGGATGGTGATGGCGAGATGAAGCGACATTTAAACGGTATGTAACTCATCCCTCTTTAGTTAGTAAATTCAATATCTAAAACTTAAGGAAAGCGTCATGTTCTAGTGTGTTTTGTTCTAGATCTAGGTGGATCTAGGGAGATCTGTTAGTGTCCGCACCTACTGATTAGTCCGATAACAAAATTGGCGACTCCACTGGGGAACAGATTGTTTCCTAGTTAGTCTAGTTTCCCTTGCTTTGATTGCTTTTTTTCTAGTTTCTGAGTCTATGGGAGATCCATCCAGACTCTCTGGATCTGAGAGTTCACTCAAATTTAGTCCTTTTTCAAATTTTTGCTTGTTTACAGGCATTATCACACTGTACCCTTTAGTGGCCTGCGAGAAACACCTGAGTTCACACCCTAGTGTTATGTTCAGTGTGAACCCCTCGCATTCAACCTTTGTTCAACCTGTGAGAATCTTTGATTCTCGCACTGTAATACATTGTCAGCCTGCGAACTTGTTTGTAAATTTTTTTTGGATTGGGTCTTGTCATTTTTTGATGCCCAGTTTTGCTTTGAACAGCTGGATTGAATTTTTTGGAGGTTATATTGATCTTCTTACAGTCTACTTGACATCCTTTGAGTTTCTTTTAGCCACTTTTTCTTTGTTTGGTTTTGAAGGATTAGTCTCTTGCTTTGAGTGTCTTTCAATTACAAAGAATGTGTTTTCTTTAGAATTGTTTAAGGAAAGATGAGATTTTTTCTGAATAGTTCACTTTAAAAGAAAACTTTTAGTTTGGGTTTCTCTGTTTTAATAAAGTTCATTATTTCTTTTAGTGAAATTTTTGAAACAAAAAGATTTAATTTCTTTATTTATATTAGATTGGGGGCATCCTTGCATTTGAAGTAGTGAAATTGCATGATTCTTGGCATTTTTTGATCTTGAGAATCATGCTTTGGTGTACAATACCTTTTTTCTCATTTCTTGAGAATCTTGATATTGATGAGTTTAATATATTTTGGGACATTGTGTATATGGGAATGATAAATGTTTTCTCCTTCTCGTAGCATAGCTTTCATCGAAATGAAAAGATTGCATCTTCATCTCTTTGCATAATTTTTGAGTCGGTCAAAACACCATATTTTTCATGCCATTTTCCTCTTGAGTAACAACAGCCATAAAATAAAGCGCTTATAAAAAATGATTAGATATTTTTTATCTTTTCTGGTAGCAAACCTACATTAGATTAGTTGTAGGGCTTTGGAATAGGTGTGAAAGATAACTTTCCAAAGTTGCAAACAAACATAGAATCTTGATTTAGGGAGTGATTAAATCCACTTATTACATTTTGTCCTGGGAAGCCCTTCTAACACAAGGGTCAATCACGAGGTCACATTGAGATTGGCAGAGTTACTCACCCTACTTTGTTGGTCTTGGTGTAGAGGTTGTGCGTATTATGGGGGTCGCTTGAGAGGTATACCCACAATGATGAGTGGAATCCTTTCAAGTTGATTTCGGGCTAGATACCCTGCCCTTGCACGTGGATCGGACTGTTGACTATTTCCCCAGGCATCACTGTAGTGATTGGTAACCTTAGTGGATTATCTCTTTAGGGTCTTTACACAAGGTGACTGTGAAGGGGCAAGTCTTCATGGTACCTGGAATTGACGTTGGCCAAACTCACTCGGGCTCCTTGGAGGGTATACCCATGATTATGTGTGGGAGCTTGCACCAGGGTGTAAGTCCGTTAAGCAGGTCGTCAATGTAACTTTTCCAACCGCTCTATCTCAACCCCTTCTTACTTTGTTCCCACGACGTTGGATTTCATCACCAACTAGTGTGCTCATTGTAAGAAGGTTTTGTTTGTTTTCTTGCTTCCTAGACTTTTAGCGTGTGTTGTTTGTTTTCCCTAGCAGACTCTAGGTTGGATTTATTTAATGGCGTTAGTTCTTGGAATGACCAATGAAGGAACCCCTACTCCAGGGGAACCTTTTGTTTTTCCTTCTTATGGAAACATTGGTCCTTCTCACATCGCTACTTTGAGCCTACCAGGTCTCACTATTGGATTACCGGTATGGTTGTTTTCCACTTAGGTAATCCCGAATGTAGTTAGTGCTTCAGTCACAAGCACTTCCCCCCAAGAGCATCAACCTCATGTTGATCCTTCACCTTCTTCACCAATAAGGTCTTCTTCACTTTCTTCGCTTGCAATGTCGCCTTCCATTTCATCTTCTTCGTCGGGTGAAAGTTTTGAAGCTAATAACTCGATGGATAAGAAGAAGAAGAAAAGAAAGATTAAGAAGAAGAAAGATAAGCGAGGGTCAAAACCTCCAACCATTGTCAAACATGTTGGAAAACAACCAGTTACTGTTAATCGTGTTGGGAGTGTTGATGATGTCAAGATCACCCAAACAACCCGTAAGACCAAGTACCCTTGCAGGCTTTGTAAGGGTAGCCATATTCTTAAGGAATGCCCGGGTCTATCCAAGGTTATAGAAGCATGGTCTACACATCCTCTCCAACCTATGTCGTTAGCCTCTGAACAACATGCTGATGACCTCTCGTCAACTAGTCACAATAATGTTGGGAAGAAGAAAACTAGAGTCAAGTTCCCATGCATGTTATGCAAAGGGAGTCATCTCACTCACCTTTGCTCTTGTATGGAAAAAAGCCTCTAAATTACTGGAAGACATGACTGTTTCACAACCTCAACTTCCAGCTGCTTATCGTAAGCTTTCTCTCAACCCTCCAATAGTTTATGGAATGATCACTCCGGTCCCTTCACCGGTCAATCCGGTTGATCATGTCGCCAATCTGGTCACGTCCTTAGTTGAACCAATTGACAAAGTGGTTGATCCGATACCTTCATCGATCAATCCCACTCTCCCCTCAGAAAGTGAAACTAAAATGGTCGATCTGATCCCATCCTTGGTCAATCCCACTCTCCCATTAGAGAGTGTCACCCAAGTGGTCGATCCGTTTCCATCTGTTAACCCCATTCTCTCCTTGGCGAATGAAACTCAACTAGTGGATCTGATCTCTGCATCGGTCGATCCTACTCTCCTGCTAGAGAGTAAACCCGATACTTCCCATGTTTTTCTCATCGATACAGAATCTCCCGTGCTGAGGGGTATTCCTCCTTCTCCCGTAGGACCCCCTCCAAGTAATGAGGCCATCCGTTTTGATTGGGGTGTGTTGATTGGACCTTGTCTTCCCTCTCACATTCCTTTCCAGATTACAGTATAGGTTTGCGGTCAATATGTCCCTCAGACACTGATAGATGAAGGTGCGTCCGTTAGTATTTTGTACTCGATTGCTTGGCAGGCTTTGGGTTGTCCTCAGCTTGTGCCGGTTATGGAGAATCTGTTAGCTTTTAACAGAAGAACTAGTCAACCTTTAGGGACCCTTCCTCAGTTTCCTATAACTCTGGGAGGGAAAATTGTCTTTATCGATGTCATGGTAGTCCAAGACCCCTTGGATTTTTCTTTACTCCTTGGGAGAGATTATGTCTATGCCATGAAAGCTATTGTGTCCACTCTTTTTCATGTGATATCTTTCCCTCACAATGGAAGAATTGTGACTGTTGACCAACTTTCATTCATTGACCCCGACTGGATTGCCTTCCTAAATGGTTCTTATATGCAGACGGTATCGCCCCCGCCACAGGTCAATTATGTGGCGTTGTCACCCATGGATTCAACTTCTGATGACTTAGATCCAGTAGTTGACATGGTGATCTCTTCGATAGGGTTGTTAGAGCCTGATCTCTTTACTCCTGTCATGACCCTCGACATGCTGTCCTTCTAGAGCGTGTTTCTTCCTTCCAGTGAAGATCTCTTGGAAGCCATGACTAAGTTTTGTCCCTTGACATGGTGTCTTTCCGGAGCATTGTCCTCTTGGAACCCGTGATCAAGAAGAGAGCCAAGGATAGTTTTTGCGTCTCTAAGGCAACCTCGTTAAAAAATGAAACATAGGTCTTTGAGCATGATTTTTTGATTTCAAGCTCATTTAAAAATGAAACCAGCCTTGAGCATGGTTTTTTGATTTCAAGCTCATTTAAAAATGAAACCAGCCTTGAGCATGGTTTTTTGATTTCAAGCTCATTAAAAAATGAAGCCCCTTACGAGGATAGTTTTTTTCGTCTCTGTGGCAACCTCGTTAAAAAATGAAACATAGGTTACGAGCATAGTTCTTGTTTCTATGTCAAGCTCATTAAAAAATGAAATAGTTTTCCCCCTCTCTGTTTGAGTCAAGTCCTTCGTCTAGTATTTGAAGCTTCATTTCATTCTCCTTTGTAGTTGGATGAAACAAATCTTGGGGGTCATTTTCCTCAGCCTCTGGACTTCATGCTGAAGTTGAGCCGCTAGCTTCTTAAGATGGGGGCTAAGTACCAACCATCCCTGTGTTATGCGTTGGGAAGTCACAAGCATAGTTTTCTATGGTTCAAGCTTGTGTAAAAATGAAACCTCTTACCTCAAGCATAGTTTCCTTTGGTTCAAGCTTGTGTAAAAATAAAACCAGGTCAGAGCATAGTTTTTTTTTGTTTTAAAGCTTGCGTAAAAATGAAAACAATCCCGAGCTTAGTCTTTGTTCTTTCTCATGCTCGTAAATACATAAGAATAAGTTACCGAGCTTAGTCTTTGTTCTTTCTCATGCTCGTAAATACATGAGAATAAGTTACCGAGCTTAGTCTTTGTTCTTTCTCATGCTCGTAAATACATGAGAATAAGTTACCGAGATTAGTCTTTGTTCTTTCTCATGCTCGTAAATAAGTGAGAATGTAACCGAGTATACTTTTATCACTTTTTCGGACTCGTAAAGGTTATATGAAAAAGGAACCCCCTGGAGTTCCCTTTAAGCTCTTTTCAGACTCTCTAAACATGAAAAGATTGTCGAGAGACCTTGTTATTTTCACACTCGTTAAAGTATTTGAAGAAAACGTCTGTTGAGTGATAGTTTATCTCTTTTTCGGTCTCATCAGACTACTTTATGAAAAAGGAACCGAGAGAGTTCTCTTTTAAGTGTTTTTCCAGATTCTATAATCATGAAAAACCTTCGAGTTTTCTATCTTTGGAGTCGTTAAACAAACATCGATAGACCCGCAATGGGACCGAACCACTCCTTCCTAGGATTCATTAAACATACTCTGAGGGACTCGTCCGAAAGATGAGCTTAAATTGACAAGAATATGTTATCCTCCTCAAGATTGCGTAAAAATAAAGAGGTACTCGCCAAAAATGGTGGGGAAAAATTGGGAAAGAAATGTATCTAAACCTGTATTATGTGGAAGAGTCTCTTTTGAACATGACACCCTTTCACTCACCTTGTGTCTAGGTTGGAAAATCCGCTTATCTCTTGGTCATACTCCTTTATAAGATTACAAATTGGTCCGTGATCCTTGTTGTTGAGTTAGTATTTCCAAGACAGTTGTCGTGTCGTCAATATGTTCAAAAAGATGTCCAACCTACAAATATTTCTATTGCGTCGACCATTTTTGCAGTCTTTAAGCCTTCTATTGCGTCGACCATCCTTGAGTCAGTCCTGAATCACTTGTTACTCTGATCTAAATCTTGTTACATGTTTCATGTCATTGATGTGGGATACATTAAGGCCCTCCTGTGATGAGTCTTTTCTTGTCGACTTCAACTCATTATCCAGGAATTAGACTTAGAAAATAATTGGTACCTTGGAACTTGCATGCCTCAATGACAGGTTTCCTCACTTTCTATAGTGGGTTTTCATTATTGACCCCTGATCGGGAGATTCTGTCGAGTGTTCAACTTCATCTCATTGATTCACATTCGTTGGATTGTACTAGTGTACCTTGGGGGTCATTGACATTAATGATGATTTCCATCGCACTTATTAACGGTATACACTAATGACCGATAATCAAGTGGTTTCTACCATGTTCGACTTCAACACATGTATTCACATGGTTAGATTCGTACTATAGAGTGGCGGAGATGAAGACCCTGGATATTTTCTGACAGATCCAGGTTGCGTTGGAGTATATTCAGTGTACTGTTGCATAGATCCACATTGTATGTCTAGTGGCTATGTTCAAATTTGAGTCCTTAACACATAGATCCATAGTGTAATTTTGGGTGGCTATGTTCATATTTGAGTCATATCGGCATGGATCCACAATGTATGTTTGGTGGCCATGACCTGTCTTACTTGAAATAGATCTTCGCATGTTGGCATTTATGCTTTGAGTCATTTGTATTATGATTATGGGAATGCCTACCTCAGTGATGATATATTATTGTACTGTATTTCCTTGTTTGTTGGCAAGTTTCCGACCGACTGTTTCTTGTTCCCTACACACACTCAACAAAGTATTTCAGCTATCACTTTGTTCTAACTTCATACTTTTTGGAGCTCTCTGTTACACATTATTTTCATCATCCCTATGACCGTTAATGATGTAAACCTATTTGTTTCCTTTAGAGGGGTCAATGGCCTGAGTTCTTGAAGAAAGAAGGGAGAAGAACTTTTCCTGAGAAAAGAAGTTGCATTTTCCTTTGTAAAAACCCTGTAAAAAAGGAAGTTCACAGGTTGCTATATAGGCAGGGTGCGAGAATGCCTGATTCTCGTAGGTTTCACCATAGCTAGGGTGTGATATGTTCACAGGTTTCTCTATAGGCAGGGTGCGAGAATGCCTACACATGGGAAAAACAAGCGTTTTCTCGAATCTTCTAGAAGGAGAAACTTCTATGGTGAGGTGGCATTCGAATGGTTTGGATCTTACTCGCTTTCATGATTTAGTGGGATCATCCTAACCTCCTCACCTTATCCTATTCACTTATAAAAGGAGAGGAGTTCTCATGGAGAAAGTTAGCTTTGGTTAGCTTTGGAGCTTTTGGGATTAGCTTGGATTAGAGTGCCTTTGAGATTTTCTTTGTCAAGATAGATTGTGAATATTATCATATCTGTGCTCTCAAAATTATTGGAGTGAAAGTGTGTGGGGAACAAAGGACAGTTGGAAGGTACCTTACAACATCAAGGCCATGGTTGTAATCTCTCTTTCACATTTAATATGATACAGTAATATGATTCTTTCCTATAAAACTTGTTGTGTTTTATTGTATGATTCCTTGATCACATACATAGGTTTATATTGAGTTTATGCTATTGCTATCACTTTGGTTGGTTGCGTTCTTTTGCAGGTTCATCATCGTATGAGCGTTGAAATGGATCTAGGATGGCGATGGCAAGAGGAAGCGACATTTAAACGGTATGTAACTCATCCCTCTTTAGTTAGTAAATTCAATATCTAAAACTTAAGGAAAGCGTCATGTTCTGGTGTGTTTTGTTCTAGATCTAGGTGGATCTAGGGAGATCTGTTAGTGTTAGCACCTATTGATTAGTCCGATAACACCTACAACCAAAGAGGGTGAGAAAATATATACCAGTGAACACAAATCCTAAAGCAGGTCAAACCTTAATACCATAATATGATTTATTCACTCTGTCAAATTTCATGATGACCTCTCTATTGAGAAAAAGGGAAGATGAGATCACAAAGTTAAAGAATGAGATACAATAAATGAATATTCTTGATAAAGTTATTAAATATGAAAATGAATCCTTGAAACTTCATAGGACAAATATTCAAGATGAGAATGAATAGTTGAGAAAGTAGAATGATTTGTTGGTGAAATATT
This sequence comes from Picea engelmannii, assembly GCA_009831015.1. Taxonomy (NCBI): domain Eukaryota; kingdom Viridiplantae; phylum Streptophyta; class Pinopsida; order Pinales; family Pinaceae; genus Picea; species Picea engelmannii. The sequence continues at coordinate 367,701 of ML795354.1, forward strand.
CACACAAATGGCTCAAGAAGACCAAAATATTTAAGAAAAGGAATCAGAGATTGCAAGTAAATATCCTTGTGTGCAAACCAAGAAGACAATAAAAGCATCAAAGATGAGTATTATATGAAAGAAAACATTTTGTTACAATTTTTTTCAAAACTCCATGCAGTTTTTGTCTACCATTATGCCTACCTTTTTTTCAAATATTTTTGATAACTAATACCCCTTTACTTTTCCAAAAATCCCACACTGCAATGACTCAAGATCATAAGGTATTGATATTTATATTCTTGATGTCTGTTGTAGAATTTGTTTCCTCACTCCATGCATATTGCTTTAATGGCCTTCCATTTCCCTCTGTAGACTTAATTTCCCTTTTTTGTTAACTCTAGAGCTAAAAATTCATATTTTTGTCCATATATGCGATCTACCAGTTACACAACTCGTGTATACCTAGGTTTCTTCACTACAACGCGCATACATTAGCTTTGGTGCTCAAAAATTAAAAATTATGTCAGGTTTCCATGCCATGTCACGCGATCCGTGATCCTTGACCTTCCATATACTGGAAACACTTTGACTAGGCCCTTTAGTTCCATTTGGGGGCTATAAATTGAACCATATCAAATCCTAATGGGAATTCAACTAGGAGAGAAAAGACACTTTGGAGCAATTTCACTTCATATTGGGTCTGCATCCCTTTGTCCTTGAAAGTATGATCTTGTTGTGTTCAACCCCCAATCTCTTGCTACTTTGTGATGGAGAGCCTCGTTAAATCCTACATATGATATTTCCTTTATGGAGGATTGAAGTGGTGGAGGCCCAACTAGAGGGATTTAGTTTCTCAGTTTTGATATGTGCCATTACATATGTTTGTCACCTATGTACTTCGATTGATTACTTTAATAGAAATACTCTTTTCTTGTCCAATTAATATCTTACAAATATTTGAATTACTTTCCATGGTCGTATTTGTCATGTATGTTAATGGATTATGATAATTTATATTATGAAATTATATATTATCACCACATTCTTTCATATCTTGGTTGTTGAGGACACGTTACAGGTATAAATATTTTGTTTGCGTGCTCAACGGTGGTCTTCTTCGAACGTCTGGGCGAGGTAGGTTTTTATCCTTGTCTTGTTAGCATTTCATTTATATATCATACTTGAGATTAAAGTTGATTTCTATGCATTGTTCCATCTACTGTGGTTTTCTCCTAGCCATAGAGAGATTTTCCTCCTAAAAGAAATAGTAACTCCGTTGGGGAGATCTCCTTTTTGGGGTATTGGGTGTTTTTCTCATTGATTTTCTCTTTGTTTTCTTGTGTTTTTGTTTTGACTATTCCTTGAGAGCCTGTATATTGCCTTGTATCTAAGTTTCTTGGCCTAACCCTTACAATGGAAGTGTCTTTTTTGGCATACATGGGTTTTCCCTTGGAAACCATGTACATATGCGAGTTGCCTATCTTTAGGGTGTGTATATATGCTTATGTTCCATGAACAATCACGTACATCATATCTTAAGTATTTTTGGATGAGTTTGGTGTTGTATGGGTGAATTGTGTTGGTTTTTGAGACTTCTTGGGTTCCCATTTTGACTATTAAATGTCCACAAAGTGACTAGAAACTTGTTTATTGTTGATTTTTTGGGAAAAATCATTTATTGTCATTTTTCTCATTTTTTGTCCTTGCATACTGGTTTGGTTAGTCACTTATTGTTATCCTACTTGGATTGTCTTCCTTTTCTTATATTAGGGTCTTCCTGTGAGGTTGTTATTCATTCCTTACATTTTCTTTTCATTATATTGAAAATACAAAAATATTTTCTTTATTTCATTTTTACTTATGGCATTTTCACTTTTGGTTACTTTGCATTGATTTTGGCATATTAAGAAAGACTGCACTTCATTGAAATTGTAGAGATTGCATTTTGGAAAAAAACATTTAGAAGCATACCATCTCATTTGAAATTCAAGACTAGTACTTAGCAATGTTTTTACATTTTCTTCTTTTTATATATATTGATTCGTAATACCATCAGTTTCACGATCGCACCCTTGAGTAAGAAGAAGCCATTAAAATTAACACTTATTAATTAAAATCGATTAGAAACGATTTTATTTTTCAGGATACACAAACAAGTATAGGACCTAGGGTGTTGGAATAGGATTTTCTAAGTAAACTTTTCCAATGCTATAAAAATAAACATATGTGTCTGACCAGGGAGTGGTGAAACCCATTGTGTAATTGGTGACATCAGGAGCCTCCAATCACACTAGAGTTAAGAATGAGGTCATGGGAAGTTGGTTGCAGATATATCCCTCTAATACCTTCCTAGATTCAGAGATATATTTTTTGTTCTATTCATATATGAAGGTATCGCTAGTGCCCTTACCTCCATGAGAGGTGATTCTTTCGAGATTTCAGGATTTGTTACCCTACCCATATGATGGACCGGACTTGCGATTTCTCACCTGTGCATTGGTTATATCACGATGACTCTAGTTGCTTGACATAGGTAGACACATATGTTACTTGTAGGGGTTATTCTGTAGGTACCCTGAGTCAGATAAGGTTCATACAACAAACATAATTTATGGAGGATTTCCTCTACAGAGGGATCTGATCGAATGCACTATGAAGCCTACATGGGCCTTTATAATTGATTCTGACACCTCCACTCTATTGTTGCGGAGTCTCATGCCCCTCTTGGGCAAGGAATACCTACTTTAGTTTGGGAGGTCCCTTTGAGCCATCATATATTGTTTGTGTGCATTGGCCTTAGCTTCATTTAGGAGTGTTCTATCTGATTATTAGTCGACCTTACAATTTTGTATTGTATCTCAATTTTTGAGTCATAGTGGAGCAAGACCAACCTCCTCATAGGTTTTGTTGTCTTTTGAATCTACCACCACATCTTAATATTTTACCAAGACTACCTCCTAAAAGGCATAGAGTTAATAAGTGTGGTACATATATCTCCACTTGCCAGTCTCGTGATCATCCTACCATGAGCACTGAGTCATATATGAATGTTTTGGGAAGCCCTTTGACTCCTATATCCGCTATGATTAGTGGGGTCCCTTTGACCCCCTTGTCATCAATGGTTTGGGATCCAAATAATCCCTCATTCGGTGCTACCCAACCCTTGGTCTCTTCTTAGGCCATGGGAATGAATCCCTTTGTATTTTCATACGATATGCCAAATTCTAGTACTCATTCAATACCTTCAGCCACTAATCCATTTTTGTATGGTATGCCATACATGACTTCACATTTCTCATCATTAATGTATACATCTTATGTGAATCCTAGTTTTAGGTCTGGGGGCATGACGCCTCCTTATGTTCCTTTTGCATTTGGTGGGGTCCATGTCCCTTAATAAAATCCCACAGTAAGAGGATGGAATCCTCTTTCTTTTGGGCCTATTCCTAGCTTCAATTTTCCAGGATGGAATCTGCATACAAGTGGTTCTTCTACTTCCTATATTCCATCCATCATTCCTTCTTCCTTTGGAACGATTCCTATGAATGATTTTATTATGGAGAACCCCTCTCTATCCTCTGGTGTTTCATCTAGAGGGAGCCAATTCTATATTATGGGAAACCCCTTACATGAATTTACTTTGTCTGGGGGCAACATATATCCTCATGTAATAAATCCTTATAATGTCACTTTTTGTTCGCAAGTGGCTGCCTCGATGCCCTTACAACCTTTTATGAATCAACTGGGAGGAGGATAATATCCTATTGGACAGGGCCATTTTGTATAATGAAACCTTTCATGGAACCATTATTCCCTGGGAGCATGGTGTTAGAATATAATGGATGTTGTCATTTAACCATAGAAAATATCACTATTGTCACCTAACCATAGCCTGAAGACACCCCCGAGCACCTTAACCTTGACAGATAATCATTCTGGAAGAAAACCCTAGGATATATAGCAAACAACATAGCCCAACTTTCTCCAAGGATAGCGCACCAAATAGGAGTAACAAGAGATGATCACAGAGTCCAAACCATAACCAAGAGAGAGTCCAGGACAAAAATGAATTGCTAGCTACAACAGCTGCAATGACATCTCTCCTCCAAACTTGCGTACAAACTGTCCAACTGCAGTGCGCACAAGTGATGATTCTGCAGTTCTGAGAATGCCTGCTAGACTGAAGACTAACCTCCTGTATTTATACAAAAACTGGAAAACTACCTAGGCTGACTTCTCATTCTGGGTGCCTATTTACTTAGTATATAATATTTCCATTAGCTGACTTCTTCTCTTGGAGGCTAATAACCTAATACAAATTATCCTCTTGAGACGACTTGTCTTCTAGGGTTATTAGCCAACTAATTTAGGGTTTCTTATTGCTTCCGAAAATATTCTATTCTCATCACGTTTACATATGGAGGTAAATACCTCCTGCAACTACCATAATATTAAAACTCCCTCCTAGATAGAGATGTATTTGAAAGTAATGGTCTTGAGCACAAACATACCATTTACCCGGTAGCATCAACATAGTCATATAGACTATATCATGACTAGATCATGAGCACCATCATCACTATCAGTGTCATTAGTTGCATCATCTCTCGAAACCATACTCCATATGAGTAATCAGACATGATGATGGATAAGTCACTCACTCCACAAAGTGACACAAGAGCCATTATTCTAATCTGGACATATGTCCTAGAAGAATAAATGTTCTGAACCATTTTCTGTCTGGGAAATCTCTGTCCATTGATCATCAATATAGCTAATAACCATTTCCAAGACTAATGATAGTCTTCAATGCGATTGGAATAATGTCATTCAATAGAAAACAACTGTGTCTATCCATAGTAGCACACAACTACAATCCATTGGTACACTGCCACACCAAGTAGCACACAAATACTTGATCAGTGACATATAGTCACAATCAGTGGAACACATCCACTATAGTAGTATACATCTACTGTCTAGAGACATACAGTATCCATACCAATCATATCATCAACCTGTATAGAAAACATTGTCATGATATATAAAATGAATCATCTGGGCCATTCTTCCACTCACATCTGTGATATCTGGAAGAGCATATGCCCTATGAAAGTAAAACATCAACGATGAGTTATATGGACTATTCTTCTCAAGCAAGGAAGAATAATTGTCCTGATTTCTGAGCCTGGACCATTCACCTATCTGGGCCATTCCTCTGACACTAAAAAAAGTGCAACCTTGAGAGAATGAATCTTCCCTAGGGAATGTCTATCCTTGATTGTTGAACCTGGACCATTCGCTTATCTGGGCCATTCCTCCGACACTAAACAAATTGAAACCTGGAGAGAATGAATCTGCCCTAGGGAGTGACTATCCAGACCATTTCCTAAGGAAATGATTGTCCTGCACCAACCTCCAAAACAGACCATTATTAGAAATTGCTCACAACTGTGAGCTTCGAAAGAATGACTATCCAGGAAAGGCAGACCAATCTTCTTGACCACTACTTAGAGTGACAGTCAAGAAGAGATATTTTCCTAGACCATTCCCTATGTTAACCACAAGGGGAATCACTTTCTATGGTACATTAGAAATCCATCGAACCATTTTCATTATGAAAATGACCATTCAATCCGAACCATTTTCCAAACTGGAAAATGCATGTCCGTCAGAAATCTCAAACCACTTTCCGAACTGGGAAGGAACTTATCATCCTGGACCATTTTTCGAACTGAAAAATGACTGTCCATAAATCAATAACACATCAGTGCTCCCTCCCTACCTGGGAGTCATCTCTTCCTTTTTCAATAAGGAAGTCATCTCCACGAGCTCCAGCTTGAGTACACAAACTCTTTCATCTTGAACATAGGCTTTACCAAAATGTTTGCTTATCTGCTCATCTGTGAAGATATATATTGTAGAACCACTTTTCCTTTCTGGACTTCATCATAGAGAATTTAATGCTTGATCTCAATGTACTTTGGTCTTTCTGGAACATTGTTTTTCTTAAGGATTCATATAACTATGATCATCATAGTTGAATTCAACTATTTTATTTCTTGTTAGCTCATAACATCATGGAAAGGGTCAAACTTGGAACATATCCAAGTGGTACTTCTTCTGTTGTCATGAGATCTTTGTCATGGATTGGCAATCCATCATCCTTGATTTTTGAGTAACCATTCTGATACCGTATCTTTGTTATAGAATGTTTTTCACCATGCTTATGTTGTGCATTGGAGGCTCCGCACCAAGTTGTTTGAATCCATAAAAAACCTTTTTCCATCTACATACAATAGTCTCTTCCTAGTATACCTCAAAGCCTTGAGGTTGTTGGATTACCGAGAGGGGGAGTGAATCAATAATAGAGCAATTTAATCCCTTTTAAACATATAATCAAAGTGTTATATGAATGAATCATTATTAGCCAATAACTACAGAGTAAATAAGCAATGAACAAATGAACAATCATACACAATACACAATACACTAGTGTTTTACGTGGAAACCCAAATCGGGAGAAAAACACGAAATGCTTTTTCTTATATTTCTTTAAGAATTACATTCATTGGAAGCACCAACTTCCTTTGTTTTCCAGCTGCAACTGGAAGGAGGCTCCAACCCCCTAGTTTCTCAGGCTACAACATGAGGGAAGATCCAACTCCCCAATTCTCTGGCTACAACCAGAAGGAGGATACAACCCCTTATGTTCTATGGCTACAACCAGAAGGTGGCTACAATCACTTGTCCTTGCCCCGTCCTGCCACCCTGAAGTAGAAGTAGAATGATGGAACCACTGTCACACTATCACTGTGAGATATACCGATGTAAACCTGTACCAATAAATTTGAACCATGCATCAACCATGCATCAACTTGTACCTTAACCTGTAATCAACCTGTACCATAAACAAGTGCATCAACCATGCACCAACTTGTAATCAACCTGTACCATAAACAAGTGCATCAACCATGCACCAACCTGTAATCAACCTGTACCAT
>ML795354.1:374736-399088 GCA_009831015.1 Picea engelmannii
AAGTGCATCAACCATGCACCAACTTGTAATCAACCTGTACCATAAACAAGTGCATCAACCATGCACCAACCTGTAATCAACCTGTACCATAAACAAGTGCATCAACCATGCACCAACCTGTAATCAACCTGTACCATAAAAAATTTCATCCAACCATGTACCAAGTATGTACCAATCATGTGTCAACTACTCATCAACTATGACTCATCAATATGTATCAACATCATCAACTATACACCTCATGTATGTGCCAACTCATCAACTACTTGTCTCAACCATGTAATCAACATGTACCTCAACCAAAATCCCTCATCAATTTCATCATCCAAATCTGATTTGTATCTCTGTAATAGACCTAGTGTATATAATCACATTCCTATAAACCTTCCTTAACTTTAACAACAAGAGACTAGAATTTTCATCAAACTTTTCTTTAGTCTCACAAGACTAGTTTTGGATTAGTCAACAACCCTGACTTGAAATAATCATAACTTTGTACCTGTAATGAATAAAGATCTGAAACTGATACACAATGTTATTTAGTGTGTTTTTTGCAATTCCTCCAAGTGTCACTACTTGGAACCTCTCAGAAAAGGAGTTATAGCAAAAATGACATACCTTTCTGAATTTTGGCTTATTCTAGAGAGCGACCTTGTAGAGCGTGCCCCGCACAAAATATTTGATGAATTGATATGAAAATTTTACAAAACATACTATATAGTATACCCTAACCAACACATTTGGTCTCACTGAATTTGGATCTTTTATGAAGAAGTTATGATGTTTTTACCCGAAACACCTGATTTTGACTAGTTTCAGGACTGGCCACAAACCCTATTTTCCACGGAGTGTAACTCCCAAAATACAACGACCCACAAGATTAATTTTTTACCACAGATACTTGGATATGTTTTCTCAATAGAATAGAAATTTCAGGATCTGAATCATTATAGAAAAAACGTTATAGCGTAAATGGTGAGATGACCTGTAAATACATACCTTAGAAGGCGTCATCAAAAGAATTTATCCTTCCTTGCATTTCGGCCTTCTTTTCTTCACTTTATTCAGAATTTAGGCTTAGATATCCTTGGTTACCTCAAAAACATATAGATATTCAATATTCTCAAGTGTGTTTCAAATGAGATAGCCTTGCCTCTTATTTATACTCTCCAAGTAGCTTCCTTAAAAACATCTTCTAGGTCACTTGGCCCACTTTCCTTATTTTAGGGTTGGGTCCACTTCTAATTTCTCCATTAAATTTATTATTGAAATAATTTATTTTGTATTCAATTTGAATTATAATACACTAATCACTTCACTTTATTATTTACCTTTTAAAATTTCTTAAACCACTTTGACTACTTTGATCTTTTGGGACTTCCAGATGACATATGAGGGTCCTCCAACTTCGTAAGGCCATAACTCTCAAACCGTGAGGAGTTATGTGACGTTCCAAATACCACCAGAAATGGCATGACATGTACTATCCATATAGAATAGTATTATTTGAAAATATATCATAACTCATACCATTACCCATCAAACAAGCTTGGGTACATTACCCAAACCCGGGGTCTCCAACTTCTCATGGCCATAACTCTCTAACCGTGAGGAATTATGTGATGTTCCACATACCACTGGAAATGAAATGACAAGAACTATCCATATAGGATATTTTTCCCTGAAAAATTCACTGTCCTTTATCTCATTATTCCACAATTAAGAATGGGTTCTCTTACTCCACAAAGCATCTTCCCATGAGGGATTTCACCATAAGAGGATCACTTTAAAGTTCATCCATATTTACTTCTTATCAACAATGAAAAAACAATAATGAGTCATATTTACATCAAACAATATTGGGTCCATTACCCAAACCTTTGTGCTAAGGGTCTTTCTTCAAGGGTTGACATCAATGACAACCAACCTTAATCAACAGTTCTGCATACATTCTTTGTTCAATTATTCTGGAGAACATTATTTGCATTCATCTGATGTAAACTCCAACCCATGGATATTACAGACGATATAATGGCTCATGTAGAGGTATGTCTGGCTTACTAGAACAAGAAATCATCATAGTCTTCTCTCTCCATCTGGGAGAAACCTCTAGTTCTAGATCTCACAATGCTTACATTCATAAGTATTCCATACACTGTTCTTCATCACAACTTTTGTTTCCTCTGCTTGATTTTTTTTAGTGAGTTCAGGTCAGGCTAGTATTCTTGTGATTCTCGATACAATGACTAGGTGTTCTGTATTTTCTTTTTCTATTGAAATCTTCATGTTTTTCCTTATGTTTTTTTTTAGCTCTTAGGTCCATGGAGTTTTCTATAGATTCCATTCCCTGAAGATTCCAACTTCTTCCTTTCACCATAGGATCATGGATGTGGATAGACAACTAGGGATACTTTAAGGCTTCTTTTCGAAGAAGACTTCTTCTAAGGTCACACTGAGCACGTGCTTCTTTTTCATGGTTGATTTCATGGATAGATACTTCATCATATTCAATGGATCATATAATTTAGGATTATCTCCCTCCTAATACTTGCTTCATGCATGAATGCATGCTCTTCTTTTGTAAATATATAATTGTCTCTCTCCATCTAGGAGAGTCCACACTTTCGTCTACATCCTTATTGCCTTTTGTAAAGTGTCACAAATATTTTTTCCAATTTCCTCTTGATTGCTGACTTCTTTCTGTCTTTACTTATTCTAGGTTTCTTCAAGATTGATTCTGATTTCAGCTTATCTTGCAGTTGTTAGTTATGTAATATCTTCCACATGAATTTTTACCATGGATTGTTGATGTACTTCATCCTTTCATGTGTATTTTCTGACTTGTAGTCATAGTGATAGCAATCCTTATCTTGTTGTTCTTCCATAGGTTTAGTTTCTCTTGGAACATACTATATTCTAGGAAATATATATGCAAGATATGTACATAAAACATGGTATGTACAAGAACTATGAGGATTATTTTTACCTTGTCTTAGAAGAAGAAGTATGTTTCATTCTGCTTAGTCTTCTTTGAAGGTTCCTTTTAATTGGTAAATGATGCTTCGTGTGTCTGCTTCCTTTTCTTTATCTCGGGACAATGATTCTTGTAGTGACCCTATTTTCGACAGTTGAAGCATTGTATTTTTGACATATCTTTCTCTTGACTTGTCTTCTTCCTGGAGCCAAACTTCCTTTTATTCTTGAAATTATTGAACCTTGTTGTGAAAGCTTGATCATCATACTTATTTTGGGGTTTCTCTTTTGAACTAATCCTTGATTCTTCTTGTGCACAACAAGCCCAAAGTTATTCAAATGTAGGATACTCCTTCCTTGTGTTCATTCTTGCGGAAAATGCATCCCATGTCTTGGGAATACCATTGAGTACTATGTTTACCAATTCCTTCTCTGAAATGATCTCTTCAATAGCTTCTAGTTGATCTCTTAACTGAGATATTCTCACAAAGTATGATGTTATGTTGTCATCATCATTCATCTTCATGTCACAGAGCTCATTCTTCATACTCATTACTTGTCCAATGTTTATGACTGAGAAGATATTTGTTAGGGAATCGTACATCTTTTTAGATGAATCAAGATGGGATATGTAGGGTATCAGGTGGTATTTTATAGATTCCACTATGATACTCATGGCATTGATGTCATTGTCTTTGAACTTCTCCATAACTGCAACTTTTTTTGGTTCCTTTTATTTTCCTTCTTCAAACTATGGTTCCACAATCTTTCCTTTCACGATATCCACCACTTTATTTTTGGCAAGGATGAAATCAATCTTTGTCTTCCATGCTCTGAAGTTAGAAGCCCCATCTAACTTATTTTCTGACTTCATAGAGTAAGTCATGGTTGCCTTGACTTGGTAAACCCTAGATTTGACCAAAAACTCAACCTTGACATCTTATCTTGCTGAGAGTACCAGGAGATGCGCTATACTAGGGTGCACTAGTGTATCCGGAAACTAGTTCAATCCCTTCACTTAAGGTGCCTGAATGAAAGGATTAGGGTTTCTACAACTGCACTTTCTAGTAACCCTAGTGGCTGTGCTTTGGTAACTGATCCTGCTAGAAACCCTAGCGAAAGTTCTTCAACGAGTTTAGTATCCTTATGGCTATGCTCCCTTCGAGTGGTTAGACTGAATGAAGGAGGTGTGGGCCCATAACCTATTATAATATAATGGAATTGCTCGTTTAACCATAGACAATATCACTATTTTCACCCAACCATAGGCCAAATCCACCCCCAAGCACCTTAACCTTGATAGAGAATCATTCCAGAAGAAAAACCTAGGCTATATAGCCAAACAAGATAGCGCACATCTCTCCAAGGATAGCACACCAAATAGGAGTAACAAGAGTTGATCAGAGAGTCCAAACCATAACCAAGAGAGAGTCCAGGCCAAAACTAAATTTCTCGTTGCAGTAGCTGCAACGACATCTCTCCTCCAAACTTGCTCACAAACTGGCCAACTGCAGTGTGTACAAGTGATGCTTCCACAGTTCTGAGGATGCCTGCTAGAATCAATATTGGGCTCTAGTATTTATACTAAAACTGGAAAACTACCTGGGCCGGCTTCTCATTCTAGGTGCCTATTTACTTAGCATATAATATTTCCTTTAGATGAATTCTTCTCTTGGAGGCTAATAACCTAATACAAATTATCCTCTTGAGCTGACTTGTCTTCTAGGGTTATTAGCCAACTAATTTAGGGTTTCTTCTTGCTTCCTGAAATATTCTATTCTCGTCAATTTTACACGTGGGGGTAAATATCTCCCGCAACTACCATAATATAAACACATGGTACACTGCAAACCTGACTCCCTTCCCTGGCCACGTTAAATCTTCCATATTTGTCAAAATTAATGAATGACCCTGTATGTTAGCGCTCTGTAAACTTCATTCGGCTGAGGAAATGAATGACAAAGGAAAACTACAAACCAATTTGGAAGCCCAAAACTAGCCTTTCGGACCTGGAGAGGGCTCTCTCTAGAGACTTCGTCTCTATACAAGATATAACTTTAACTCTGGGCTGGATTTAACACCTTTAAATAGTATTTTGTGGTTCTATTGGTGAAAGAAATCAATACCTTGGGATATGGAGTCGATCTAATGAAAATGATAGAAACAAATGACTTAGTGACCGAACTTGAGAGGATAAAGGCTAAATGAGAAACAATCTTCAGTTAAAAATTGTTGTGTGTGGCGAGAGAAAAACACATGAAGCAACTCAGATCACTGATGGGGATGAATTTAGAGTTAACTTAGAAGAAACACAGTTTGTCTAAATGGTGCAAATCTTAGAGCACTGTGCAGTGAATTCTAGATTAGAAATCATGTTTCGATTTAGACAGAACTGAAAGATGTGAATATAAAGAGAACAATAAAGAACATATGAAAAGAAAGAATACAATACATCAGACTTCCACTGTTATAATCTTTTCATCAAAGATTAAGGACTTTTGCATTGAGTTTCAATCAGATCAAAAAACTACAATCAATAGTCATTGTCTACACTGTTTTGCAAACCAACCTGGCTTACATTGAAAAGATAGAATATATAGACAAGGGTGTGCCTCTTGGGATACCATGCTCTCTAAATACTATCCATAGAAACTAGGTTTCTACTACCCTCTATTAGATGGATCTTTGAATGGCCTTTCACTAAAAATAGAATTGGCTGCACTCGGTTGCATCATAGTCTCTCATCTTTGCCATGATGTTTTAGTCATCAGGAAGATCTCGTCGTTAGAAAATGATGTGTCGATGATTTCCTTTGATAGGGCATCTGGACAATCAAGTGTTCTGTCAGACTCCTGCCACACATTGTAATGGCCATGATCTCTACCACGAGATCATTTGCTGGTGCGTGCATGTGGCGGGTGACTACAGACCATTAAAGATGTCTCCAACATGATGACCCCAGATAGGGAACAATGCCTCTTCCTCAAACTTTCGCACATCTAACATACATATTTTCTTCACCATGAGATTCCATCATTGTGCGTCATATGTTTTCCGTGCGAGTATCTACCAGATTCTAAGTCCGCGCCACATCCGAGGAGACAAAAAACAGGTTCGATTGATCATGCATCTAGTCTCATTTGCAGTTCAGATACTCAAAGATTTCTCCTGAGAGAAAAATTTCACCTTTTCAGGTTCATCACTTTCCTTTGTATAAACGCGTTCCCTTACAACTTCTTCTGTGCACTGGCGAGAGCCGTGCGAACTTTCTCCATGGTCAATTTACATTCCCTAAAGTGTTTTGCATTCCTCTCTTCTGACACCCTCTGTGTTTCACGCAACTGTATGATCGTATCATGTGCTTCCCTGAGCTGTCTCTTTAGCTAAGGAGTGTTTCCCTTGTGGCCTTGTGATGCTGATACTTCGAGGGTATTTATTGCTAACTGTTGTCTCAGCTCTATGTTTTACTAGTATAGCTCAACAATAGCGAGTTGTGCTTGCTTCAGCTACTGTGACAACTCATGAAAATATGAGATTTCGATGTCTGTTCTCCTCCTTCTTCCCCAATTTACTCGACTTGTGCTTTCAACGGGCTCCATCCGAATAGTGTGTATGAGTAATTCTTTGACAGCTGACTTTGCACGTGGCTCACTCAGGACTCGGGTCTCCCCAACTTCCTTGTTTTTCCTTGGCCTACCCCTTCTCTGGGGTATTGGTTGTTGGGGGACAAGGCTTCCAATGTCCTTCCTTCCTGTGCAACCCTTCTCGCTTCAGCCTCCATGCGGTGCGATGTTATCCTTTCCATAGGTAAAGGAAAATCTCCCTTTGGATCCTTGGGGATTCCTTCTGTAAGTAGAAACAAATCCCAGTTATTTCCCAACCACCTTAACTCCTCCATCAACAGTAATTTAATCAGCAAGACATGTGGTATTTTCCTCTTCTGTTGATCTGTTTTAGCTCAAGCATTGTCTGCCATTTCTCGAAGGCTTTGGTGTAAGAAAAAGGGAACATTTAACATTCTCCTCCCTGTGAAGTGCATCAAAAATCTAATGTGATATGAATGTATTCTATCAAACCTTCCCTCACAAATGAAATATTTCTTAATCACTTCCATGAGTTTCTGAGAAGGCCCCTGCAAATATCTACTTCGAACGCATGTTTCGACCTTCCCACCTAAGCAGTCTAGCTTGATAAAGTATTCATAACACCGCACGTCCAAAGAGATGCCTTTAAACCATCTTTCACAACATGAAGGGATCTCTGTCTTGGCCGACAAAGTTTCCTCTGTCACTTGGAAAATGACACCTGCAATCACGAACCTGAGTGTGAACTGCTTTGCTATTTTCATGTTGAATCCTTGGATTTTTCTGCAAAATTTCATGCAACCAACCTGCTCAAAAGACACCCTAACCTCGATATCTTCATTGACCAATGTCAATATTTGAAGCTTGGGCCCAACATTCCTGCCACTTCGCACACCTTTCCTTATGTTCTGGGATTTCGTCATGGTATAAATCATATTGGTTCTATGCATGATGGATTTTGTGCAAGCCAGAGGCAATAATCTCAATTGACCTGGGCTTGCGAGAAGAATAACAGGCGATGTGTAAACTCGATTGATGAACATAATGCATGTAGAGCGCTCGAAATTTATAATCGTGTGGGTGAGAGATGGAAACGTGCTGGGGGGAACTGAACTCATGGTGACTGAAGTTTTAAGAGAGAGCTTGAATATTTTCGCAGTACATCCGCACGATGGGTACACTTTAGAGTGTGTGAAGTACAACTGATAAGAGTGGAAATGCATATGTGATACGAGCAATGTGTTTTTTCATTCTATCTGACTTCATAATGAGCTGATTATGGTCACTTTGTCTACCAAAGTGAATTCTATTTAAAAAATTGCCTCGACTTTAGGAACATAAGACCTTCTCTTCTGACAGGACTTGACTCTTTGGGAAAAGTGCTTTACCCCTTACACATGTTTTGGATCTGATATCCCTTCCTGACTCCAAGGGCCAACCGACCACTTCCTGAATTCGACTCCTGCGCCTTTTCGGTACCTAAACTCACTTTCTTTGACACACAGACTCTGACTCAACTAAGATCGAATCTAACTAAAAAAATGACATCTCTAACACTATGCATCACGATCCATCATGGCCCCCTGTCCCCACTAATCTTCCTTTTGACATTCCAAAGATTCAAGGAAATACTAGTAAGGAACCTGGTGATCATGTCATCACCTTTCACCTATGGTTCTCTTCTAACTCCCTTAATCACTATTATATTCATTTGAGTCTATTTCAATGCACCCTCACGGGGGTTTCCATAAAGTGGTACATTGAGCTACCTGGGGCACCTAAAAAACTTTCAATTAGATGGTTTTGGTTTTTCTCGATCACTTCCAATTATTGGTTCGTTATGATGCCGGCCTATAACTCTTATCAACTTTTTGGAAAGATAAATCCACCCATATCTCCGACCATATCCAAGAGTGGCATAGAAAAAAGAGGTTGATTAAATCTTACATTCCTCTATATTGTTTGTTAGAATGGATCCTCAAGTATTTGTTTGCTTATATTTCAAAGGATGTTTCTACATCCAAGTTGACATCTGAGGAAGAAGCCATCTTCAAATCCAAAAACATAGATCTTATATATTCTCAATATGGGATGATTTATGAGATTATTCCTAAGACACCATGGTCAAACTATGATCCTAGACAAAATCCCATACCTCATGCTGATGGCATCGTAGGCTCTGCAAGTGATAAGACTATAGACTTGGTGATAAACCAACTAAAAGATTTGTCTCTTAGCCATCCTGTAGCAGGAAAATATTTGGCTTCATCCTCCACCACCCAGATGACAAGCGTTTGTTTTGTGCAGTCGTCATCAATATGGTAGCTAACAAACCAAAAGGAAAAAAGGAAAGGAAAAGGTAATAATCATAAGGGTGGGAAGAATTATAAGAATAATAAATCAAAGGACAACAATAATAACAATAATTTGAATAATAATGCTAGTGAAGGAAAGAAAGAAAATAGGAAGGTGAAGTTTCAGTGTAAACTTTGTGAATATGTTCACCTTACTCACTTATGCCCCAAAATTGAGGAAGCCTCGAGGCTCATTGTGAAGCAACAACCTCTTGTGTTGACCAACCTATTTCCACATAACCAGAATATGACCTCGGGGACCTCTAACACTGTAAATGTATCGAGTGTGAGTCAAAACCCACTAGCAAATGAAGGTGGCCATCTATGCATTAGTATGGTCAAGTCTCATATTTATGTAGCCACTCGATCTCACAAATATGGTTCTTCATAGACTATTTTAGCTCCAGATCCTCCCCCTCCCTCAGAAACACATTTGCAGATTGATAAGCCTAAACCTCCAACTTGTATTCTGAAAGGATTCCTCAAGCGCTCTACCCACAATACTAATGCCAAAGCGTCCCAAAATTACTCTATTGTAGAGGATTTGGGCCAAACCCCATGCACGATGTCATCTTTGGAGGTGTTCCATATGTGTCCCTCACAAAGGAATGCCCTGCTATCTATGTTAGGATCTTGTTAGCAGCCACACATGATTTGTGATACTTATCATGATCAAAAGAGACCATACCTTTTTGTAGCTTCCATCACCTTCTATTTGTAAATGTTTATGTTTCTAAGTTTCAAGACGATGATTGGGTTAAGTTTACCTTATTGAGTTTTTTTTCGTTTGCATTTTTCGTTTGTTTAATTTTTAATTCATGACTATAAACATGAATTTAAACATAAAACTTGGCTTGGTTTCATAATCTTTTACCTTAGAAATATCGTTTTAAAAGCCACCCATATATGATTAAAATTCAAATCTTATGAAATGGTTGATTAATCCACTATCGAAATATTTGTGTATTATGGTTATCATGAATTCATTGGTTTTATAGTTCATTGTGGAAATGTTTGAATGCACAAGAACCTTGGTTAAATGTTGATATTGTTCTCACGAGTTCAATTTTCATATCAACATTCATACAAATTAGTACATGCATGTTGTACTTGCATTTTCATTTCACCTTGTTGGCCTGAAACATTAATGAGACCATTCATTATGCACATAGGGTTTTGTACTCTGTAGGGTTTGGCACTCATTGTGAGAAATAGTATGGAGTTTTATGAACCTTCTATTTTTTGTTTTCCCTAAATCTTCTATACGAGTTATTATAGCCCCCAAACTCTGTGATTTTTGTGCCATTACATCCCGCTTAGACCTGTCTCTATTGCTCATCCGTTGTAAACCTAAACCTATCCCTTCTAATATATGTTGTATCTTTGTCATAGTGGTAATGAAACCCATGGTTTGTATCAAGCCGACTGGATGCCAAGATTTTCTATTGCATGATGACGCAATTGAAGACCTGAAGGCCCATGTATGGGATGTGTTCCTCAAGAAGTTCGAATGCTATAATCTCCAAGTTGCAAAATCTTTTGCACAAATGTTTGACAATTTTAGAGCCAAGATTGGGGATATACAATTGGTATTAATAGAGGATTTCATGAGAAAGGTGACAAGATTCCCATTAAAAGGAGAGAGGTGTTTTAATAAATGGATTCACCTAGGATGACACTACAGTAAACCCTCTTTTAATTGTAAGCCCTAATTCAGATAGACCAGTAATTGAAAGCCAGGTCGTTAATTCAATTGATGGCCCATAATTTATTGAATCAGTTTCTGTTGTTGATGAAACCCCCGTGGATAAAGAATTACCATGTAGATTTTCACCTGGAAGATATCTGGAATAAGTAATTGTCGAATTAAAAGAAAAGGATTGTCATGTGACTATGAACGATTCTAGTTTAAACGTTAATGATAAACCTGTTGTGAAGAATTTATGTAAGGGAAAGAAACCATAGGGCATAGATTTAAGTTTCAGGAATAAGAATGTCGGTCATTTGATTTATAGAAAATTAATAAATCGAAAGAGTAATTTGTTGAGAACTCAACACACCCTAAAAAGGTCTATGTCAAATTTTTACTTTTTGGGTACAACTTGATCTTTCACACTGTTTGATTGCACTTCAGTATGAAACTACTACTTGTGCTTATCATTTATGTTTTCATGTTGAGTCATTTGAAGTCTTCTTGAACATGTGAAAATCATCTTAACTTTAAAAGGGACTAACATTTACTTAAGAAATCAATAGTCTAAACTTTTCCCCAATGCGCTTAGGAAATTCGGCATCAGGAAAGATTAAAAGTGACGAAAATCGCTTTAGAAAACCAAAATAGCTGAGCGTCAAATTTCACTGGCATCGGTAGAAGGAGGTATCTCATCTCCACGAATAATATTCACTAAATATATCTCCGAAGACCGATCCAATCGGAATTGGCAGAAAAATGAGAAGAGTCAACGTCGTGCAAGTAAAAGAGTGGTTCGCCAATCGCCGACTCTCGAAATGTTTTCGGCGTCGGATATTTACGAAGGTGATAACCCGCAAAGAAACTACACACTCTAAATATCCTTGATCGATGATCCCCTATACCTTTCGACACCAGAGGTTGTCTCAGGAGGGCACCAACGGAAAAGTACACAAGGATATCACTGATCGCCGATCTGTCCACCGGAGAGACATGACGTGATGAGACATTTCAGCCATAAGATATGTTAGGTATGATGCATTTAAAAAGTTAGTTAATTCCTGGATCATGCATTAGTTACTAATTCATGCACAAATCAAACGGGACCATTTAAGCCTGCTGATACAATGCATCTACCTTCACGCCTCCGCCATCAACCAAGTTAGAATTTATTTGTAGAGATCCGACGGTAGTTTTTTTTTAATTGCATTCATTACTCGTATTAAATAATTGATATGAATGATAGGATGTATCCCATTATATTCTTTTGAGTCATTGTGTATGAACCTATTCTGTGCAGAAAGGCGTTCAAAGCACATAGAGGAGAAATGCTAGCAATCCGGAGAAGGCTTCCAAGGTTCAGTGAGTATTAAACAACAAGTTTAGCAAGCATTACAGGTATGGATTGGCTTATGGTGTTTTACACTTCATTTCATATGTTTCCACCCAACGCTACTCTGTACGCATGTTTAAAGGACCATTTTCAATTTCAGGAATGATGCCTCTGAAGAAACCCACCACAGGCCAAAGTTGCAAGAACTAGAGGCGAGAGAATTTTCCTCCCAAATAGTTGCAAGGAAATTCAAATTCACTCCAAAACTGGTGCCCGTCATTAAGACAACCACCAAGAAGGCCTTCATCCATCCCCTGGCCTTTGGAGACACAAAGGCGAACATTGGGGCCAAAACAATATTCCCTCGCTGGGAATACTTGTTTAAGAAAATCAAGATGTAAGAACCCCTCGAGTATACCCCGCACAACGATCTTGATAAAAGAAGACTTTACGATGAAGTTCTCCTGAATGTCCACAAGGCCTATTTGCACATGGTGGAAAGAAGGACCCTAGTATTTCCCTTCATTGAAATCTTGAAATGGATTTTTGATCACACTGATTCACAGAGGTGTTTAATTAATGACGAAAATGGCGGATGCATTGGGGTTTTCCTCCCAGTAGAATTTTAGAGTTACTACAAACTCAGGGAACCGAAGGAACGTTTAAGAACTGAATTTGTTTTGAGTTTCTATCAGAAGCATGAGACCAACAATATTATGGAATCTTGGTGGAGAGAAGATAAAAATTTCACCAACCAGACCTTTGGCTGGTACCCAAAGGCTAACTTGAGAGAGCCATATATATACCTGATGGCTCTCCTTTGCAGATTGCATGGGGAGAAATATTGCTCCCAGTTTTCAAAGGCTTGGATTCCTCTAGCTTATACAGTAGCCATTTCAGGTACGAGATTCAATTAGGGTGACATCATCTCCAAACAGCTAAGTACTTGCGTATGACAAGCCCAGACGCCAAAAGAGGGATAAACCCTTTCCTTCTACATGGCCTCATATCCGTTGGACGTCATCTGTGCCAGGAATGGTTTTTCTGGAATGAACTTAAATTGGCACTCCTCCAAGCTCCCAGTCCATGTATACTTCAGCATCTTATGGGAAAATAGGTACAAGAAATCCTTTTCTCTTATATGTGACCAGTTTATTGCGCACATTTATTCCTTACTATTCAAGAAAGAGTGCCCAAGGTTGTCGGATGAAGAAAAAAAGGTTGTATCAAAAGTAGGTCATTGGTATCTAGATGAGTGCAAGACCTACATCAGGGTTTTCGACACCACAGGGGCATCCCATCTGTTACCCATATATGTCCCCGATCGACTAGTGTCAGGGAAATTTGTTATCATACCATTATGTAAGGCTATAATGCCACTTTAGTAAAAGACAAGAAGCATGCCTTCATACCTTATGGGTTTCATATTGGTTTCTACATGGTCAAGGAGACCATGCAGGCTAAATAAGAAGGGCTAAGTCAATTGTAATTTTGATTCCAGACTGGTCGTTTTCGCAAGAACAATCCCAAGGGTTTGGTCCTAAAACATGCATCGTAGGTATCATTCTGTTGACCTTATGCCCATGACCTCTTTGAAGGTGAAATTTTCACTGAAAACTCCCAACACTAGAATGAGGTGGTGACAAGGATGGTTGATCCTAAAACAACCAGATTCAAGGCCATGAGTTGGGAGGAGAAAGAGACATACTTGGAGAAAATGACTCAAGAAATTCTTAGGACCCGAGAAGGAAGGGTAATATTTGAACCAGGTGAAGCAGTGGGCGATCCCCAAGAATCCATTGAAGAGGTAGAATTTTATCAGGAATCCCTGGTACAAATCAGGGATTCCCTTGAGGTTCAAGTTGTACAAGGGATGGGGGGACTTATGTGGAATCAGGCCCAACTACTAATGAAGCGGATGCAGGATAATTCAGACCTCATCATAACACCTAGGATTCCAACCGATAGGCCAGAAGGAATACCAACAGAGCCAAGAAACCCCGATTTTACAAACCGATAACACCAATAGGTCATACGACCCTGAATATACAAAATCGTCGGTCAATTCACCGGTAGGTGGGATAAATAAACTAGAGACTGGCCGGGTGTCAGTAGAAACACATGCGCCTAATCCTTTGAGAAAGCTTATAATTATATATAGTGACGATGAAAGCCCGGAGTCATCTCATGACAACCCTGTGCATGTCCAAGAGGAAAAATGACCTAAGAAGACTTCTTCTCCTGAGTCTGAAGTGCAAACAAAGGAGGTCCTAAAAAAGGAAGCAAAAGCTGAAATTGGCCTTGAAACAAAGGAACCCGACACATCGAAAACCAGAGTAGATCTGAAGGACAAGCCCGAATTGGATGAGCCAAAGAAAGAATCCCTGTGAAAGGAAATTAGTGGTTCTGTAGCCAACAAGCAAGTAAGTAACAAGTCTATTCCTGACGTCACTATTCCTCTCAATACTCATACCCCTGATGAGTGACAGGTAGAGGTCAGGTCTTCAAGGCATAGAGAGGAAGTTCAAGAGCTCGATATTGAACAAGTATACACCACCGATAGCTTGGGAAACATACTCACATGGGGTGATCAATAGATACTTGAGTCGGTAGATGAGGTTGTAGATATCTATGTGATCTCCTATGGTCGAAAGAGAAATTCCATTGTTCAAAGGACTGAAAATAAAAGAAATATCATGTTGGATCACTCTGTCTTTATTACTACAGAGGAGAACTTGATAAACATAAAAGATGCCCGGAAAACTGAACTTATCGGTATGGGGAAGGCACTCTCAGAGGCCAGCCTTTCCAAGGCCAAAAGGGATGCAAAAGGAGATATATGCCACCCTAAAGGAGATAGAACACTTGCGCCATATGGCTGAATACTATAAAGGAACCACGTAGACCGTTGTGTACTTGAAAGGTGAGTTCAAAGAAGTTTACAATGAGTTCAAGAAAGAAAGACACCTTTTAATTGAAAAAATAGTTGAGTTCTAGGAGGACACTCTCACGACACTTGTGACCTGCAAGGATATGGAGCGATGGTATGAAAGGGAATAGCAAGAAGTAGAAAGAATCGAGTACATTGATGCAGTCCAGCAGGGCTGAGACAAAGAAGAACATGGCATTTAGATGGTAGGAAAAAGTAGTCTTAATTGCATGAAGTGATCAACCGAGTACTGGGATAAGATGTCTTGGGACCCACACCGAGAAATCCAAGAGCAGTGGATCAGATGAAAAAAGCAATGAGATAAAATTAATAAATTAATGAAGGATATCGAACTTCCCGAGTTCGACAACCCTGAAAACTTCATTGACCTAAGCGACGTAGTAGAGTCACATGCCAAACAATATTCTCGATGAACCGAAGAGCTCACAAAGATGACTGATGAGAGGCCAAGGCAAGTGCAACGATCTGCAAAGCATCTAATCAGAGCTTGAACTGTGCTACAACAGTTGAACTCCAGTCTAGTGAAGTACTGGACACATGTGATGGACATCATAGGAATAAACACGACTCCAATGGAAGAACACAAATTTCCATGGGCCCAAACTTGTGAAGAGTTGTTTATCAGTTGGTCTGAGTACGCGAGAAATCACCCTTTTTAAGAGATATCTTGGGCTGACTGTTAAATAAACTGTTAGTATAGGATGCCACGTGGTGAATTTTGTTTTTCTTAAACTGCACTTAGCCATTAATTTTAGTTAAACTTTACATTGTAAATAAAGACATCGACTAATTAGTTAAGGGTCGATGGTTGTTTCAAGAAATCTTTCTTTCTGGTTGTTAAAAATTATTTTCAAGCTGCTATGAATTGAGAAGTCCTTCTGGACCAAAGACAAAGTTATTTTCATCAAATTCATGTGTGAGTGGATGTAGATAAGAACTATTTCCTATCTCGTTTCATGAATAGATGTAACAAGTAAGAGATGTCCAATTTATTGTCAAGTTATCTGGTGCAATTCTTTGCTATTCTTTTCTTTAATGATGAAGATGATGAATCGTTGTGTGATTATGTGATGAATGATTATGGTAGATGAATTATTTTGCTTTCCGTTATCTTATTGCATATGTTTTTTCTTTCTGATAATTAGTAATCTCAGACAGTAATTGGATGCTCACATGGTTAACATATTAGTACTAGGCCTGTGGTATAGAATTGTCATTTGCATGTTTGAGTAGCAGGTTATCCCAAGATCAACCTCTTTCCCAATAGTTAGAACTTAATTTTGTTTTATTTCCAAGTTGGTTTATACTGGATTACACCTCACATTGGTCCCATCTAAGAGAAAATACAAAAGATATAGTCTAAACTGAAGGAAGATCCTTCACAAGAAAACATTAAATCCCATCGATTAATTAGCCGAATCGCAAGGTCTGGAGAGGCATTCCATTCCAAACGCTTCAAATTCTAATTGGGACTTGGTGGCGGGTTTGGTTCCTACTTGTGAACTAGGGATTTGAGACCCATAAACATAATCATATGAGCTTGATCGATCTGATCGATATCGATGATTGGTGTTTAGATCATGAGATAGACGATTTCTTGGCTCGTGAAGACCCAAAAAATCAGTGTTCCAGGAGAGAGGTTATTACCCATGTTGAACAGTATGATTTCATGACCAATTCACCCCCATGTATTAAGGGTAAAGAAGGATTTTTTGGTATCGGTCAAAACCGGGAACAAGACACAGGTAAAAATGAAGCACCCCTTGTCGACTGTGTTCCACGTCAATCTGCCATTACCTCGGTGCACTGTGATAGTTGTCTCGACTGGATAGAGCGTTACTATACAGATGATCCTCTCTTACAGGCTCGAGTTGAACTCTTGGCTGCTCAGAGTGCTCTGTTGAAACAAGAGAACCTTGACCTGAAGGCACACATAGAGAGGGAGAATAAACGATAGAGTTGAATCCAATATTTTTGGATTCAACTCTATCTTGTATGATATGAGCATTTGAATCTTGAACTAGTTTAAATATTTTTCACTCTTGGTAGTGAGGGTAACTTTGATTTGGACACATTATGGACATGTAACTTTCAAGCCTGTATGGAAAAGCTTCTCACTCCTAGACTTTAGACCTACGTGGCGCTTACCCATTGTGTTTTTCCTTTTATATTATGGAATGTTATTATGTTTATCATAGATTTAGTATTATGATCGTATGATACTTCATATTATTCAACACTTTAATTCTATCTGTAATTTGTTGTTCATATATTACATCTGTGATCATTATTTCATTTAAATATCATTGATTCATTCTTGATGTTAAATGATGTATTACATGAATGCTTAGTATTAGATTTCTTTCACTATAAGTGTTCATCATTTCAAGATCACCGGATCTGTGTGTTTATTACTCTGCTCTTATATTCCTGCTCCAAAACCACCTTTGAGTTTTCTTCTGGGAGTGTTAGCCCCAGTCTGTTACAAATTTTTCTCATAGGAAAGACAGTTGGGAGTTTGAATTGCGCAAAGACATAAACTCACTAGTTGATTAATCTCAGGTTAGTTTACTCGTATTCTATTTCTTTTGTTATTTTATTTATCAATGAAATAAGAATAATTTAAATTGGCTTTGACTGTTATGATGTTCTTATTTCAAATTGTGTTTTAATTGGTATTTCTTTAGTTCTTTAGATTTTCAACATAAAAAAGAAAATATAAAATGTATGTTCTTTCTTTATCTACTTCATAAACAATTTCAAAAAACATCGATTTCGCAAGACATCCAACAAAACTTGCAAATTGTATATACGTTGTTCAAAACCATATGTACATATCCACACTTCTATTTTTGATGTTCATAAATTATTAAATTCATATCTTTAGTATTGTAGTTTCATAGATTATTTTCATTTCTTTCATTTTTAGGACTTTAGTTGACCAATGGAGCCATTAAATCCGTCAGGTCATTTCATTCCAAATGGCTTGGGTTATTTAGACAACCCCAGTTTGGATTTGACCTTCCAGTTGACGGTGTGTCATTTACGCTCGTCAACAAATGGCACTAGAAGGAGGGCCTGGATTAAATTGATGGCACGTGGAGGTTGTAAGACTCATCCCCCACACACTTCCACTCCTGTCGTAATGCGTAGTCGATCATAAAATAACGTTACACTTGAAACAGTAACTACCTCAAATGATAACCCTGAGATTCCCATTGAACCAATGACACCAATTCCTCAAGGGGCCGACATCCAAGAAATTGTTCGTCAGTCATTCATAAAAATGCATAGTGCCTTATCCCGTATCAGACAATCTGGTAGACCACTTAATCAACCCCTTGATTTCTCGTATATCTGAGAACAACTTCAAGGGATTGGTCTACCCCAAAACCCTTTAGGTGGAAATACTACCAATCCTACTAAAACACTCGTTCCTAGAGAAGGAGGACCAGGTATTCCACCATATCCACCTGATTCTTCTCCATCCTCTTTAGGAGGAGAGTCTTCAGACGAATGCAGTTCTTCATCAGAACCATCACAGCCTTCGACACCACCAAATTACATGGAAAACCAAAATAATCCTGCCAGACCTTGGCTCGATCAATATGTCGTGACTGTACCTGGACCCCAACACCCATTACCCAAGAATCCAAAGAAATGGCTACCTAAATTCAATTCAGATTCAAAGCAATCCGCTGAGGATCACATCAAGAAATTTATGTTGGCCACTAGAATCTGAAATGTTGAACACGAGGATGTAGTATGCATATTATTCCCTTATACATTTGAGGGAAATGCCTCCACATGGTATTTCTCTCAACAACCCCAAACCATCGTCTCTTGGGACAAGTTTGAAACTTGTTTCTTGGAAAAATTCGGAGATAATAAATCTCTGGAAGTCTTGGTTATGGAACTCTCCAGCTTAAAAATGAATCCTAAGGAAAAAGTAAAAGACTTTAACCAAATATTTATTACTTTAAAGAATAAAATCCATGCAGATTCGATGCCCACTGAAATTTTAATTGTTGCATATTATGCTAAAGCCTTACACAATAATATAGCCATATGGGTCAAAAGGTATAAAAATAACACTTTATTAGAAGCCTTTGAGGAGGCACGTCAAATTGATAAAGATATATTGAGCTTGAAAGATAATCTTAATAGTGAATTTGAAACAACTTCATCCTCTAAGAAGAAAGTAAAGATTCTCACTAAGCCTCCTCAAACCAAAAATCCACAAGAAACTTTAGAATTAGAAAGCTTGCAGAAATATATCCAAAAATTGTCCAATTAGGTTATCGACATGAAGAGATCAACCGAGGAGGCATCCACAAGAAAATGAAGTTTTAAACCTCCTTTCAGAAAACCTTTTCCTCCCAGCCAACCAAAGCCGACCACAGAAGGTCTAAATTTTGAAAGTTTACAGTATGCTTTGCAAACCATCTTAGAAACACATGACAATTCTATTTATGTTCCTCCTGAAAATTATAATGATATATATGAAGAAGAGGTACTAGAAGAGGAGGATTCATCTCCCCCTATTTTCGGTCACTTATCAAACAATATCTTCCAAGCGAATTTCGAAATTGTCCACCCCTACAACACAAGAAGAAAAATGCAAAACAAACCCCCTTCTGAAGTAAGTAAAAATGTGTTTCTGAAATAGTCAAAGCACATTGAAATTAAACAAATCTTAACAACCCCAGTTTTAAAATACGATTTAATTGAAGATCTAAAAAAATTGAGGGCTAATATTTTTGTTTTTGAACTGCTGAAATTTCCCTTCATTTTGCAGAAAATGCTTCAAAGTATCGCCGAAAATAGTAAAAAGAGCGACTCTAGCAACAAAAAATCAGTAGAAATTGATTCAAATGGAGCTAAGAATGTCCCAACTAAAAAGACATCTGAACCTATAGACAAAAGGGACTTTGCATAAAAAATTATATCCAATGTAAATAAAACTGTTTTAGGGACAACAATAAAAAATTAGCAGAATTCTATTGTTAACACTCGGAAAAATGTCTCACCTTTTTTGTTAACCTTTGAAATTTTTAATAGGAATTTACATAATTGTATGGTCAATTCTGACACATCATAAAACATGATGCCTCTATCTGTATGCCAAAAAATTAATGTAGAAGTTAAACCTTCTGATCTCAAAATCATTTATCTAGATCGAACAAACGTTAAAGTAATTGGTGAGCTTAAGAATGTACTGATTAGACTATCGTCCAATCATAAGGTTCATCAGATAATTGATATTATCATTGTTGATATCCCTGAAGTTTATGGCTTGTTTTTAAGAAGGGATTGGTCAGAACAGTTGTACGGTTACTTTGCCACAGATTGGTCTCACTTGTGGCTGCCTGAAAATGGACAGCCCAACAAAATCAGGATAAACAAAGAATGTTATCTTAAGCATATTGTAATGGATCTTAATGATACTAATGATTCTTTCATCACTTTTGTAAATTCATTTGAAACACAGTGAATGAAAACCTTCTTCGGTAATTTCATGACCAAAATCTCTTCTATCACTGATCCTGGGAAGCAATTTGAAGTTATAACCTATATTCAAACACTAGCTTTGTCGAGTGTGCCAAGTGTTTCTGACGATGCATAGATCTGGTCCTTATACTTTGACGGATCCAAATCCAAAGAAGGAGCAGGTGTTGGTTGTGTACTCATCGATCCTACAGGTAATAAGACTTTTATTGCTTGTCGGTTTGAGTTCAAATGTACTAATAACACGGTCGAGTACGAAGCACTTCTACAAGGACTCATGAAAGATTTGGATATGGACTTGCGGAATTTGATAGTATTTGATGATTCGGAAATCATGGTTAGGCAGGTAAGAAACAATATACATTGCTTATCACCACACCTGAAAAGATACCAAACAGAGGTATGGATTTTAATGCATAAATTTTCATCATTCAACATAAATTCCATTCCTAGATTGAGTAATTTAGAAGATGATTTATTGGCCAATGTTGCTTCTAAACTATTTTCTGTTTAAGGTCTTTCCCCTAATGTGTTTTCAATTGAATTTTTTTTCAGGCCATTGATCCCGGATAACATTACAAATTGGAGAGTATTCGATTATGACTAACAGATTATCAACTTTCTTCATATGGAAGACACCTTCCAAGGTGCAGTCATTGATGAAGGTACTCATGATGAGAACCTTCAAAATTTCACGGTAATGTCTGATCCTCGATCTTCTGAATCGACATCCGAGCTGGTAAACTCTATCCCTGGATCTATCGTAAGACTAGAGAAATTTTATGACTTGCATGATAAATTTCGAGGGACAGTAAATTGTAAAACTGACAATTCTTCTTTGATTTATGAAATGGTTAATTTAGGAACAAAGGATAATCCTCAAAATGTTAATCTGGGAAAGGGATGTTCCAAGCATGAAATATCTTCTTTTATAAATCTATTTAAATAATTTAAAGACATTTTTTCTTGGACGTATGATGACTTGAAAACATTTGACCCTAACATCATACAACATGTTATCCCCATGAAACCCTAGACTCAACCTTTTCAACAAAAAATGAGGAAGATTCATCCTAAATTGGAACCCACTGTTAAAATATAACTAAACAAATTATTAACTGCAAAGATAATTTTCCCGGTTAGGCACACGCAATGGGTGTCTAATTTAGTCCCTGTAAGGAAGAAAAGTGATGAAATTAGACTCTGTGTCAATTTTCAGAACTTAAACCGAACATCTGATAAAGACAACTACCCTGTTCCTCAAATGTAACAAATACTACAACAAGTGTTTGGTTCCTAAAGACTATCTCAGCTAGACGGTTTTTCAGGATACAACCAGGTCCTCATGTCCCCCTTAGATCAGCTTAAAACCACCTTTCTCACCCCATGTGTCACTTATGCCTACAGGAAAATGCCTTTTGGACTGATAAAAATCGGTGCCACTTTTCAGAGAGAAATGGATATTGTTTTTTGTGGCCTCATTAACCAATCAGTTGTGGTATACCTTGATGATGTCACCATCTTCTCTAAAAACAAGAAAGATCACTTGTCTCACCTCAGGGTTGTTCTGGAACGATGCCGCAAGTTCAACATATCTTTCAACCCTAATAAATCGGTCTTTGCAGTGGAGAAAGGTAAACTTCTTGGGTTTATAGTGTCTATGGATGGAATCATTATTGACCCTTAAAGAACCCAATCTATTGCTAAACTCCCCCTCCTTCTTCCTAAAAATCCATGCAGTCCTTTTTGGGAAAAATTAATTTTGTCAGAAGGTTTGTTTGAAGTTTCTCAGAAATGGTGAGACCATGACATAACTTAATTAAAAAATATGTTTTGTATCGTTGGGGACCACAAGAAATTCAGGATTTCGACTCAATTATAAAAGCAATAATAAAAACCCCTTCCTTGATGAGTCCCGATTTTTCTCAGGATTTCACTCTTTACAACTTTGCTTCTGACCAATCTTATGCTGCTATACTTACGCAGAAAAAAACTGAAAGAAATGAAATACCCATGGCCTTCATGAGCTCATATTTTAAAGGAGAAGATATTAATTATCCAACAATAGATAAACAAGCATATGATGTTTTCAAAGAATTGAAGCACTTCCAGTCTTACCTTTTGAAATCCAGAACCAAGGTTATTGTTCCGTACCCTGCTGTGAGAAACCTGTTAGTACAAAAAGAGATGGGTGAGAAAAGGGCAAATTGGATGACTTCGTTACAGGAATATGACCTTGAAATAACTCCTGCACAAATTATTAGAGATCGAGGCCTGTGTAAACTAGTGGCCGATTCAGTTGAAGAACAAGAAAGTCAAATGAACACCTCAATTGTAAATCAACACAACCAAAAATAGATTAGTTGTGCACAAGTTACACCCAATTCTTGGTATGATAAAATTATATTTTATTTGACACATGGATCTGCTCCCTACAATCTTTATCCTAAAAACATAATAGCACTTAGGCTTAAATTTGCATCTTTCTAGTTAATAAATGATGTATTGTTTTGAAAGAACTTTGATGGTGTTCTTATGCATTGTTTAGAGAAGGAAGAGTCAGAACAAGTTCTATATGAACTTCATGCAGGTGAAGCCAGTGGCCACTTTGGTGGAGATACCACCGCCCACAAAGTGATAAGAGTTGGGTACTATTGGCCTACCTTGTTTAAATATTCCCATGCGTTGTGTCATAAATGCATAATCTTCCAAAAGGTTGTAGGACGGGTGAAAAAGGAAACATTCCCTTTGCAGCCTGTCATTGTAGATGCCCCTTTTCAACAATGGGGCCTTGAGATCATAGGACCAATTAATCCCTCTTCTTCACAGCATCATAAGTATATCCTTACAACAATGGATTATTTTACTAGATGGTCTGAATCTATACCTTTAAAAGTGGTGAACACACATCACGTAGTATCTTTCCTAAACTCTCATATCATCACTCGATTTGGCATTCCTGAAGGTCTAGTTTTTGATAACGCCTCTTAATTTTCATCCCTTGATATGAACACTTTTTCTCTGGAAAAAGGGATTAAACTGAAGTATTCTACAAACTACTACCCTCAAGGAAATGGCTGATAAGAATCAACAAACAAAAATTTAATCAAGATTATTAAAAGGACAGTTTCAGAAAATCACAAGAACTTGCATAATGCACTGTATAATGCACTTTGGGATGATAGGGTAACCCCAAAAGCCTATGTTGGTAATTACCCTTTCTTCCTCATCTACGGAAGATAATCAATTCTCCCTCCACATGTTTTACTTCATTCTCTGCAATTGTCGCAGAATTTTCAAGAAGAGGAGTGCCCTCCTCTAGACAATTGAATAAATGCCTTATTAAAACTGGAGGAAGTGAGAACACAAGCAAAGCAGAAACTAGATCAGCATCAACAAATTGTAAAAAGTTGGTTTGATTCAAATTCGCCTTCAGATAGGAATTCCGATGTCGAAGAGTTGGTTCTCAAGTGGGACAAAGCTCACGAGGGAAAGGGGGAACACACCAAGTTCCAAAATCTATGGCTGGGACCATTTGTAATTTCTGAAAAAATGGGTCTCAGCTCTTTCCATCTATATAATTTGGAGGGACAACCCGACACTTTCCCAGTGAATGGCCAAGCTCTCAAGAGGTATTTCACTTGTTGATTTTTGTTCCACTCTTTTGTAAATATATTTTTTAATTTTCTTTTCTATTTTTTATTATGGTTCTTTTTGCTTGGTTTTGATTTGTTTTCTGAATAATTATGTCTAAGTCACCATCTCATTTGTGGAATGGAATCAGAATTTTTGTTCGTTAGAAGCAATGGATAACTTCACAAGCACCTGAGCAGTAAGTGCTAAAACTTAGATCAACAGAAGTGAGTTTCTGTTCAAATCAGTGTTTCGGGTTTCTCATTGAAATTACAAGTAGACGTGATTGTCATTAATAAACTTCTAACGCTATCCCTGTTTTCAGAA
>ML795354.1:409712-488070 GCA_009831015.1 Picea engelmannii
TTTTCGTTTGTTTAATTTTTAATTCATGACTATAAACATGAATTTAAACATAAAACTTGGCTTGGTTTCATAATCTTTTACCTTAGAAATATCGTTTTAAAAGCCACCCATATATGATTAAAATTCAAATCTTATGAAATGGTTGATTAATCCACTATCGAAATATTTGTGTATTATGGTTATCATGAATTCATTGGTTTTATAGTTCATTGTGGAAATGTTTGAATGCACAAGAACCTTGGTTAAATGTTGATATTGTTCTCACGAGTTCAATTTTCATATCAACATTCATACAAATTAGTACATGCATGTTGTACTTGCATTTTCATTTCACCTTGTTGGCCTGAAACATTAATGAGACCATTCATTATGCACATAGGGTTTTGTACTCTGTAGGGTTTGGCACTCATTGTGAGAAATAGTATGGAGTTTTATGAACCTTCTATTTTTTGTTTTCCCTAAATCTTCTATACGAGTTATTATAGCCCCCAAACTCTGTGATTTTTGTGCCATTACATCCCGCTTAGACCTGTCTCTATTGCTCATCCGTTGTAAACCTAAACCTATCCCTTCTAATATATGTTGTATCTTTGTCATAGTGGTAATGAAACCCATGGTTTGTATCAAGCCGACTGGATGCCAAGATTTTCTATTGCATGATGACGCAATTGAAGACCTGAAGGCCCATGTATGGGATGTGTTCCTCAAGAAGTTCGAATGCTATAATCTCCAAGTTGCAAAATCTTTTGCACAAATGTTTGACAATTTTAGAGCCAAGATTGGGGATATACAATTGGTATTAATAGAGGATTTCATGAGAAAGGTGACAAGATTCCCATTAAAAGGAGAGAGGTGTTTTAATAAATGGATTCACCTAGGATGACACTACAGTAAACCCTCTTTTAATTGTAAGCCCTAATTCAGATAGACCAGTAATTGAAAGCCAGGTCGTTAATTCAATTGATGGCCCATAATTTATTGAATCAGTTTCTGTTGTTGATGAAACCCCCGTGGATAAAGAATTACCATGTAGATTTTCACCTGGAAGATATCTGGAATAAGTAATTGTCGAATTAAAAGAAAAGGATTGTCATGTGACTATGAACGATTCTAGTTTAAACGTTAATGATAAACCTGTTGTGAAGAATTTATGTAAGGGAAAGAAACCATAGGGCATAGATTTAAGTTTCAGGAATAAGAATGTCGGTCATTTGATTTATAGAAAATTAATAAATCGAAAGAGTAATTTGTTGAGAACTCAACACACCCTAAAAAGGTCTATGTCAAATTTTTACTTTTTGGGTACAACTTGATCTTTCACACTGTTTGATTGCACTTCAGTATGAAACTACTACTTGTGCTTATCATTTATGTTTTCATGTTGAGTCATTTGAAGTCTTCTTGAACATGTGAAAATCATCTTAACTTTAAAAGGGACTAACATTTACTTAAGAAATCAATAGTCTAAACTTTTCCCCAATGCGCTTAGGAAATTCGGCATCAGGAAAGATTAAAAGTGACGAAAATCGCTTTAGAAAACCAAAATAGCTGAGCGTCAAATTTCACTGGCATCGGTAGAAGGAGGTATCTCATCTCCACGAATAATATTCACTAAATATATCTCCGAAGACCGATCCAATCGGAATTGGCAGAAAAATGAGAAGAGTCAACGTCGTGCAAGTAAAAGAGTGGTTCGCCAATCGCCGACTCTCGAAATGTTTTCGGCGTCGGATATTTACGAAGGTGATAACCCGCAAAGAAACTACACACTCTAAATATCCTTGATCGATGATCCCCTATACCTTTCGACACCAGAGGTTGTCTCAGGAGGGCACCAACGGAAAAGTACACAAGGATATCACTGATCGCCGATCTGTCCACCGGAGAGACATGACGTGATGAGACATTTCAGCCATAAGATATGTTAGGTATGATGCATTTAAAAAGTTAGTTAATTCCTGGATCATGCATTAGTTACTAATTCATGCACAAATCAAACGGGACCATTTAAGCCTGCTGATACAATGCATCTACCTTCACGCCTCCGCCATCAACCAAGTTAGAATTTATTTGTAGAGATCCGACGGTAGTTTTTTTTTAATTGCATTCATTACTCGTATTAAATAATTGATATGAATGATAGGATGTATCCCATTATATTCTTTTGAGTCATTGTGTATGAACCTATTCTGTGCAGAAAGGCGTTCAAAGCACATAGAGGAGAAATGCTAGCAATCCGGAGAAGGCTTCCAAGGTTCAGTGAGTATTAAACAACAAGTTTAGCAAGCATTACAGGTATGGATTGGCTTATGGTGTTTTACACTTCATTTCATATGTTTCCACCCAACGCTACTCTGTACGCATGTTTAAAGGACCATTTTCAATTTCAGGAATGATGCCTCTGAAGAAACCCACCACAGGCCAAAGTTGCAAGAACTAGAGGCGAGAGAATTTTCCTCCCAAATAGTTGCAAGGAAATTCAAATTCACTCCAAAACTGGTGCCCGTCATTAAGACAACCACCAAGAAGGCCTTCATCCATCCCCTGGCCTTTGGAGACACAAAGGCGAACATTGGGGCCAAAACAATATTCCCTCGCTGGGAATACTTGTTTAAGAAAATCAAGATGTAAGAACCCCTCGAGTATACCCCGCACAACGATCTTGATAAAAGAAGACTTTACGATGAAGTTCTCCTGAATGTCCACAAGGCCTATTTGCACATGGTGGAAAGAAGGACCCTAGTATTTCCCTTCATTGAAATCTTGAAATGGATTTTTGATCACACTGATTCACAGAGGTGTTTAATTAATGACGAAAATGGCGGATGCATTGGGGTTTTCCTCCCAGTAGAATTTTAGAGTTACTACAAACTCAGGGAACCGAAGGAACGTTTAAGAACTGAATTTGTTTTGAGTTTCTATCAGAAGCATGAGACCAACAATATTATGGAATCTTGGTGGAGAGAAGATAAAAATTTCACCAACCAGACCTTTGGCTGGTACCCAAAGGCTAACTTGAGAGAGCCATATATATACCTGATGGCTCTCCTTTGCAGATTGCATGGGGAGAAATATTGCTCCCAGTTTTCAAAGGCTTGGATTCCTCTAGCTTATACAGTAGCCATTTCAGGTACGAGATTCAATTAGGGTGACATCATCTCCAAACAGCTAAGTACTTGCGTATGACAAGCCCAGACGCCAAAAGAGGGATAAACCCTTTCCTTCTACATGGCCTCATATCCGTTGGACGTCATCTGTGCCAGGAATGGTTTTTCTGGAATGAACTTAAATTGGCACTCCTCCAAGCTCCCAGTCCATGTATACTTCAGCATCTTATGGGAAAATAGGTACAAGAAATCCTTTTCTCTTATATGTGACCAGTTTATTGCGCACATTTATTCCTTACTATTCAAGAAAGAGTGCCCAAGGTTGTCGGATGAAGAAAAAAAGGTTGTATCAAAAGTAGGTCATTGGTATCTAGATGAGTGCAAGACCTACATCAGGGTTTTCGACACCACAGGGGCATCCCATCTGTTACCCATATATGTCCCCGATCGACTAGTGTCAGGGAAATTTGTTATCATACCATTATGTAAGGCTATAATGCCACTTTAGTAAAAGACAAGAAGCATGCCTTCATACCTTATGGGTTTCATATTGGTTTCTACATGGTCAAGGAGACCATGCAGGCTAAATAAGAAGGGCTAAGTCAATTGTAATTTTGATTCCAGACTGGTCGTTTTCGCAAGAACAATCCCAAGGGTTTGGTCCTAAAACATGCATCGTAGGTATCATTCTGTTGACCTTATGCCCATGACCTCTTTGAAGGTGAAATTTTCACTGAAAACTCCCAACACTAGAATGAGGTGGTGACAAGGATGGTTGATCCTAAAACAACCAGATTCAAGGCCATGAGTTGGGAGGAGAAAGAGACATACTTGGAGAAAATGACTCAAGAAATTCTTAGGACCCGAGAAGGAAGGGTAATATTTGAACCAGGTGAAGCAGTGGGCGATCCCCAAGAATCCATTGAAGAGGTAGAATTTTATCAGGAATCCCTGGTACAAATCAGGGATTCCCTTGAGGTTCAAGTTGTACAAGGGATGGGGGGACTTATGTGGAATCAGGCCCAACTACTAATGAAGCGGATGCAGGATAATTCAGACCTCATCATAACACCTAGGATTCCAACCGATAGGCCAGAAGGAATACCAACAGAGCCAAGAAACCCCGATTTTACAAACCGATAACACCAATAGGTCATACGACCCTGAATATACAAAATCGTCGGTCAATTCACCGGTAGGTGGGATAAATAAACTAGAGACTGGCCGGGTGTCAGTAGAAACACATGCGCCTAATCCTTTGAGAAAGCTTATAATTATATATAGTGACGATGAAAGCCCGGAGTCATCTCATGACAACCCTGTGCATGTCCAAGAGGAAAAATGACCTAAGAAGACTTCTTCTCCTGAGTCTGAAGTGCAAACAAAGGAGGTCCTAAAAAAGGAAGCAAAAGCTGAAATTGGCCTTGAAACAAAGGAACCCGACACATCGAAAACCAGAGTAGATCTGAAGGACAAGCCCGAATTGGATGAGCCAAAGAAAGAATCCCTGTGAAAGGAAATTAGTGGTTCTGTAGCCAACAAGCAAGTAAGTAACAAGTCTATTCCTGACGTCACTATTCCTCTCAATACTCATACCCCTGATGAGTGACAGGTAGAGGTCAGGTCTTCAAGGCATAGAGAGGAAGTTCAAGAGCTCGATATTGAACAAGTATACACCACCGATAGCTTGGGAAACATACTCACATGGGGTGATCAATAGATACTTGAGTCGGTAGATGAGGTTGTAGATATCTATGTGATCTCCTATGGTCGAAAGAGAAATTCCATTGTTCAAAGGACTGAAAATAAAAGAAATATCATGTTGGATCACTCTGTCTTTATTACTACAGAGGAGAACTTGATAAACATAAAAGATGCCCGGAAAACTGAACTTATCGGTATGGGGAAGGCACTCTCAGAGGCCAGCCTTTCCAAGGCCAAAAGGGATGCAAAAGGAGATATATGCCACCCTAAAGGAGATAGAACACTTGCGCCATATGGCTGAATACTATAAAGGAACCACGTAGACCGTTGTGTACTTGAAAGGTGAGTTCAAAGAAGTTTACAATGAGTTCAAGAAAGAAAGACACCTTTTAATTGAAAAAATAGTTGAGTTCTAGGAGGACACTCTCACGACACTTGTGACCTGCAAGGATATGGAGCGATGGTATGAAAGGGAATAGCAAGAAGTAGAAAGAATCGAGTACATTGATGCAGTCCAGCAGGGCTGAGACAAAGAAGAACATGGCATTTAGATGGTAGGAAAAAGTAGTCTTAATTGCATGAAGTGATCAACCGAGTACTGGGATAAGATGTCTTGGGACCCACACCGAGAAATCCAAGAGCAGTGGATCAGATGAAAAAAGCAATGAGATAAAATTAATAAATTAATGAAGGATATCGAACTTCCCGAGTTCGACAACCCTGAAAACTTCATTGACCTAAGCGACGTAGTAGAGTCACATGCCAAACAATATTCTCGATGAACCGAAGAGCTCACAAAGATGACTGATGAGAGGCCAAGGCAAGTGCAACGATCTGCAAAGCATCTAATCAGAGCTTGAACTGTGCTACAACAGTTGAACTCCAGTCTAGTGAAGTACTGGACACATGTGATGGACATCATAGGAATAAACACGACTCCAATGGAAGAACACAAATTTCCATGGGCCCAAACTTGTGAAGAGTTGTTTATCAGTTGGTCTGAGTACGCGAGAAATCACCCTTTTTAAGAGATATCTTGGGCTGACTGTTAAATAAACTGTTAGTATAGGATGCCACGTGGTGAATTTTGTTTTTCTTAAACTGCACTTAGCCATTAATTTTAGTTAAACTTTACATTGTAAATAAAGACATCGACTAATTAGTTAAGGGTCGATGGTTGTTTCAAGAAATCTTTCTTTCTGGTTGTTAAAAATTATTTTCAAGCTGCTATGAATTGAGAAGTCCTTCTGGACCAAAGACAAAGTTATTTTCATCAAATTCATGTGTGAGTGGATGTAGATAAGAACTATTTCCTATCTCGTTTCATGAATAGATGTAACAAGTAAGAGATGTCCAATTTATTGTCAAGTTATCTGGTGCAATTCTTTGCTATTCTTTTCTTTAATGATGAAGATGATGAATCGTTGTGTGATTATGTGATGAATGATTATGGTAGATGAATTATTTTGCTTTCCGTTATCTTATTGCATATGTTTTTTCTTTCTGATAATTAGTAATCTCAGACAGTAATTGGATGCTCACATGGTTAACATATTAGTACTAGGCCTGTGGTATAGAATTGTCATTTGCATGTTTGAGTAGCAGGTTATCCCAAGATCAACCTCTTTCCCAATAGTTAGAACTTAATTTTGTTTTATTTCCAAGTTGGTTTATACTGGATTACACCTCACATTGGTCCCATCTAAGAGAAAATACAAAAGATATAGTCTAAACTGAAGGAAGATCCTTCACAAGAAAACATTAAATCCCATCGATTAATTAGCCGAATCGCAAGGTCTGGAGAGGCATTCCATTCCAAACGCTTCAAATTCTAATTGGGACTTGGTGGCGGGTTTGGTTCCTACTTGTGAACTAGGGATTTGAGACCCATAAACATAATCATATGAGCTTGATCGATCTGATCGATATCGATGATTGGTGTTTAGATCATGAGATAGACGATTTCTTGGCTCGTGAAGACCCAAAAAATCAGTGTTCCAGGAGAGAGGTTATTACCCATGTTGAACAGTATGATTTCATGACCAATTCACCCCCATGTATTAAGGGTAAAGAAGGATTTTTTGGTATCGGTCAAAACCGGGAACAAGACACAGGTAAAAATGAAGCACCCCTTGTCGACTGTGTTCCACGTCAATCTGCCATTACCTCGGTGCACTGTGATAGTTGTCTCGACTGGATAGAGCGTTACTATACAGATGATCCTCTCTTACAGGCTCGAGTTGAACTCTTGGCTGCTCAGAGTGCTCTGTTGAAACAAGAGAACCTTGACCTGAAGGCACACATAGAGAGGGAGAATAAACGATAGAGTTGAATCCAATATTTTTGGATTCAACTCTATCTTGTATGATATGAGCATTTGAATCTTGAACTAGTTTAAATATTTTTCACTCTTGGTAGTGAGGGTAACTTTGATTTGGACACATTATGGACATGTAACTTTCAAGCCTGTATGGAAAAGCTTCTCACTCCTAGACTTTAGACCTACGTGGCGCTTACCCATTGTGTTTTTCCTTTTATATTATGGAATGTTATTATGTTTATCATAGATTTAGTATTATGATCGTATGATACTTCATATTATTCAACACTTTAATTCTATCTGTAATTTGTTGTTCATATATTACATCTGTGATCATTATTTCATTTAAATATCATTGATTCATTCTTGATGTTAAATGATGTATTACATGAATGCTTAGTATTAGATTTCTTTCACTATAAGTGTTCATCATTTCAAGATCACCGGATCTGTGTGTTTATTACTCTGCTCTTATATTCCTGCTCCAAAACCACCTTTGAGTTTTCTTCTGGGAGTGTTAGCCCCAGTCTGTTACAAATTTTTCTCATAGGAAAGACAGTTGGGAGTTTGAATTGCGCAAAGACATAAACTCACTAGTTGATTAATCTCAGGTTAGTTTACTCGTATTCTATTTCTTTTGTTATTTTATTTATCAATGAAATAAGAATAATTTAAATTGGCTTTGACTGTTATGATGTTCTTATTTCAAATTGTGTTTTAATTGGTATTTCTTTAGTTCTTTAGATTTTCAACATAAAAAAGAAAATATAAAATGTATGTTCTTTCTTTATCTACTTCATAAACAATTTCAAAAAACATCGATTTCGCAAGACATCCAACAAAACTTGCAAATTGTATATACGTTGTTCAAAACCATATGTACATATCCACACTTCTATTTTTGATGTTCATAAATTATTAAATTCATATCTTTAGTATTGTAGTTTCATAGATTATTTTCATTTCTTTCATTTTTAGGACTTTAGTTGACCAATGGAGCCATTAAATCCGTCAGGTCATTTCATTCCAAATGGCTTGGGTTATTTAGACAACCCCAGTTTGGATTTGACCTTCCAGTTGACGGTGTGTCATTTACGCTCGTCAACAAATGGCACTAGAAGGAGGGCCTGGATTAAATTGATGGCACGTGGAGGTTGTAAGACTCATCCCCCACACACTTCCACTCCTGTCGTAATGCGTAGTCGATCATAAAATAACGTTACACTTGAAACAGTAACTACCTCAAATGATAACCCTGAGATTCCCATTGAACCAATGACACCAATTCCTCAAGGGGCCGACATCCAAGAAATTGTTCGTCAGTCATTCATAAAAATGCATAGTGCCTTATCCCGTATCAGACAATCTGGTAGACCACTTAATCAACCCCTTGATTTCTCGTATATCTGAGAACAACTTCAAGGGATTGGTCTACCCCAAAACCCTTTAGGTGGAAATACTACCAATCCTACTAAAACACTCGTTCCTAGAGAAGGAGGACCAGGTATTCCACCATATCCACCTGATTCTTCTCCATCCTCTTTAGGAGGAGAGTCTTCAGACGAATGCAGTTCTTCATCAGAACCATCACAGCCTTCGACACCACCAAATTACATGGAAAACCAAAATAATCCTGCCAGACCTTGGCTCGATCAATATGTCGTGACTGTACCTGGACCCCAACACCCATTACCCAAGAATCCAAAGAAATGGCTACCTAAATTCAATTCAGATTCAAAGCAATCCGCTGAGGATCACATCAAGAAATTTATGTTGGCCACTAGAATCTGAAATGTTGAACACGAGGATGTAGTATGCATATTATTCCCTTATACATTTGAGGGAAATGCCTCCACATGGTATTTCTCTCAACAACCCCAAACCATCGTCTCTTGGGACAAGTTTGAAACTTGTTTCTTGGAAAAATTCGGAGATAATAAATCTCTGGAAGTCTTGGTTATGGAACTCTCCAGCTTAAAAATGAATCCTAAGGAAAAAGTAAAAGACTTTAACCAAATATTTATTACTTTAAAGAATAAAATCCATGCAGATTCGATGCCCACTGAAATTTTAATTGTTGCATATTATGCTAAAGCCTTACACAATAATATAGCCATATGGGTCAAAAGGTATAAAAATAACACTTTATTAGAAGCCTTTGAGGAGGCACGTCAAATTGATAAAGATATATTGAGCTTGAAAGATAATCTTAATAGTGAATTTGAAACAACTTCATCCTCTAAGAAGAAAGTAAAGATTCTCACTAAGCCTCCTCAAACCAAAAATCCACAAGAAACTTTAGAATTAGAAAGCTTGCAGAAATATATCCAAAAATTGTCCAATTAGGTTATCGACATGAAGAGATCAACCGAGGAGGCATCCACAAGAAAATGAAGTTTTAAACCTCCTTTCAGAAAACCTTTTCCTCCCAGCCAACCAAAGCCGACCACAGAAGGTCTAAATTTTGAAAGTTTACAGTATGCTTTGCAAACCATCTTAGAAACACATGACAATTCTATTTATGTTCCTCCTGAAAATTATAATGATATATATGAAGAAGAGGTACTAGAAGAGGAGGATTCATCTCCCCCTATTTTCGGTCACTTATCAAACAATATCTTCCAAGCGAATTTCGAAATTGTCCACCCCTACAACACAAGAAGAAAAATGCAAAACAAACCCCCTTCTGAAGTAAGTAAAAATGTGTTTCTGAAATAGTCAAAGCACATTGAAATTAAACAAATCTTAACAACCCCAGTTTTAAAATACGATTTAATTGAAGATCTAAAAAAATTGAGGGCTAATATTTTTGTTTTTGAACTGCTGAAATTTCCCTTCATTTTGCAGAAAATGCTTCAAAGTATCGCCGAAAATAGTAAAAAGAGCGACTCTAGCAACAAAAAATCAGTAGAAATTGATTCAAATGGAGCTAAGAATGTCCCAACTAAAAAGACATCTGAACCTATAGACAAAAGGGACTTTGCATAAAAAATTATATCCAATGTAAATAAAACTGTTTTAGGGACAACAATAAAAAATTAGCAGAATTCTATTGTTAACACTCGGAAAAATGTCTCACCTTTTTTGTTAACCTTTGAAATTTTTAATAGGAATTTACATAATTGTATGGTCAATTCTGACACATCATAAAACATGATGCCTCTATCTGTATGCCAAAAAATTAATGTAGAAGTTAAACCTTCTGATCTCAAAATCATTTATCTAGATCGAACAAACGTTAAAGTAATTGGTGAGCTTAAGAATGTACTGATTAGACTATCGTCCAATCATAAGGTTCATCAGATAATTGATATTATCATTGTTGATATCCCTGAAGTTTATGGCTTGTTTTTAAGAAGGGATTGGTCAGAACAGTTGTACGGTTACTTTGCCACAGATTGGTCTCACTTGTGGCTGCCTGAAAATGGACAGCCCAACAAAATCAGGATAAACAAAGAATGTTATCTTAAGCATATTGTAATGGATCTTAATGATACTAATGATTCTTTCATCACTTTTGTAAATTCATTTGAAACACAGTGAATGAAAACCTTCTTCGGTAATTTCATGACCAAAATCTCTTCTATCACTGATCCTGGGAAGCAATTTGAAGTTATAACCTATATTCAAACACTAGCTTTGTCGAGTGTGCCAAGTGTTTCTGACGATGCATAGATCTGGTCCTTATACTTTGACGGATCCAAATCCAAAGAAGGAGCAGGTGTTGGTTGTGTACTCATCGATCCTACAGGTAATAAGACTTTTATTGCTTGTCGGTTTGAGTTCAAATGTACTAATAACACGGTCGAGTACGAAGCACTTCTACAAGGACTCATGAAAGATTTGGATATGGACTTGCGGAATTTGATAGTATTTGATGATTCGGAAATCATGGTTAGGCAGGTAAGAAACAATATACATTGCTTATCACCACACCTGAAAAGATACCAAACAGAGGTATGGATTTTAATGCATAAATTTTCATCATTCAACATAAATTCCATTCCTAGATTGAGTAATTTAGAAGATGATTTATTGGCCAATGTTGCTTCTAAACTATTTTCTGTTTAAGGTCTTTCCCCTAATGTGTTTTCAATTGAATTTTTTTTCAGGCCATTGATCCCGGATAACATTACAAATTGGAGAGTATTCGATTATGACTAACAGATTATCAACTTTCTTCATATGGAAGACACCTTCCAAGGTGCAGTCATTGATGAAGGTACTCATGATGAGAACCTTCAAAATTTCACGGTAATGTCTGATCCTCGATCTTCTGAATCGACATCCGAGCTGGTAAACTCTATCCCTGGATCTATCGTAAGACTAGAGAAATTTTATGACTTGCATGATAAATTTCGAGGGACAGTAAATTGTAAAACTGACAATTCTTCTTTGATTTATGAAATGGTTAATTTAGGAACAAAGGATAATCCTCAAAATGTTAATCTGGGAAAGGGATGTTCCAAGCATGAAATATCTTCTTTTATAAATCTATTTAAATAATTTAAAGACATTTTTTCTTGGACG
This sequence comes from Picea engelmannii, assembly GCA_009831015.1. Classification (NCBI taxonomy): domain Eukaryota; kingdom Viridiplantae; phylum Streptophyta; class Pinopsida; order Pinales; family Pinaceae; genus Picea; species Picea engelmannii. Next base: position 421,374 of record ML795354.1, read on the forward strand.
TATGATGACTTGAAAACATTTGACCCTAACATCATACAACATGTTATCCCCATGAAACCCTAGACTCAACCTTTTCAACAAAAAATGAGGAAGATTCATCCTAAATTGGAACCCACTGTTAAAATATAACTAAACAAATTATTAACTGCAAAGATAATTTTCCCGGTTAGGCACACGCAATGGGTGTCTAATTTAGTCCCTGTAAGGAAGAAAAGTGATGAAATTAGACTCTGTGTCAATTTTCAGAACTTAAACCGAACATCTGATAAAGACAACTACCCTGTTCCTCAAATGTAACAAATACTACAACAAGTGTTTGGTTCCTAAAGACTATCTCAGCTAGACGGTTTTTCAGGATACAACCAGGTCCTCATGTCCCCCTTAGATCAGCTTAAAACCACCTTTCTCACCCCATGTGTCACTTATGCCTACAGGAAAATGCCTTTTGGACTGATAAAAATCGGTGCCACTTTTCAGAGAGAAATGGATATTGTTTTTTGTGGCCTCATTAACCAATCAGTTGTGGTATACCTTGATGATGTCACCATCTTCTCTAAAAACAAGAAAGATCACTTGTCTCACCTCAGGGTTGTTCTGGAACGATGCCGCAAGTTCAACATATCTTTCAACCCTAATAAATCGGTCTTTGCAGTGGAGAAAGGTAAACTTCTTGGGTTTATAGTGTCTATGGATGGAATCATTATTGACCCTTAAAGAACCCAATCTATTGCTAAACTCCCCCTCCTTCTTCCTAAAAATCCATGCAGTCCTTTTTGGGAAAAATTAATTTTGTCAGAAGGTTTGTTTGAAGTTTCTCAGAAATGGTGAGACCATGACATAACTTAATTAAAAAATATGTTTTGTATCGTTGGGGACCACAAGAAATTCAGGATTTCGACTCAATTATAAAAGCAATAATAAAAACCCCTTCCTTGATGAGTCCCGATTTTTCTCAGGATTTCACTCTTTACAACTTTGCTTCTGACCAATCTTATGCTGCTATACTTACGCAGAAAAAAACTGAAAGAAATGAAATACCCATGGCCTTCATGAGCTCATATTTTAAAGGAGAAGATATTAATTATCCAACAATAGATAAACAAGCATATGATGTTTTCAAAGAATTGAAGCACTTCCAGTCTTACCTTTTGAAATCCAGAACCAAGGTTATTGTTCCGTACCCTGCTGTGAGAAACCTGTTAGTACAAAAAGAGATGGGTGAGAAAAGGGCAAATTGGATGACTTCGTTACAGGAATATGACCTTGAAATAACTCCTGCACAAATTATTAGAGATCGAGGCCTGTGTAAACTAGTGGCCGATTCAGTTGAAGAACAAGAAAGTCAAATGAACACCTCAATTGTAAATCAACACAACCAAAAATAGATTAGTTGTGCACAAGTTACACCCAATTCTTGGTATGATAAAATTATATTTTATTTGACACATGGATCTGCTCCCTACAATCTTTATCCTAAAAACATAATAGCACTTAGGCTTAAATTTGCATCTTTCTAGTTAATAAATGATGTATTGTTTTGAAAGAACTTTGATGGTGTTCTTATGCATTGTTTAGAGAAGGAAGAGTCAGAACAAGTTCTATATGAACTTCATGCAGGTGAAGCCAGTGGCCACTTTGGTGGAGATACCACCGCCCACAAAGTGATAAGAGTTGGGTACTATTGGCCTACCTTGTTTAAATATTCCCATGCGTTGTGTCATAAATGCATAATCTTCCAAAAGGTTGTAGGACGGGTGAAAAAGGAAACATTCCCTTTGCAGCCTGTCATTGTAGATGCCCCTTTTCAACAATGGGGCCTTGAGATCATAGGACCAATTAATCCCTCTTCTTCACAGCATCATAAGTATATCCTTACAACAATGGATTATTTTACTAGATGGTCTGAATCTATACCTTTAAAAGTGGTGAACACACATCACGTAGTATCTTTCCTAAACTCTCATATCATCACTCGATTTGGCATTCCTGAAGGTCTAGTTTTTGATAACGCCTCTTAATTTTCATCCCTTGATATGAACACTTTTTCTCTGGAAAAAGGGATTAAACTGAAGTATTCTACAAACTACTACCCTCAAGGAAATGGCTGATAAGAATCAACAAACAAAAATTTAATCAAGATTATTAAAAGGACAGTTTCAGAAAATCACAAGAACTTGCATAATGCACTGTATAATGCACTTTGGGATGATAGGGTAACCCCAAAAGCCTATGTTGGTAATTACCCTTTCTTCCTCATCTACGGAAGATAATCAATTCTCCCTCCACATGTTTTACTTCATTCTCTGCAATTGTCGCAGAATTTTCAAGAAGAGGAGTGCCCTCCTCTAGACAATTGAATAAATGCCTTATTAAAACTGGAGGAAGTGAGAACACAAGCAAAGCAGAAACTAGATCAGCATCAACAAATTGTAAAAAGTTGGTTTGATTCAAATTCGCCTTCAGATAGGAATTCCGATGTCGAAGAGTTGGTTCTCAAGTGGGACAAAGCTCACGAGGGAAAGGGGGAACACACCAAGTTCCAAAATCTATGGCTGGGACCATTTGTAATTTCTGAAAAAATGGGTCTCAGCTCTTTCCATCTATATAATTTGGAGGGACAACCCGACACTTTCCCAGTGAATGGCCAAGCTCTCAAGAGGTATTTCACTTGTTGATTTTTGTTCCACTCTTTTGTAAATATATTTTTTAATTTTCTTTTCTATTTTTTATTATGGTTCTTTTTGCTTGGTTTTGATTTGTTTTCTGAATAATTATGTCTAAGTCACCATCTCATTTGTGGAATGGAATCAGAATTTTTGTTCGTTAGAAGCAATGGATAACTTCACAAGCACCTGAGCAGTAAGTGCTAAAACTTAGATCAACAGAAGTGAGTTTCTGTTCAAATCAGTGTTTCGGGTTTCTCATTGAAATTACAAGTAGACGTGATTGTCATTAATAAACTTCTAACGCTATCCCTGTTTTCAGAACAAAAAAATCAACTGTACCTTCCCGTCCTCAAGATGATTTCCTAACCAAAATATAAGTGTCCAAATCATGATGAAGGTCACCAAAACAAAAGAATAATTGGTGAAAGATCAAATGTTTTCATTCTGAAAGATTTTCAGTATCACCCCGCCCTCTTGAATATTATTAAGTTCTGCAAACTATAAACAAATTCTAGAGGGTTGAAAGCACGGTAATGTGTGGGAAGTGTATGTAAACCCACTGAGACGTTGAACAGGTCTGCCGGTAGTGGGTAAATACATGCATGATACCAAGGCAACGTCATCGGGGTATTGAATAGGCCTACTGGCAGTGAAGCAATGTCGGGTTTAAGAAGATCCTCAAGTCTGTTTTCAATTTGATCAAAGTGAAAAGATGTCTTATATCATAAATGGATGACTCTTGGATAGGATAGAGGTACTAGAGTGGGTCAAATGACATCCCCGTCGAGGCTATGGACGCTTGTTGGTATTAGTGGCCCTATCAACAGTGTCAAAGTCAACTGCATAAACAATCGCTACACTCGTAATCTAAGTTACATACCGGATGGAAATTTTTTTAGACAGAAATATATCTGATGCTAAACTTCGTTATTTTCTGAGTTACGATCAGTATGCTTGACCTGTTGTTAACTACTTCTAAAATATTCATTTCATCTGATTCACCCTAACATGAATTTTCTGGTGCTGCAGAGATAACTACTTCTCCCAGTACGTCACCATTGTTGGTAGCCACAAATGATTTTCGATACTTATCACGATCGAAAGATACTATACATTTTTGTAGCTTCCATAACCTTCTATTTGTAAATGTTTATGTTTATCTATTTCAAGGTGATGATTGGGTTAAGTTTACCTTATTGAGTATTTTTTTGTTTGTTTTTTTTTTAATTCATGACTGTAAGAATGAATTTAAACATAAAAATTGGCCTGGTTTCATAATCGTTTACCTTAGAAATATCGTTTTAAACTCCACCCATATATGATTAAAATTCAAATCTTATGAAATGGTTGATTAATCCACTATCAAAATCTTTGTGTATTATGGTTATCATGAATTCATTGGTTCTATAGTTCATTGTGGAAATGTTTGAATGCACAAGAACCTTGGTTAACTGTTGATATTGTTCTCATGAGTTCAATTGTCATATCAACATTCATGAAAATTAGTACACGCATGTTGTAATTGCATTTTCGTTTCACCTTATTGGCCCAAAACATTAATGAGACCATTCATTATGCGCATAGGGTTTTGTACTCTGTAGGGTTTGGCACTCATCGTGAGAAATGGCTTGGAGTTTTACGAACCTTCTGGTTTTTTTTTCCCTAAATCTCCTGTCCGAGTTATGATATCCCCCAGACTCGGCAATTTTCGTGCCAGTACATCCTGATTAGACCTATCTCTACTGCTCATTTGTTGGAAACCTAAACCTATCCATTCTGATATCTGTTGTATCCTTGTCACAGTGGTAATATCACCCATGGTTCGTATCGAGATGAATGAATGCCAAGATTTTCTATCCCATGATGACACAATTGAAAACTTGAAGGCCCATTGATGGGATGCGTTCCTCAAGAAGTTCGAAGGCTATAATCTCTAGGTTGAAAAATCTTTTGCACAAACTTTTGACGGTTTTAGAGCCAATATTGGGATATATAGTTGGAATTAAAAGAGGATTTCATGAGCAAGGCAACATGAATCCCATTGAAAGATGAGAGGTGGTTTAAGAAAGTTAAAATATAAGATGTCCCATGGAGTTTATTCATGGCTTCCCACGAAACCACTTGCTGTAGAAAATGTATTCCTATTGCTCTATTAAAACCTAGATGGCATAGTCTCCTTTTAATTCTGAAGAAATTTGTTACATGTGAAGGCCGATACGGGCTGGTTTTTCTGTACCACATTCATTTTCTTATGAATTTCATAGGGTTTGATTTGGATATGCCTTTTTACCTGTCGATGAGTCTTTACAAAATGTCCAAGTGCTATAAGCGACAGGGTATCAATTTGAGTATGTTTCACAATGGACTCATTAAAATCTTGTTGGTTTATCACTTGTCGAAAACAAGTGACAATTGGGAGACCTTTCTGATCAGAAATGGCTTCACCCAGGCCGACTCTATAGTCAACCCTATTTTAATTGTAAACCCTAATTCAGATAGACGAGTAACTAAAAGATAGGTCGTTAATTCAATTGATGGCCCATAATTTATTGAATCAGTTTCTATTGTTGATGAAACCCCTGTGGATAAAGAATTCCCATGTAGGTTTTCACCTGGAATATATCGGGAACAAGTAATTTCCGAATTAAAAGAAAATGATCATCATGTGCCTATGAATGATTCTATTTTAAACGTTAATGATAAACCTGTTGTGAAGAATTTCCGTAAGGGAAAGAAACCACAAGGCATGGATTTAAGTTTCAGGAATAATAATGTTGGTTGTTTGATTTCTAGAAAATGAAGAAATTGAAAGAGTAATCATCTGAGATCGATCGATGATCGGTGTTCAGATCGTGAGATAAACGATTTCTTGGCTCGTGAAGACCCATAAAATCAGTGTTCCAGGAGAGAGGTTATTACCCATGTTGAACAATATGATTTTGTAACCAATTTACCCCCGTGTTTTAAGGGTAAAGAAGGATTTTTGGGTATCGGTCACAACCTAGAACAAACCACAGGTAAAAATGAAGCACCCCTTGTCGACTGTGTGTTCCATGTCGATTTGGCATTACCCCGGTGCACTGTGATAGCTATCTCGACTGGATAGAGCATTACTATATAGATGTTCCACTCTTACAAGATCGAGTTAAATGTTTGGCTGCTCAGAATGCTCTATTGAAATAAGAGAACCTTGACCTGGAGTCACACACAGAGAGGGAGAATAAACATTTCAAGAGGGCCGGGAATATGATCATTAAGAACACAACCAGTTTCAAAGAAATTATAAATTCTGAACTGTTAGATCCCTCTTTGGCTAATTTTTAATGGTAAAATGATTTTGTTTTGATTTCATTCAATTATGTTATGAAAAATTGAAAAAGTAGATTTAATTTTTGATTTCATTTGCTAAAAATAAGACTAGCTACATAATTTATGATTTTGTAGACAGTCTCTTTTGAATAATAATTAGCAATTATTTTTCTGAATATCAAATCGATTTTTGCTATTTACAGGAAATGGAAGATTATACTATTGATTGCATGGAGAAAACACTTTGAATCATACATTCAAATATTCAGTAGTTTATGTCTTTTTTATGTTTATAAAACTTTGTCTTATTTAGACAAAACCAACTCATGCATGAGTGGTTACTATTTTCACTATTTTTGTAATATTATCCAATTTTTGTGGATTCAACTCTATCTTGTATGATATGAGCATTTGAATCCTGAACTAGTTTAAAAACTATTCACTCTTGGTAGTGAGGGGACCTTTGATTTGGACACATTATGGACATGTAACTTTCAAGACTGTATGGAGAAGTTGCTCACTCCTCAACTTTAGACTAGCATGGCGCTTGCCCATTGTGTTTTTCCTTTTATATTATGGAATGTTATTATGTTTATCATAGCTTTAGTCTTATGATCGTATGATACTTCATATTATTCAACACTTTAATTCTGTTTGTAATTTGTTTTTCATATATTACATCTGTGATCATTATTTCATTTAAATATCATTGATTTATGCTTGATGCTAAATGATGTATTACATGAACGCTTAATATTAAATTTCTTTCACTATAAGTGCTCATCATTGCAAGATCAACGGATCTGTGTGTTTATTACTCTGCTCTTATATTCATGCTCTGAAAACACCTTCGAGTTTTCTTCTGGGAGTGTTAGCCCCAACCCGTTATAGATTTTTCTCACAGGCAAGACAGCTGGGAGTTTGAATTGCACAAAGACATAAACTCATTAGTTGATTAATCTCGTGTTAGTTTACTCGTATTCTATTTCTTTTTTTATTTTATTTGTCAATGAAATAAGAATAATTTAAATTGCCTTTGACTGTTATGTTGTTCTTATTTCATTGTGGTTTAATTGGTATTTCTTTAGTTCTTTAGATTTTAAACATAAAACATAAAATATAAAATGTGTGTGCTTTCTTTATCTACTTCATAAACAATTTAAAAAAACATTGATTTCGCAAGACATCCAATAAAACTTGCAAATTGTATATACGTTGTTCAAAACCATATGTACATATCCACACTTCTATTTTTGACATTCATAAATTATTAAATTCATATCTTTAGCATTGTAGTTTCATAGATTATTTTCATTTCTTTCATTTTTAGGACTTTAGTTGGCCAATGGAGCCATTAAATCTATCAGGTCATTTCATTCCAAATGGCTTGGGTTATTTAGACAACCCCGGTCCAGATTTGACCTTCTAGTTGACGGTGTGTCATTTATGCCCGTCAACAGATCTCTATATCTATGTGACTAAAATGTTATCAAGTTTGATGTTATGGACATTAAAACTCGCTTACCTTACCACGTGGCCTTTCAAATCCATGTGGAGTACATGAAAATTACCATCAAGTGTACTATAGTTGATGAAGGTGCTTCGACATTCGTGATGTCTCTAGCCTGTTGCAAAGCCATTGGCTCTTTGCCCCTGTCTCAATCCATGACCATTTTAACTGCTTCAATGGACGTTCTTTCACACCCCATGGTATCCTTCCTACCTTACCGATCCAGTTGGGGGGAAAGAATATGGATATCGAGGTTGAGGTGGTTGATGCACCTCTCAGATACAACTTTTTATTAGGGTATAAATGGAATTATTCAATGAAAGTTATTATGTCGGTTGTTTTCCGCGTTTTATTCTTTCCTTATGAAGGAAATATCGTGACGATTGACCAATTGTCCCTTGTTTATCCCAGTCCTACTGCATCGATGGGGTCTACAGTCCCTATTATTACTAATTCTAAACAAGAAACTAAGAATTTTGGTGTCAGGATGTATTCCTCCTTGATGGGTGCTTTTGATTTCATGGCACCAATCACACATATTAATGCCATTTCCAGTATTCCTTTGTCATTGATGATGTTCTTTCCTTTCTGTACTTCATATTTCAATGACCCTTGGACCCTACCTTCTCTGACTATGTCATACAAAGGTCAGTCACACATTGGTGTGGAAATGACATTTTCAACAACAGAAGTTGTGTATCAGGTTGTTCAGGAAGCTACTGCTAACCCGGATCCTTCCTCCTCACAGATGGATGAGGTGGATCCCATTTTAGAGCCCATATGGGCCACTCAATAATATTGATTGCATGATTTCCTTGATGATACTTTGCCTTCATATAAATCCATCTTAGAGGCCATGTCTGGTCCTGATAGGCCTTGGGACAATATATATCATTGATCCTATTTTCTCCCAGATATTTTTAGGATTGAACAGGATGAGTTTAGGTCCACCCTGAGTGAGATGGTTGATCATGCTATGTTTCCATTTGATACACATGGTATTTATGTCAAACGAAACATGGTGAACATTTATCCTACCATCACGATTGACATCTCTTGAACCCTTGGTAAAATCGAGAACGTATAAATCGGTGCAAATTGTTCGCCTAAGGAAATTTAGATCTACACCAATCTCTTCAAAGAATTATAAGATGTATTTTCTTGGTCGTACGAAGAGATGCCAAGGATCGACCCCAACATTGTCGAGCATGAAATTAAAAATTATTCAAATGATAAACCTGTTGGAGAACACATTAGAGATGTTAATCCTAGGAATGTCCCCACTATTAAGGCAAAGGTGGAGAATTTTCTCAATTATAGCTTCATCTACCTAGTTCCCTTGAACAAATGGGTGTCCAACCCCATTCTCGAAGATAAAAGGAAAGGAAACATCTGTGTATGTATGGATTTTAGGGACTTGAACAAAGACTATCCTAAAGATAACTTCCCCACTCCTTTCATTGACTAGATTCTCGACGAGTGTGCGGGGAGTAAAGTATTTTCCTTCATGGATAGATTTTCAGGTTATAATCAAGTTCAAATCAAACTTGAGGGCCAACACAATACGACGTTTATTTGTCCTTGGAGTACCTTTTCATACTGAAAAAATTCCTTTCGGTCTTAAAAACATTGAAGTGACCTTCCAACGTGCCATGACCTTTTCATTTCATGATCTTAAGAATATCGTCGAAGCTTACCTAGATGATTTCACTGCTCACTCTCGCAAGCAGGTAGATCACTTGACTCATCTTTGACTCGTATTTGAGATATGTCATTACTATCAAATTCATTTGAATCATCAAAAGTGTATCTTTTGTGTTAGGTCTGGTTGTATTTTAGGATTCATAGTATTTGAGCATGGGATCATAGTGGATCCTATGAAGGTTGAGGAAATAATTTGGTTTCCTCCCCTATGCAAAATTTGATAACTTCAAGGTTTACATAGGAAGGTCAACTTCCTGCATCATTTCATAGTGAACTATTCCAATATAACTAAAATTTTCTTGTGTATTTTGAAGAAGGACACTCCATTCATATTGGATGAGCGAGCCCATGAATCCTTAGATGCTCTTAAGAAATCCTTGGTATTGGTGCCTCTGTTGAAGCCTCCAGACTACAATAGATACTTTTTTCTCTATATATATGTGTCTGAAGGGATGATTGGTATGGTACTTGTTCAAGAGGACAATGAGCTCCATGAGCATGTTTTCTACTACCTTAGTCGAAATCTTTTCAGTCCTAAACTCAAATACTCTCATGTAGAGAAGCTAGCCTTGGATGCCATACATGCGGCTCAAAGATTGTGACATTTTATCTTACTATGAAAAACCACCGTATTTGTAGATACCAATCCATTTTAATATGTCCTTACTAGGCATATCATAGGGGGGAAATACAATAAGTGGATTGTTATTTTTCAAGAATTGTTTCTCGATTTTTCCTTGGAGAAATCCAAGAAATCGCTAGTGTTATCACTGAAATTTCATCCGCACATGGCAACAAGAACTCTGCATCGTCAAATAGTAATGAAGTCATTCATGGCACTGAATTAATTTCACAACATTCCGAAAAGGTCAAAAACTATACAAAGTAACCAAAAATTGAAGGGCGCTTTACAGAAGTTTGGTGCGTGCGCACATGCACAGAACATGAACGTACCATGCGCGCATATGCGCACGATGCGTGACTGTTGGCGCAAAAACCCGCGTACCTTCTAAATGGTGCATTTATTGAAATGGTCGGCCTCCCAACCACTTATGGATCAGCTCCCAAGCTGATTTGACCCTCAAATCTGAGCTAAATCCGCATGGTAGGCTGGTCAAAGGCCTAATGAAGACCTAAAGAGCCCCTTTTCACACTTCAAAGGAGTTACATAATCACCCAATGCAATGCTATAAAACGCCATGAAGAAACATCATTTTCTCAAGGAATTTCATGTAATGTTATGCTGCCTAGATTGTTTTAAGGACTCACTCCTTGAAAATAACACATTGGCACCATATCATTGAGCTATCCACCTCTCCATTGAGTGGATGTGCTTGGGATTTCTTTCACTATCATTTTCATTTTTCTTATTGTAAGGAGAGAAAGTTTGTGAGGGCACAAGAGCCTTCCTTTGGAGGAAGAAGGGACTCATAGTCCCCTTTCTTCATTGTGCTTTGATTTCATCAATTGATCAGCCTAAAAACATTGGTGATATTGGTCTTGTTGTCTTTGTTATTTCTTTATCCATATGCTTATGATTTTAGTTTGTATTATTTTAATTCTTGCTTATAGTTTTGTTTTTGTTTCTCTAACTCTTTCCTCTATAGTTGTCATGCTTAGCAAGACCCAACTGGGCATGTAAGCACCCTTGATTTGCTCACCAAGTCGACGAAAAGGGTGCAAATCAAGGGTGCTTACATGCCCAGTTGGGTCTTGCTGAGCATGACAGTTGTAGAGGAAAGAGTTATAGAAACAAAAACAAAACTATAAGCAAGAATTAAACTAATACAAACTAAAATCATAAGAATATGGATAAAGAAATAACAAAGACAACAAGACCAATATCACCAATGTTTTTAGGCTGATCAATTGATGAAATCAAAGCACAATGAAAAAAGGGGACTATGAGTCCCTTCTTCCTCCAAAGGAAGGATCTTGTGCCCTCACAAACTTGTTCTCCTTACAATAAGAAAAATGAAAATGATAGTGAAAGAACTCCCAAGCACATCCACTCAATGGAGAGGTGGATAGCTAAATGATATGGTGCCAATGTGTTATTGTCAAGGAGTGAGTCCTTAAAACAATCTAGGTAGCATAACATTACATGAAATTCCTTGAGAAAATGATGTTTCTTCATGGCTTTTTATAGCATTTCATTGGGTGATTATGTAACTCCTTTGAAGTGTGAAAAGGGGCTCTTTAGGGCTTTATTAGGTCTTTGACCAGCCTACCATGCGGATTCAGCTCAGATTTGGGGGTCAAATCGGCTTGGGAGCTGATCCATAAGTGGTTGGGAGGCTGACCATTTCAATAAATGCGTTGTTTAGCAGGTGCACGGGTTTTTGCACCAACAGACGCGCATCGTGTGCATATGCGCGCATGGTACGTTCATGTTCTGCGCATGTGCGCGCGCACCAAACTTCTATAAAGCACCCTTCAATTTTTGGTTACTTTGTATAGTTTTTGACCTTTTTAGAATGCTCTAAAATTAATTCAGTGCCATGAATGACTTCATTACTGTTTGACGATGCAGAGTTCTTGTTGCCATGTGTGGACGAAATTTCAGTGATAACAACTAGTTTTGCAGAACTGATGTCAGACTTCCGTAGACTGGATGAGGATATTTTTCATGATGATTCATTTGCGGATGGACATATCTTCTTTATATAATATTTAGACCGTTGGTATGGATATATTTTAATCTACTTTCAAACCTTGAATCTTCCCCAACATCTATTGAGAGAAGACCGACTATGTATATGTTATCAAGCTAAAAACTACCTTATTATCGGTGACACTTTGTATCGTCGAGGGGTGGATAATGTCTTGTGTCATTTTTTGAATCTTGAGGAAGATGAAGCCGTTATTAATGAATATCATAGTGGGGCATGTGGTGGTCATTTATTCGAGCTTGCAACATCCCAAAAGATATCGCGAGCCGATTATTTTTGGCCATCAATTTTTAAAGATTGCATTGAAGTGATCAAGAAGTGTCACCCTTGCTAGGTGTTCGCTAGGAAAATGTGTTCGCACCCAACCATTATTCACCCAGTCATCACTGTTGGTCCCTTCACTAAGTGGGGGGTTGATTTCATGGACTACAACCTAGATTCAGTTTGGGGGAATCATCACATTATCGTGGCCATGGATTATTTTACTAAATGGGAAGAGGTCATGCCTATCGTTAAATTAGATGGTAAGACCGCATCATTTTTGTATTCAATCATATTAAATCCCAGTTTGGAATCCCAAAAGAGATTTTAAATGATCATGGTAGACACTTCCATAATGAGATGATGTCGTAGTTAGCATCAAAATTGTGGTTTACACAAGGTCATTGTTCCCCTTATTATCCCGAGGAAAATGGACAAGTAGAGGTTGTGATTAAATCTCTCAACACCATTTTGTAGAAGACGACCATCCTGAGTAAATATGACTGGCACATGATGTTTTACCATGCACTTTGGGCATACTAAACTACAGTAAATACTTCCACTATTTTCTCTCCTTTTCAATTAGTACATGGTGTGGAGTCGGTTCTTCCTATTGAATGAAAAATCCCTACTCTTAAACTAGAAATTGAGCTCCTCGCTGACACATCTGATCTCAAAAAATGCCTTGTGCACCTAGAGCACCTTGATGAGCAGAGTTGATATGCCTCTATGACTACCGAAGAGAATAAATGATGTGTTAAGGTTTAGTATGATAAGTATTTCTGTCGATGGGAGTACGCTGATGGTGACTTGGTTCTCCTTTATGACCAAGCCAATGAACCATTGGGGGCAGGTAAGTTCAGCCCCATGTGGCACGGTCCTTATATCATGAGACATGTCTTAGAGAAAGGAACCTACAAATTACAGTATTGCGAGGGGAATATGCTATACAAGACCATAAATGGGCTCTATATTAAAAGGTACTACGTTTGATCCTGCAAACTCGGGTGTGAACTTCGTATATTAGTGTATCTTAGTGTATATACTTCTTTTTCCTTTTTTTTCTTTGCATCATCAGATTTATTATTGATTTTTCCCTTGGTTGGAAGATGTCAATGGAATCTGTGGTCTACTTAGGATTTTTGGACGGTGTCTGTCGTCATACACAGAACATGGCTTCTGTCACTTAGGTTATTTATTCACCTCAAGGACAACTAGTGTCTGCAGGTGGCATTTTTTTGGAGCCATCAAAGAATAATGTGGTTGAATATAGTGTTGTTATAGAGATATTATGTGATGCCATTTCACATGGTGTTTGATATTTAGAAGTTCACCTAGAATCCTAGTTAGTTGTATGTCAGTTGAACGACAATTACCGTGTGAGAGATCCTACTTTACTCTAATGATTCCTATGGGTATGACTTTTGGAACAATACTTTGATTTTCTTACTTACATTGCATATGCTAATTACATTTTATATTGGCATTTGTCACATAAATAAGTAAAGAAAACACATTCATACATTCATCCATTGTAACATATATAAGTAAAGTCGAAGAAAAAATCTTTTTTATATTTCATCCTTTAAAGTCCAAAAAATATGGTGTCATAGTAAAAAATGGGGCTCACACCCTCAAAATACATATATGGTCGGTACATAGCATAACCATGGAATCTATGCCTATGGTTTCAGATGTGTATCATGATAGTACATTATGGTGCTTGCAAGATGTCAGAAGAGTGCACCCACACATGGGGTACATCCACCACCTGTCATTCCATTGCCTCTGGAATATCCTCTACCTGAACCATAGGAATCACGTGCATCAAACAAGACAAATTTCCCTGAACATTCTGGAGGACTCTCTCTGTGTCCCCAACTACTAGCTCTTCTTCATGTCCCTTGCATCGATGTCATGGAAATCCCTCTGGTTGTCCTAAACCTACGTCTGTGTAAGAAAACAACTATTAATACATGATACCATACAAAAATATTTGCGTTTGTTTTTTCCTTTATCAAAATTAAAAAACACAATAAAATGAAATATATAAAAAAACCAAATTCTTACTGATATCTCCAAAGGCGGATCCTAGTGGAAATGGAATGTTTGGGTCCACTCAGTAGTCTATCCATCCATATGGATATTCATTGATCTCTATGACCTGTCGACGTCACTAGTGAAAGAAATCATCATTGTAGGGGGTTGGCACCCTACCACCTCCTAGCCACATCATCACATCGGCCAACCATGACATAGCTGGATCATGAAGTTTATGTGGAGAAATATCGACTCTATGGCTCAAACCTGGAACCCTTTTGAAGAAAAAACTACACAGAATGGAAGCAAACCCAAAGTTCCTCATCACCCTTATTTGAAATTCGTCAATTGGCTCTTTTTTTTTTCTAGTAGTGAGGTACACCAATCATAAACAGTGGGTCTCAAACACTCTACCGCTTAGAGCATGAGTGGACTTGATTCCTGGTGCAATGAGGATGACCCTGATATCCGTGTGAGTACAAGCATGATGATCTTTAAACTCAGGTTCTCGATCGCCCTGATTGGTATTTGGCTACCTACTTTATCTGTTCCTACAACACAGTGGGTGGCAATGCACTCCTCCATAGTCATACCAACTCTAGCCCCTTGGTCCTTGATATTCACCATCTCGCCCCAATGAGACAATCCTGTGATAAAGTATATGTCATCCACTTCAATCCTCAATGGATTTTCATCAAGATTGAAGGACTTTGTCTCCGGATCCCAATAGTTTACCAGTAACTAGAGAAACCTCACTTGAGTCCTCATTCCTTTGAGAACCAAAAAATTATAAAGGCCACATCATTTCAAATCTTGTTGATACCTTGCATATCTTTCTACTACTGCATCTACCTCCTCATGCTCCCTTTCCCTCCATTCAATAACCATCATGCAAAGGAAAGATAATTTTTTGAGTTAATCCCCTTCAAAAATTTGTTCACAGACTTATACATGGGATAACCTTATGAAATTCACGTATAGGGATTCATATACGCATTTAGGATTTTCTTTGCCTGCGTATATGAGGTTGTATATGTGACCCTATAATGTGTCACCCACATACGATCTAGTTTCTATGTAACAATCTCTAATACTCAAAAAATGGCCACTAAAACTAAAATTTAAACCATTGAAACTAAAGAGGATGGGATGAGTATTTACTTGGTCTAGACGGTTTCCAATTTCGTTGATCATAGATCCCACAATAGTCACTTGTAGATCATGGGAAAAATGGCCTCAAAAGCACTATGTGGTTAAAAATCTCAAATGGTATGGTAAAATGTCTTATTTTTACTATTAATAGAAAAATTTCACCCACTTTCTATAGTTTTTCCTTGTTTATTTCTGTTTTTGTACCTTATGGACTAATAACGCAATAGAAAGACTTGGTTTTATGTTGTTTTGTCCAAGGTTTTTAATAGATTTCCAGCGTCATATTTCCCTTTTGTGCTTCCAACAGTTATATTCTTTCACCGAAATATAGGATAGGTTTTCACTCCACTTTTCATTCTTGCATCATCCTATGACTGTGATTCATACACCCTAGGTACAAACCCATTTATTAGCGACACAAAACCTTCTCACTGCTACTAGAAGTGTCGTTATTAAGTGGTAGATCCTTACCAAACATGGATGCCCTAGTTAGAACATTTTTTTCAATTGGTTCCCACGAAAAATTTATTCCATAGGATCGAGAGTTCCTTATAGTCCCAACATGACTTTGCATTTGAACCCCATTTTCTTATTCAATATAATTTTGACCATTACCTATGAGAATCCCCCCCCCCCGAGTCTTGGTTAAGATCTTTTCCAACTCCCAAAAAAATGAAAAGGTTTTTGAGTGAGCTTGTCTCTTTCACACTCATTATTTTTTTTTGAAAGGACGTATATTTGGTATAAGTTTAACCCTTTTCTGAACCAAGTAGACTAATTAAGAAAAAATAATACTCTAGTCACCATTGGCTAGAAGAGTTCTCCTGGTGTTATTTTATACCTTTTTGGGCCTAGGAGACTAACATATATGAAAAAGGACATCCTTGAGTTAAGTTGTAATTTCATTCCATCATCATGTTTTCATTATTGAACTTATTTTTGGCTCCCTCTTTCTCTCTATAATCCTCTTTCCCAACGATTCTCATCACTAGCCAAGCAGTGAATTTCACATATCCTTTGCATCTTAACACCCTTTACCCATAGAGGAAACATCCCCTCGAGTGTCCATACCCCCCATGCACTTCCTTTCATTGAGCATAGGTATGTTCCACTACTTGGAACTAGTTTCTTACTCGCGACACTCACTTCCTCTCCTATATCATAGCATTTTTTTGTCTATGAAAAAAAAAAAAAAAATGGGCGGGAAAAGAATATTATCTCGTATCGGCAACTTTCGTGTCTCCTTTTAACATAACATAAACTATTGAGTTTGTTTCATCCAAGGTTTGGGTTTAGCATGGCCCTAGGAAGCTAACCTCGTTACTTAGAGTCTACTCATCTGACTAGTTACTCTTCCAGTCCAAGATTATGGTATGTGTCCACTTTGTATTGCCTATTCATGACCATGAACAACTATTTGATAAATATCCACATGGATCTGCAGTGTAATTCAAATTAGAATCCATGTATACAAAGTCAATGTGAATTGTAATATCTTCATGATTAACTATCACTTCCAGCTGAGTCATAATTACTCCACTTATAGGAACAATAATGTATTTCAGCCATCGCAGATACTCCTCTAACCTCACACATTAGGGGGAATTTGTTATAAAAAAAAAATTCTCACTCCATGCATCTTGTTTTGATGGCCTTCCATTTCCCTCTGTAGAATTAATTTCCCCCTTTTTTTCACTCCAGAGATAAAAATTCATATTTTTTTTCATATACGCAACCTACCAGTTATAAAACTCGCATATACACAGGTCTCTCCACTACAACCCACGTACATCAGGTTTGGTGCTCAAAAATTAAAAATGGTGTTGGTTTTCCATGCCATGTCATGAGATCCATGATCCTTGACCTTCCATATACTGGAAACTCTATGAATTGGCTCTTCAGTTCCATTTGGAGGCTACAAATTGAGCCATATCAAATCCTAACGGGACTTCAACTGGGAGAGAAATGAAACTCTAGAGAAATTTCACTTCATGTTGGGTCTGCATCCCTTTTTCCTTGAAAGTCTGAACTTATTGTGTTTATGCCCCAATATCTTCCTACTTTTTGATGGACAACCACATTAAATCCTACATATGAGCTTTCCTTTGTGGAGGATTGAAGTGGTGGAGGCCCAGCTAGAGGGATTTAGTTTCTCGGTTCTGATATGTATCGTTATAAAAGTTTGTCACCTATGTACTTTGGTTGATTAATTTAATAGAAATACTCTTTTCTCATTCAATTAATATCTTGCAAATATTTGAATTAATTTCCATGGGTCTATTTGTCATGTATGTTAATGGATTATGTTAATTTATATGATGAAATTATATATTATCACCACATGCTTGTCTATATTTGTTGTTGAGGACAAGTTGCAGGTATAAAGCTTTGGGTTGCATGCTCAATGATGGTCTTCTTCGAACGTATGGACGAGGTAGGTTTCTAGCCTTTTCTTGTTAGAATTTCATTTATATAGCATACTTGATATTAGAGTTGATTTATGGGTGTCGTTTTGTCTTTTGTGGTTTTCCCCTATCCATAGAGAGTTTTTCCTCGTAACAATGTCCTAAATTTAGCAATTAAAATTTATTTATGTTACCTTTTTTTTTTACCAGATCAACACGAATTTTGTAATTGTTCATTTAATATCATTTGTGCATACAACTAATAGGAAATCGACAATATGATTTCTCATCCTCTTGATCATGACATGGTGTTTTTATCATGACTCTATATGATTCTCTCTACACAACTCCAGTCAATGCAAAATTCAAACCAGGTGTCAAGCGTGGTTGTTTCACAACAACAAGAATAGGGATTTTATTTTCTTTTGAAAATTTCGTATGAGGGTTTCTCTCAAATATCAAATAGAGACTTTAAAAAAATAAAAAAATTATAATAAATGTATGGAGTGATTATAGGATAGTTAGTTTTTATATTCCAATGATAAATAATTAATATTGGAAAGGACTGGAGAGGAATTTTGGAAGATTATTCTTTCTAAACATTATTAAGTTCTTTCTACACCAAAGACAAGATTCATATTGAAGCAAATTTGGTATTTTTACACAAAAAACCTTTATTATATCTATCACTTGAATGTTTTTTTGAATTTAATTAGAGTTTGTTTCTCTCAACATATTTTAGTTTTAATCTTGAAGAAACAAAGGTGTTAGCTTTTAAATTGAATTGAAAAATATTGTTAACATTTACATTCTTATTTAATGTTGCTGATTTTTATTTCTTTCAATTATTATTATTCCTCTAATTATCTTGCTTCTTATATCAAGTTTAAAATCAAATATTTGTATGGATTATTATTTTAATGATTTCATAACTATACATTCTTGAAATGGTGATAAATCTTAGAGAATTCCTTCTCTCATGTTTGTCACTCGTGCTTGATATATGTTAATCTTCTGAGATTTTTTTAACTGTTATTCAGTTCTTTGAAAGGGTTGTTGATAAATTGATGAATTTGATAACTCATCCACATGAGTTGGTGTCCTCACATTTGATTATTTTGGGTTATCATTGAAGTATATATGCTAATGATCTATGTCTATTCTTAGATAAATTGTTATTGTTTTTTAATCATTCTCAGAGCAAGAAATTCTTTCTGAATCCTTTGAGAATTAATCTTTTTCATATATACATATTATCTTTTCTCTCATTTATGAGATGGAATCCATAGTTAAGATTTATTTTCTGCAAGTTTAGGATCATCTAGATCAGAGCTTAAATGATTAAGTCTCTTTTCAAAGAGAAAACTTGTTGAGTGGAAATCTGATCCCACAAAATTGGTTGGAAACTACGATCCCAAATGAAAAAAGTATAATTGATACTTGTGATCAATTAGTTATCCCCTGTTGCAAGAGGGAATTTTCCCACCTTTCAATACTACCTGAAATGTTCCAGACCCTACAACACTAAGAGATCTATCATCAACAACAAATATTTCCCTGGTGTTACATTCATTAAGAGTAAAAAATATGACTTTATCCTTATCCATATGATAAGATTCTCTAGAATCAATAAGACACTCATCAGAAGAAGAAGAGAAATTTTCATTCAAGGAGAAACCATGAGAAAATGCATGTCCATGAGAACAAAAATAAGAAGAATCAATATTGATGTTTTTCTTCTTCATCCATTATTCTAAGGCTTCCATCTTCGTAAAACATTTGGAATCCACATGACCATCTTTACCATAAAAGTTGCAATATCTGTCAATCTTCTTACTTGTGGATTTTACTCCATTGTCACCATTAAGAGAAGAAGCTATCGAAGAGAGTTTGGTACCCTTGTTTTTCTTGTTGTTGTGGCAAGGATGATGCCTTTGTGGATTATTCCACTTATCGTTTTGTTGGACCACTAAGGATTTTTTGAATGTACATGTAGTGTTGATCAATCGAAGTTGTACAAGCATATATTTATCTCAAATCAGAGCATCACAAAAGGAATCAAGAGTAGGATTTTTATAAGAACTCCCTAGAGCTTCTCTAGTGGCATAAAAGGTAGACAAAAAAACAAAATATGCACTACCAATCTTAGCAAGAATAACATATATGCATCGATCATCCTTCAGATCTAGTTGGAATTACATGCAAAAAGTATAAGTATTTTGAAATTAGATAAGTAATCTTCAAAGAAAGGAAAATCATTTGGACTTAAAGTCATTAACTAATTTTACAATCGGTGGGCTCAAATAATATTGTGTTTACTAAAAATAGCTTCAATATTTTCCCAATATTTATCTCGGCCCTCAATTCCTTGAAGGTGAAACCTTAAATAAGGAGAGATGGAAATTTCGATTAGTCCACATGCTTTTTTATGCCTATTACTCAATTTGACATAATTTTCATCATTAATGGGTTCTTGTTATTTTCCCAAGGTAATATGGTACAATTCTTTACTTCTTAATACATCCTCCATATGGGATTTCCATGAGAAGTAGTTAGTACTGGTAAGAAAAATATCAATGGGAGACACCATATTAAAATATGTAGAGAATATGGATTTAGAAGTTTAAATTGATAGTTTGGATGGAAATCTCTTGAAAAAATAGGCTTTTAAAAAAATGACACTAAAAATGGACTTTGGATGTGAAATTTATGCCATTTAAAAAATGCATAAATGGTAATGAAAGAGCCACTTGGCAAGTAGAAGTTTTTCCAAATGGTGATGATCCTCCTAACTATGCCTATAAACTCACTTTTAAATAAGTTACTTATGAAGTGACCCACTTTTATAGAATAAACAAGAATTACTTTTACAATGAAATTTACTTTGTAAATGAATACAAAAGAAACAATATCTTGAATGGGATCATAGTTTTAGCATTTACATGTTGTGATTAAAATTGTTAAAACTTGCATAATACTGATCCCCCCCTCCCCCCCCCCCTCAATATTATTGAATATTCCAACAATTGGAATCATAGCAGGTCCTTCAGAAACAGTCTAACCAATGGAAGGTAGATTATGGATTTCACTAAGAATGGAACACCCATGTTTGATGGTCAGAACTATGCCTTCTAGAGAAGAAGGATGAAAACATTTTTACAAGGATAGGGATTTGATGTATGGAAGGAGGTGGTAAACAAATACAAGGCACTTGTCTCTCCCCCAATATATAAAGATGAAAATAAACTTTGTGAAAATAATTCAAAGGCTACGAATGTTATTCTGAGTGGTCTGGCTAATTCAGTATATGTCAAGGTTATGCACTGTGACTCTGCAAAGTAAATTTGGGACAAACTTCAAAATATTTACGAAGGAGATGCCAAAGTTGAGGGGAGAAAGATTCAAACTTATAGAGGTCAATTTGAACAACTGTAAATGAAGGAAGATGAAGAAATTGCAACTTATTTTCTATGAGTTGATGAAATAGTGAGTGATATTAAATGATTAGGAGAAGAAATTAAAGGTTTGGTAATTGTTCAAAAGGTACCGAGGTCTCTTCTAATGAGATTTGATCATAATATTTCAACCCTATAAGAAATAGAATATATTACTACATTGATCATGGATGAGCTACATGAAATACTACAACTTATGAAATAAGAACAGAACAAGAAAATCGATCCAAGAAGGAAGACACTTTGAAATAATCAAAGAAGACAAGAAAGAATAAGAAAAATTCAAAGTCAAGCTTCAGTTACAACGATGATTCAGAGAAAGATGAAGAAATAGCCAACTTCGCGAGGAGGTTGAAGAAAGGAACTGGAAAGAACAAAGGTAAACTTCCCTTAAGTTCTTTAATTGTGGTAAAATTGGTAATTTTTCTCCGAAATGTCCTTATGCTAATAGTTTAGATAATGATGAAGAAGAAGTTCCCAAGAAAGAAAAGAAATATAAAAAAGGAGACAAGAAAATAAATAAAATAAAATTCTTCAAGAAAAGTCTATACTCAAGAGAAGATAGTTTATCATTTGATGAGGATAATTATAGTGGCATTGACTCAGAAAGAGTGGTCTTTATGGAAATGGAAACTCGGAAGGGAACCCTTGAAAATGAAAAAGAAGATTATGAATAAGGAGAAGTGGATCTTGAGGAAGAACTACTTAGTTCTTTGTAACATCCCCAACCACCTCGGGCTAGGCCACATCACACAACCTTAAATTCTATATCTCTAAGTCAACCAAACTATAACATCCCCAACGTACTACTGAGAAATATTACTCTGAAGTTTCACTACGCATATTATACTCTAACACAAGTCCACATAGTATCAATTTCCCAAGTTTGAGTCATGCCACACGACTTATAACAACGAAAATGTTGTTCTCTTTTCAATACAAACTTAAGTAGTAGAAGTAACTCAAATAACTGTGTGCACCAACATGTTGATCACATAGTATAACTGTGGGCACATCCATCTAGGTGTCATTCGCCACTTTTGATTTCACCATGTGTGGGGTCTATTTCCTTAAACATACACAAGAATTCCAGCCTCTTGATGCACACATTCTTCAAGCATGCACACATGGCCATTCAATCCTCTTCCATGATGAATCATAACCAAAATCACAAGGTTAACTTAACTAGAAACACTAACCACATTTTTCATATCCATGTACAACTACTAATATAGACTATAAGCACCATACTTACATGTAAAAGCAACATTAAATAGAATAAAAACAAATATTTATATGAAAAAACATACAAGAATTAATACATGTCAAACGTAGATAAGAAATCACATAGTAAACAAGACAAGTACATTAAGAACACTTATATTTTATGAAAGTCACCAACCACGACCTTGAATTAGATGTTCCTCCCAACCATATACATTGTTTCTCATAAGATTTCGCAACAAGTCACCCCCAAGCTGGGGATCAACTCCACCAGGGAAAAATACTTCTAGTGACACACTAAGGTCTAACTCTCAGTAGAATTCCTCGGTCCTAGATACACACTACTACCACTAGTACACAATCCCTCATTCCCCACACACCTATCACACCCAAGGAAGTGTGCCCTTTCTCTTCTCAACATTCATTTGACTGCCCTACTTCCCTTCCCAGGGTTACCAACAATAGGCCAGATAGGAAGTCTCCAATCCCTGTGACTAATGCTCAGTGCACTAGGGAATAATTATTAGCAATAATCTCACTTGGAGAGTATTCTCTCAGGTCTAACAACCACTTCTCAACTACCAATCTCCGACCTAGAAAGATTGCTTACGATCTTTCAACTCATCTCGTCAAAAGTAACTTAGGTTACATCCTCTCAACTCTTTACAAGATTCTTAGTGCAGATAAGTTGATAATCCAATTTTCCATACAGTCTGATCCTCTTGCACTCACGAAATCCTGAAACATGAATCTCCCCCCATCGCCCTCTGAATAATTCCATAATCATGCAATAATTCCCAAAATACACTAAGGCCAACAATATATATTGCATGCCTTCAACTTGACACTTGTCACCTTTATAAGTAGATTTAAGCCACTTGATGACCTATTCCCTATGCTCAGAAACTTAGGATAAAAACATATCCACATTACACTTTTCAAAAATATTATTAAAATATTCCCCCCTTTTCCCTTATTTGGTGGAGTCAGCCCGCCCATCTCTTTTCATGTGAGTTTGTATGTGCGCCACGATGTAATATTATATTAATAATCATGATTGTATTTACATAGATAGGCACACTGGCCTATCTGCATTTAGTCTCGCCAACCTCATACTCACACGGGATCACTCGCCTCAATACATAGATACATATAAATAAATACACACACACACACACACACACACATAACTCAACATTGTGCACTTACAGGTCATTACTACACACTTACCCAAGTGCGTGAAACACGATACAATTTTATTTGTTGTCGAGATGCGTGCAACACATAAAATGTGCACACCTTGTCTTTATAACAATTATCCACGCACTTACTAAGATGCATGCAACACCAAAACCAAGTGCCAATGGCTCACCGACCTATATATATACATTACATAAACCATTAGTACCAATGACTCACCAGTGTATATGTAAAATTACAAAGGGTTCAGGATTAGGGACATTACAATCCCCTCCCCCTTATTTATGCTTTGTCCTTGGTGCATCATATACACATGTACATACAACATATAAAAAATCATCAAAATTATGAGGATACTATGCTCACATAACCTCCTCCTGCTCCCATGTTGAATCCTCAGGACCGTACTAGGTCCATTGGACCTTTACCAGCTCCATGAATTGATTCTAGAGCTGCTTAATTTTCTAATACAATATGAAAATTGATCACACTTGAAATCCTACTTCTGGCTCCACCTGAATCACATTCCAATAAATAACATGATTGGCATCAGGTACTTACTTCTTAAGAAATTTCACATGGAAGACATTATGAATACACAAGGATGCAATAAATGCAAGCGTATATGCAATGTGGCCAATCCTCTCAAGGATTTATAATGGCCCATAGTAGCGTGTTGCTAACTTAGAATACTTTCCCAACTTCAAGGAACTGCGCCTAGACTTCACTTTGAGAAACATGCGATAACCCACTCCAAGTTATCTATGGGTTTTTCATTTATCTGCACAAATTTTATTCCTATATTGGAAAAATTTTAAATTCTTCCTTATCTTTATTATCTTCTCCTCCATTTCCCAGAGAAAATATGGCCCAACTACTATGTGATATGTTGGGTTGTCCCAACTCACTAGCATGTTGCACCTTCTACCATACAGTGCCTCAAATGGGCTCATCTTTAAAGATGCACAATACCCTTTGTTGTAATAAAACTCTACCAAATGAAGGTAGTCTTTCCATTTCGATGGATTATCCATCAAATACATCCTAAACATATCTTCAATCGCCCAATCTACCCTCTCGGTATGACCATTTTTATCAAGGTGATATGTTGTGCTAAAACTCAAATTTGTTCCAAATCCTTTGAATATACCTTTCCAGAAATTTGAGGTGAACTTGGAATCTCTGTTAGACACAATTATATTACGTATACCATGGAACTTAGAAATTTCACGCATGTATAACTCAACAATGTTGACTTCCTTGTACGTTGTCTTCACTGGAATAAAATGGGAATCTTTAGTAAGCTTTTCCACCACAGCCACAATAGAATCATGTTGCTTAGCAGTCCTAGGAAACTTAGTTATGAAGTCCATGGTCACAACTTCCCACTTCCACTTAGGAATGGGACATGGATATATAAAAACAACTGGATGTTTGTGCTCAGCCTTAACCTTTTGACATTCAAGACATCTGATAATAAAATCTGCAACTTCCTTTTTCATACCTTGCCAAAAGTGTTCTTCATGACCACGACAAGAGTCTTTTGGTAACCTAGATGTCCAAGATAAGGAACCTTATGCATCTCTGACAATATCAATCCTTTTAACTCTTTATCATTTGACACATAGATTCTCTTCTTATACGTGAGGATCCCATCCTATCTCAACTCATAATATTCTACTTATACTATGACATATCCTATTATAAGGTCGTATTTATGTCCTCATAGCACAGATCTAAGTTGGAAACTTCCAAAATTATATCGCACAAATATATATAGTACATGCTAATGGAAGTAGCATGCATATCATGCATCTTCCTGTTGAGTGCATCATCCACCTTGTTCTCTTTTCCTCTGCTATTCTTTATGTTGAATTCATACTCACCGAGGAACTATAACCACTTTCCTTGTCTAGAATTTAAACTTGGTTGTCCAAACAAATACTTCAGACCACAATGGTATGTTCTTAGCTCAAATATTTCATCCATGAGATAATGTCACCACATATTTAAAGCATGCACTATAGATTCCAATTCTAAATCATGAGTAGCATAGAGCCTTTCATGTTCTTTCAACTTCCTCGATTCGAATCATACCACATGTCCATTATGACTCAGGACTCCACCTAGTCCTTCCTTGCATGCATCTGTGCACACCACAAAGTCTTTAAATGGATCAACAATCCTCGAAATTGGTGCACTTTTCAACAAACTCTTCAAGTGATGGAAACTCCTTGTGCAATCTGGACTCCACTCAAATAGTGCATCTTTGTTCTACAAGGATGTAACTGGATTCACAATTTGTGAGAATCCTTCAATAACTCTTTTATAGTAACCTGTAAGTCCCATAAAGGACCTTACCTCTGTGAAATTTCTTGGTGTTTTCCATTCCTAAATGGATTTTATCTTCGTTGGGTCCATAACTATTCCTTCCTCTAAAATCATATGACCCAATTAATGAATCTATCACTGATAAAACAAACAATTTCTCATCTTTGCATAAATTTTATGCTCCCTCAATACTTGCAACATCATCCTAAAGTGATTCTCATTCTCTTCCTCATACCTTGAGTAAATAATAATTTCATCCAAAAATATGACGAAAAACCTATCCAAATAACTTCTAAAAACTACATTCATTAAACACATGAAGACACCTATTGCATTTGACAACCCAAATGGCACCATTGTGAACTCGTAATGATCATACCTTGTTTTGAACGTAGTCTTGCTGATGTATTCCTCTTTTATTCTAACTTAGTGATATCCAAATATGATATCAATCATGGAAAATATCCTCCTGCCTCTTAACTTATCAAACATGTCATCTATCCTTGGAGAAGGATACTTTTTTCTTTACTATTACCTTATTCAACTACTTGAAATCAATACAAAGTCTTAGGGTACCATCCTTATTTTGAACAAACAAAAATGGCACACCCCAAGGAGACATACTTGGGCGTATATACCCCTTCTTTAAATGATCTTCAAGTTTCATATGAAACTCCTTCTATTCTGGCATACTCATTCTGTAAGGAGTCTTGGATACAATTGTTTATCTTGGTATTAGATTTATGGAGAAATCAATGTCTCTTTTTGGAGGCAATCCCAGTATCTCGTTAAAGGCATCCTTGAATTACTTTATTACTGTGCAGTCTTCCGCACTTGGAACTTTATCCTTAGGTTCCTCTTCCATGTGTTCTGTAAACACTGAATCCTTTCCTGTAGATTTTCTTCAATTTCAAAGCAAAAACTACTATGATAGTCACACCTCTTTAAATTCCTTGAACTGATCTCAAGTTTCCTTTCTCATCCAAACAAGAAAATGTCTTATTGTAATAATCCAGGACAACATGGTTCTCTTCCAACCAATCCATACCAATGAGGAAATCATACGAGCTTAAAGGTATAATATTAAAATCATCCTTTGTGTGCATTCCATTCATCTCCATTGAACATGCCTTAACCATCTCATTAATTTTCCTTTTTTCTCCTATAGATAACTGCACCAACCAATGTTTTTCAAGCTTTCCTCTTGGAAAATGGAATCTTTCCACCATCTTAGGATCTAGATAATTATGACTAGCTCCTAAGTCAATTAAAATAGCAATGGGTTGGTCATTAATCTTACCTTCCACCTAGATCATGTGTGACTGAAACTTCGTCTACTTGTTATCTAGCGCGGTGTAAATCCTTGGCATATTTCTACCCATTTCCTCCACTTTTGTAGCTTTTTTTACATTATACACAATCCTCACTTTATCACCTCTTTGAGGACAATCTCTATGCATATGATTTTTTCCACAACCCCAACATTGCATAGGTTGTTTTCATGACTTTTGTCCCACCATTTGCAACATTCTAGGTTCCTGGAGGGTGGAATTTCCTTGTGTAGTGTTTCTGAAAATTGATGGCTTAGCCTACTTCTTCCTTTGTTCCACCTTTCTTTTCATCTTATCTTCCCAAGCCTTTTGGAAAATTGGTCTTCCCCTTTGCTTATCATAAAGACACTTAGCACATATTATGGTTTCTACCAATGCTTTAGTGTCATCATATTGTATCTTGTCATTGATAAATGAGGGAAACCCACTCAAGTACCTTTGAATATTCATGTGTTCATCCTTGAAAAAATGCATATATTTCAGAAGCTCTAATAATTTTCTTTCATATTCATCAATCGTCATATTCCCAAGCTTGAGTTTGAAAAAATCCTTCATTTTTCTGTCATAGTATTGCTTGGTCAAGAATTTCTTTTGGAAATACCTCCTGAACTCTCTCCAAGTCAATTTATTCCCATCAATGTGTTGTAATTAAACGTAATGATCCCACCACATTGATCCCTTTACTTTAAACTATTAGATAGCAATTCTCCCTTCTGTCTATGAAGAATAGTCATTCAGTTGTAAATATGTTCTCGTACCTAGGAACCAAGTATCCTCATATTAATTTTTTTTGTGTTCACCATCAAAGGTGGGAGGCTTAATCTTATTCATTTCCATTTGTATATCATCCACCCCAATCCTTATCTTATGCTTCTTTACAAGAGATTGACTCGAACTACTGCGCACTTTCCTAAAAGAAATCTTATCAACACTTATTTCTTCTCTTCCTTTCTCATCATGAGACCTATGAATTATCGATCTACTCAACTCTATCTCCTTATCAATTTTATTTTCTATTCTATCCAGGCTCTACATCAATTTGACATTGAAGTCATCTTGTTGCGCCTTGTCTCTCACAAGCCTTTCATTATCAACCTTATAGATTTGGACATATTTCTACAGTACGTTTACAGTTTCTACCAAGTTCATGTGCTCCTCCTTGGATTATGTACCATCAACACCCAAACTATTAATCCCTAGACAAATCCCCATGATATGTATAAAACCCCTTATTATTCCCTAGATATTGAATTATTACATTTATAGTAGGCCGGATAGAACCCTTGTTTGCACCCTTTCATTATATTTGTAACCCTTTGTCTCATATATATATATATATATATATATATATATATATATATATATATATATATATATATATATATATATATATATATATATATATATATATATATNCATCTTATCTGATCTCATATTGTGTTATATGACTTTTTAGATGGAACCCCTTGGGGGATATTTAGTAGACAGATAAAGGTACATGGTGTTCAAATTTCCATTCCTAATTCCTTATACTTTTGGAGATATAGCCTATGTAAGATAGGGTTATGGAATAATCCTGAGTTTATTCATCACATAATTTTCACTATAATTTTTTTTTGTGACGTTTCATACCCTAAAACCCAGAGGATAATTCATAGAAATTATCAAGGTAGTTGTGATAAAAATTCTAGCCTCTCTTTTATCCTACTTTTGTAGATGCACCATGTATAAGATATGGTATGTGACTAGTCATATTAACTAGTCTCAAACAGGTGTTCCGGGTAAAACAATGATATATTCTTCAGTGAGTATCCAAATTAAGCGAGACCAGTTGAATTGGACAATGGAAAGTCTGTAGTATTTATGGTGTAACATTTTGAATCAAATATCATATATTGTGCACTTGGCACACTTTACAAGTATGCCCTCCTGGAAGGGACACAAATCAACAAGGTGTGGGGAAGTTACCGTAACTTCCACTTGGCACATCCAATTTTGATCAAACTTGTGGCATTGCAGAGAGGAAAACTTGGTTATGGCACAAAATAGAATGAAACAACAAGCAAATCAACATCACATGGAAAGTGAAATTGAGGTGGGGGGTTGGGTATTTCTAAGGATACAACCATACAAACAAATTTCCCTCAAACAACAAAATAAGGACAATAAACTAGCACCCAAATATTATGTCCCCTATAAGGTTTTGCAAAGGATTACAAATTGGGGTTGCCTCCATATTCACGTGTACATCTAGTATTCCATGTTTCTTGATTAAAGAAGGTCATCAACAACAAGATCCCGGTCCAAACAATTTTACCAGAGCTCAATGGAGAAGGGAAAATCATACTAGAGATGGAAACAATCCTTGAAATGAGAATTAAGTAGCTGAGAAATAGAGCAATTACAGAGTACCTCATCAAATGGAAGAACCTACTAGTGGAAGAGGCGACATGGGAAGATGAGTTCTTCATGCAGAAGAATTCATGGTTAGAAAATTGTTGAGGACAACACTTGTTTGAAAGGGACGTGCATGTTAAGCCCTAGAAAAAGCCCCATGATATGTATAAAACCCTTTATTATGCCCTAGATATTGAATTATCACATTTCTAGTAGGTCAGCTAGAACCCTTCTTTGCACCCTTTCATTATAATTGTAACTCTTTCTCTCCTATAAATATATCAAGGATATCTAATATTAGGATCATCTTATCTCATTTCATATTGTGTTCTGAAGTTTATATATTGTAAAGGAGGTTTCCCCCTTGAAGTGAACTGAATTTTATTGATTTCTTATCATTTTTAAGGAATTGGGTCATAACACAAACCAACATACATATCTCCAAATTCATCATCATGAATATAACTCCTTTGTGCATATTCCATACTTTTAACCTTCTGTAATGATTCTTTCCTTCTCTATTTGTTGATAATTCTACAAAATGTGTAGGCAATTAGATGCTTTTAGATGATTTCATGAAACAACTACATGAAAAATTTACACCATCTTGTCAGAATCCATTCTTCGGATTCCTTGGATAATTTTAACATTCCAAACTCTAGTGTGCACACCTTCACTTCATTATTGTTGCGCACATCATAACTCTATACAATGCACCAATAGTTTTCTGCACAACTAAACTCTGGACTTTGCAGCAATAATTCTTGACGCACACATCTATTCATGCTAGACTCTGGCCCGTACAAGTCTAGTGTGGAAACAATAGCTCTGATACTACTTTGTAGCATCTCCAACCACCCCAGGTTGGGCCACGTCACACAACCTCAACTTTTGTATATCTAAGTCAACCAAACTGTAACATCCCTAGCGAAGTACTGAGCAATGTGGATCTAAAGTCTCACTGTGCATTTTATAATCTAACACAAGTCTTCATAGTATCACTTGAAGTAACATGCTCATCCCAATATTGAGTCATGTCATGTGACTTATAACAATGGAAACAATGTTCTATTTTCAATACACCCTTAACCAGTGGAAGTAACTCAAATAATTGCATGCACCAGCATGTTGATCACATAGTATAACTGTGTGCACATCCATATAGGCTTCATGTGACACTTCTAATTTCACTATGCACAGGTTATATTTCCTTAAAGGTACACATGAATTCCATCCTCTTTATGCACTCAAGCTATAACCCTATGCACCCGACCACTCAATTCTCTTCCATAATGACTCATAACCAAAATCACAAGGTTAAGTTAACTGGAAACACTAACCACATTTTTCATATCCATGCACAACTACTAATACAGACTATAATCACCATACTTACATGTGCAAACATCATTAAACAAAATAACAACAAATACTTATATGCAACAACATACAAGAATTAACCCATGTCAAATGTAGATAAACAAGCACACAATAAATAAGACAAGTGCATTAAGAACAATTATCTTTTATGAAAGTCAACAACTTTAGCCTTGTCTTAGAGATTCCTCCCATCCATAAATGTTGTTTCTCATAATATTTCAGCAATAGGTCACCCCTGAGCTGGGGCTCAACTCCACCAAGGAAAAATACTTCTAGTGACACTCTAAAGTCTGACTCTCAGCAGAATTTCTCAGTCCTAGATACCTACTACTACCACTAGTCCACATTCCCTCATTCCCCATGCACTTTTCACACCCAAGGAAGTGTACCCCTTCCCTGCTCAACAGTCCTTTGGTTGCCCCAATTCCCTTACCAGGGTTACCTGCAACATGTTAGATAGGGAGTATCTGAATCTTGTGACTAACTCTCAACGCACTAGGGAACAATTCTCAACAATACTCTCACATGGAGAGTATGCTACCAGTTCTAAAAACCACTTCTCAATAGCTAATATGCCACCCAGAAATATTTCTCATGGTTTTCTCAACACGTCTCCTCAATAGTAACTCAAGTTACAAACTATCAACTCCTTACAAGATTCTCAGTGAAGATAAGGTAACAATCATACTTTCCATATAGTTTGACCCCCTTCTACTCACGATATCTTGAAATGTGAATATCCCCCCATCTCCCTTTGAATAATGCCATAATAATGCAATAATACCCAAAATACACTAAGGCCAACAATATATATTGCATGCCTTCAACTTGACACTTGTCACCTTCAGAAGTAACTTTAATCCACTTGGTAACTCATTACCTACCCTTCGAAGCTTGGGATAAAAACATATCCACATTACACTTTTCAAAATTATTATTAAAATATTCTCCCCTCTTCCCTTTTCGATGGATTCATCCCCCCCATCTATTTTTGTCTGAGTCTATCTGTGATTAGAAATGTAATATTATATTAATAACCATGACCATATTTACATGGATAGGCACACTCGCCTATCTTCATCCAGGATCACCAACCTCATACTCACACAGGCTCTCTGGACTCAATACATAAACAATCACACACACACACACACACACACACACACACATATTGCTGGGAAGACAGTTTTGGGAATGGAACAGTGAGAAGAGACGAGGTACAGGGAAATGCATAGGACCATGAAGATCAAGAATATCAAGAAAGAAGAGAGAGGAAATAGAAGAAGACGGGGGATAGGAAAGAATAGCTAGCGCAAAATCCAGAAAAAACCAGTTGAGAATGAGTTGTATCCAGTTCATAATGAGTTTTCACCAGTCGCGCATGAGTGGTAGCTAACTCATTATGAGTTGGCAAAAGGAACTTGAGGAAAATGCATAAATATGTAAAAGACTTGTGAAGTTTGGGTGTTTTTTTGGTGTTGTTGTTGTTATTTTGTTTCAGTTGTTGATTTCATGAGGTCTAGGGAGAAGGAGAAGTTCAGAGAGTAGAAAAGTATAAATAAACTACAAATGTAAGGATAATTGTATGTTAATTATCCATTGTAGTGTAGAGCACAATCAAGATACTCAAATATAATAAATAAGCCAATCTTTTGTGGACATAGCTTGGAGGGGGGTGAACCATGGTAACTCTATGTATAATTGTGTTGTTGGATGATTATTTATTTCTATATTTTGTTAATTCTTTTCTTTAATATGGATGAATTCTTATTTTGTTCTTTTCTTTAATACAGATGAATGCATTCTTTTCTTTTCTATAACGAAGTAACAAGTTCAGATTAACAAGGGTTTAGTGCACAAGAGGATCCTGTAGGTATGACAAAACACATTTCCTATCTTTCCCTCACCGCTATAGAATCTTGGTTCCTGTAATTCCCATAAATATACCTCGAGTGAGAATTCACCTTCTTGCAAGTGATACTGAAAGGGATGATGTCTGTAGGGTTTTGTTGGACTACATAACTTGAACATACCTGCACACATGTCAATAAATGGTTTTGTTGTCAGGACCCAGAAGATGGAAGTGAGCGAATGTTTTGGAGACCAAAGAGGAAGGAGATAATCTAATGGTTGGAACGAAAGGAACACGAATTTTCTCACAAGGAAAATAAAAAACCTCAATTAAATAACAAGCAATGTATGCAAAGGTACATGTACACAAACTTACATGATATATTTTTCAATGAATTTCCTAACCTTTTAGCAGAATGGATGGAAAAGTTTGTGGAAAATACCGATAGACATAGACTATCTGCGCTAAAGAACTGGACTCCTAAACTAGTGGGATGAGTGAATTCAATGAAAAACATAACTTCACGTGTAGTTTATTTTTGGCTAGATAGTATATTGGGAGGCTACATAACAAAATTCACCAAAGACTATACCTAGGCTTATAGCGTCACAGAAATAGACTTCATTAAAGGCCCATGAGGAAGATTCATAAAATCGTTAGCTACCTGGATACAAATGCTACTATGTGACAAAGAAGTGATGATGATGGATTCATATAGCTAAAGAACCTTGGACACATGGAGTGACTAAGGTTTTTTGAATAGGAGAGGATCTAAGTGTAGGAAAAATGGACAAAGGAAAGCAAGAATGAGAATGTAGGAGAAAGAGGAAGGGATGTCAGAAGGAGAAGACAAATTTGGAGTTTTGTGCAGTGGGAGAAGGTACAAGAAGTTGAGATGTGAGACTGAAGAGAGAGAGCAACACAGTGAGTACCAAAAACATCACATATATATCCATATCATATAAGTACAATAGACAAACGAAGAAGAAGAAGATATCTAGTTCAGTCCAGTTATAGAAGAACCAATAAGTCCTTTGTCAGTTGATTCCTAGGTCAAAACCACAACCTCGTGTCTGTCATCTGAATCTGAGAAAATGTTTGAAGACCTCTCCAGAGCACTTATAATTAGTAGGGGAAGTCAATGTAGTAGTAACCAAAGAATTGGTAGAATTACAGGTAATCAAAATAAATCAGCATCATCATGAAATGGTACTTCACACAACAACATGGAAGGAGTAGATATCACACTAAGATTACTGGAGTTCAAAGGAATTGGATTGGAATACCCAAAAAAACATCTATTTGTATGCGAAACCATCTGGACTGCAAAGAATTTCCACAAAGATGGTGAAAATATCATGCAATTGGAAAGAAACTTTAGAGGATGCATGCTAGTTTAGTACATGAAGCTCCAAAGTACCACACCACTAGGTCAAACAAGGACATTAGTAGAGATCATACAAGCATTATTAAAATAATTCAAGAAACCAAAGTCTGAGTCATAGTACATTACCGAGCTCAAGGAGATCAAGTAAGTACAGACTGAGTTAGTGTGGGAGTTCAATCAGAGATTCAAATATGTGATTGGCAGGTTATCATTCCAAATACCTAATCAACAACATCGAGAGTGGCTTATTGTGGGCTTGTTACCTCACATCCATAGTCCTTTAATACAAAAAAAGGTTATGTCGCAGTCTAAGGTGTTCGAAATTGATATGAATTTGGAATCCTCTCTAGTCGGATACAACATTGGAATTTCACACATATAGAACCAACTAGCTATATTAACAATTCAATTGGCATAAATCACAAATGTGAAAGAGAAATGAGAACAAGTCTGGTGCACCAAATGTAGGACTGAAGGTCACCAAAAAGATGAATTTCCATCCTTTGCACGATACTTAGCATTTGGAGCATCAAATCCACTAATAGGAGGAGGATATTGTGAGATATGAAAGAAATGGGTACATAACCCCCATGAGTGCCAGTTATTATAGAAATATTAGAGTACCCCAAGAAGCTTATTTTGTATATTTTTCAAATAAATGGGACATGAAGAAAAGTATCATTGTGCATTTGATCTAATGAGGGAGTGCACATCAGACATGTACATAATTTAGGAGGAGAATTTTGTGATAGGAGGGGAAGGGAAGTATAATAATCCAAGAAGATTTAATTAAGGAAACTGAGGAGGATTTGGTAGGGGTCTAGGTGGACCAAACTTAGGCAGAGGAGGAAGAGGCCCCATAATATGCTATAACTGTAACCAACCAGAAAACCTAGCGCAAGATTGATAAAATCCTTGCACAACATGCACTTATTGTAGATGGTTAGAACATGTGACAGATGATTGTCCACAATTGCTGGAAAAATGGCAGGCCACATGTAATCAAAACTAGAACCCGAACATTCAAAATATATCCACCAAGATACGAGATGAAGAACCAAAAATAACGATCGTTACATGTGGAGGAACCAAAATAGGGATGGATGCAACCAATGTAAGGAAATAGGCTAAGCAATGGGTAAAGAAATATACATCACCTATGCTATAATTCAACCGACAAGAAGAGAAGGAGACCTATAAACAAGAAAGGAAGGAACTCTTACGACAAGAATAGACATCATCCACATCATCTACACCACCTATGGGGGATATGCATCCCATTGATGACTAGACAATGACCAAAGGGTCGATGGAGAAGGTAAGTACCTTAGGAATATTTTTGAAGAGTTTCCTAGAGCTAGTGGAGGATGAAAAGGAATTTCATACATTATCATCTATTATCGATCACTGCACTCAAGAAAAGACAGTCCCTGTTGAAAAGAAAGTAGTAAATCATCTACTACAAAAGAAAAGAAAGAATGGAGAGTTCAAGTTTAGTGCACATATTGAGAATACGCATAGACAACGTGATCTTAGACTTGGGGTCCTCTGTGAATGTGTTACCTAAACAGACATGGGGAATGATGGGAAAACCAAAGTTATTTTGGTCACCCATTCAATTGAGGTTATCAAACCAGTACAAAATAGTACCCATTGGTAGATTAACAAGAATACATGTGGATATAGATGGAGTGCACAATATCACAGACTTTGAAGTTGTCGATATTGTGGATGAAAGCCAACCATATCCAGTGTTAATGGGATTATAATGGGCCTTCGATAACCAATCCATTATCATCTTGAAAAGGAAAGAGATGACATTTGAAGTAGGAGAACTGAAATGTATTGTGCCATTAGACCCAATAAAAGGAAGGAGGTACATAGAACTAGCAAAGGGCAATGAAATTGATAACTTGTTCAACATTACTACGAGGATGGATGACTATGTTAACCCCACCACATATGGCACACTGAGTTGGAGAAGCATCGGTTCATGTACATCAGAATCAGAAGTAGGTATGGAAAACTGGGAATAGAGGATGCATGAAGTCTCAACACAAAAATTCACATGAATGAATATATCAATACACTATATTGGAATAGAACTAAAGAACCCAACTAAGTATGAAAAATTGACATATATAATAAAATTTGTATAGATATTCGAGGCATAGGTACCATAGCAACAAAGGCTACTAGCACTGGACATTGTATTGAAATCCACCCCAGCCAAATGGTGGGCGACACACAAAGAAAACATAGAAGACCGACAATAATGTCGATGACTAATATAAGTAAGATACAATACTGAAGAGGGAAACATGATGTAGAAGTATACCGGGGAAGGAAACCCAACAGATCATATTGTGCGGTGTGAAAAATCATGGAAGTCAGTACCCAGGGAAGAGTGGAAACACAGGTTCATATATACCCTTAATATGATTCGAAAGAATTGATACCTATAACTAGATATGCACAAAGATATAATAGACCGGGAGTACAAAACTAAAATATTCCAGGTAACATTTAACTTTCATAATGATTCATCCCTAATAAGTACAATGCTACAAGAAATTAAAAAAAAAATCTTCACCGAAGAAGAATCAATGGAAGTAATATCCTTATGCAGTGCACAAATGCCTCTATGACAGTTCACAAGTTATTGGAATGTTACAATGTGACACGGGAGGATCAAGATGATGAAGATCCTAACAACTTCCAAGTACTGGAAATAGAGGGAGAAAAAATAGTAGAGGTCCCAGTGATAGAATATACAACATATGTGAAACCAATCAAGACACGAAAAGTTAATATTGGGACAGAGGAAAATCCTAAGTTTGCACATATAGGTGATTACTGGGATGAGGAAACCATAGAAAATATAGCATATCTATTGCATGAATACCAATACCTATTCCCCACAACAATATCAGAGATGAAAGGGATATTAGGTGAGCTAGGGGAGATGAGGATCCCACTGAAACCAGGCACTAAACCAATGAAACAAAGACCCTAAAGACTAAACCTAAGATATAAATAAAAATTAGAGGAAACATACTTCATTCTCAAATAAGGAGTCATCGAAACGGTTGAGGAATTGGAATGGATAAGCCCCATGGTAGTGAAGGATAAAAAAACAAGGGGTATATGAATCTACTTCGATTTGAGGAAACAGAATGATGCATGCCTGCACAATCAATTCCCAACACCATTTACTGACAAAGTACTTGAAAACGTAGGTGGACAAGAGTCCTATTTGTTCACATATGGTTTCTTAGGCCACCATTAGATAATAACTGCGTAGGAGGATAGACATAAGACTACATTCACGACAGAATGGGGAAGTTTTCAATACACAGTGATGTCGTTTGGGTTAAATAACACACCTATAGTATTTTCAAGAGTAGTTGTTGTAGTATTTAAATAATTTATTCATAAGTTTCTTTAAGTGTTCTTGGACGATTGGACAATATTTAGTTTGATAAGGTATCACATTGAATTTCTAATACTAATGTTGGATAAGTGTAGAGAACATCAGATATCCTTGAATCTAAAGAAGTGTATTTTTTTCACACCGGTCATAATATTATTGGGACACGTGGTATGCAAACAAGGCTTAATAGTTGATCTCGCAAAGATTGCATTTATTTTGTATTTACAACCACCCACATTAGTAAAAAATGTTGCAGGAAACATTGGGCCACACAGGGTATTACAGGAAATTTATCAAAGGATATGCATAGATTACAACACCAATGGAAAAAGTAATGAAAAAAGAAGCAAAGTTCCAGTGGAACGATGACTGTCAGAAAGTATTAGACACACTGAAACAAAAGTTAGTAACTACGTCGATCTTAATTTTCCCAAAATGGAACAAGGAATTTAATGCGTGATCTTTTCATCATCAATAGAATTAGGTGTGATCAATTTAATGGAACAAGGACACATCATCAATAGAATTAGGTGTGATCTTGTCACAGCCAGGTGACAGAGAGATAGATCACCCAATCTCTTTTGCAAAAAGGAAATTATTTGTTATCCTTATTTTGTGCGATAAATAAGGACATCATGTCTCGAGGCCCTCAGGTTGCAGATATGGAGTGTCAAAAGACTTGTTTGCCCTTGGATATGAGAGGAAGAAAATATTAAGGAAGAAAGAAGAAGTACAAACTGCACGAAAGATGCATAAACTGAGGAAGGGTTGAAGTGGGAAAAGAAGTAGAAAAGAAGGAGAGATGGAAGGAAAAGATATCCGTTAGAAGAGAAGACCGAGGAAGATAAAGTAGTAAGGAAAATGGATCGTGGAAAACTCAACAAGCAGAAGAAGAAATCAACAAGTGATTTGGAGCACCTTGCGGAAAAGAAGGAAAGAAAGGTTGGCGAAGCCCTGAAAATGAGGGCCAATTTGACCTAGGTTTTTGGACCTAGGGTTTTGGATCTAGGGTTTTGACACCTAGAATTTGTTATGTAATGTATAAATAAAGGTCTAGAAGACCTGGGATGGTTCGTTCTAGGTTGGCTCATTGATACTATGGTTGTTTTTGTTCATTGCTGAGTATTTTTGTAGAAAACAGTGTTGAGACTATATTGTAGGATCTTCATATGGGTGTGAAGATCAACCCTGCAACTAGGTGCGCAGGGAGGGACAAGAGGAAAAGAAGAGATATGTAAGCTAAGTGCGCAAATAGAACTGTATGTTTTCATATAATATATCAAGAAACACATTTTTGTGGACATAGCTATAGGGAAAGGGTGAACCACGTATATCTCATTGTTCTTTGTGATCGATGTTGTGTTATTTTCCATTTGTTATATTGTTATTGCATTGTTGTGTTAGATATGAGATATAACTTGCGAAGTAGGCGCAAGTGAGATAAATAATAACTATATTGTTGTGTGTGGTTGTCCTAGATCCACTTTCATTTTCTTTGGCTGTAGACACTTGTGTCCCGCAACCCCCTATTGCTACTTCGGGTGAGACTGCATCTGCTTTGCAAGTGTTGCCGAAAGGGCCAATAGTTAGGGTTTGTTGGTGCGTTGCAAGATTTGAACCTTGGGTCTGCCCCTATTCCAACAAATGGTTCTGTTGCCAGTACTGGGATATTTTTGAGGGAATGTCAAGGTGGTTTCCATCGAAGACATAAATTTAGAAGTGGATAGAAGAACAAGAGAAGGACTTAGTTGAAGCCCAGAATAAGAATCCTAGAATTAGTATAGAAGAATGGTTGGGAAGGTACATCTTCACCGACATACACGATATCTTCTTTGGAGGAATTCATATAGAGTTATACGATTGGTTAGATAGATTAAGAGATACCTAGTTTGAGATCAGATCTAGACCACCCATGGTTTGGATAGCAGTGTTGATCAAGAAGGTCAAGAGAGTTTATAACATTATGTCTAGGGTCGTGAATCTCTATTTTGATAGCACTATTGGAGAGTACATTACTGAGTTTTCCATTGACAGAGTTGAATCGTATATCCAAGCAGAGAGGTACTTCTTTAAGGGACCTAGAGGAAAGTTCCTACACTTTTTAAAGATGAGGATTAAGATGCTATTGCATGAGAAGAATATCATGAAGATACAATGAAGCTAATGTTCAAGAATTTAGATAGCGATAGTGGCACAGAGGCTAGACACATGCGCATTGGGAGACCATTCAAAGAGGTTCCCCTTGCGAACCTATTTAAGAAAAAATACAGAGACAAAGGATTCTATAGTGGATAAGAAGCATATCTAACAGATGAAGAGCATTCAGAATCTGCAAGAACAAAGGAAGTACAAACCGAAGAACTTCACCGATGAGAACCAGAAACTTCAGGCACTGCACCTACTGTCGAAGTAAGTAATATCACTCCTCCTATGTTTTAGAACCATTAAGTAACCTAAGTAACTAGATTAATCAGAGTAGTCGGAGAAATCAGAGTATTGTTACAAGCAGTTTAGTACATACTCAGTCAAGAAGCCAAGGAAGATCTATGGTAGATGAAATGAGGTTACCTATATTTAGAGGAGATGGATCTAAAGATCATGATCAACACTGGTTCTTATGTGAAGTTGTATGGAGTATCAATCAAGTCATTGATGAAGCTATTAAGAGAACTCAGTTCAGTACTACCTTGAGGGATAACACTCTGAACTAGTACATGAAGTTTGCTTCAGGACCTGGACATCCTAAACCGCTAAATGATATAAAAAATGTGTTGAGTGTAAAATTCAAGAAACCTAAGTCGGAGTCACAATGCATTACAGATTTGAAAGAGATCAAGAAAAAGGTCATTGAACCTGTTTTAGAGTTTGATTAGAGGTTTAAGACTCAGATAGGTTTGTTGAGTTTTCATATTCCATACAAACAGAAAAAAGAATGGTTCATTGCTGCTCTCTTGCCACATATCAGACTCCCTCTGATTCAATAGAAGGTTGCTTCACAGGATGAAGCATTGGATATCACAATGAAACTAGAAGCAACCCCTATGGGAGATTCCAGCCCAGGTATGAGTCAAATCTTAAATCATTTAACCAGTTAATCTTTACAGGTTGAAGATATGAAGAAAGACAAAGAAAAAGAAAAAAGAGAAGATATATGGTGTATCATATGTAAATCAAAGGGTTGTGACAAGGAGCATTGTCCCCTATATCATGAATACTTGGCCTCTGGAGCACCTAGTACTTTGAAGAAGGATATTGTACCCTGGTACGAGGTATGTAGAATGAGACATCGCCTTGGTGAATGCTATTATATGCAAAAAGTATGTTGAGACACCTACCAATATTTACTGCACATTCTACAAGTCTGTGGGACATGATCAAAGGGATTGTAGGGATCATGATCTCATGCATGAAATATCATGGGACACATATAGAATTCAAGGAGAAACACAACAAGAAGGAAATAATACGCAGTTCAACTCCTCTGGAAGAGGAAACTTCAACCCTCGTGGTGGATTCAGAGGAAGAGGATGAGGTGGAGGAATGGGTCGAGGAAGAGGATAAATCATCTATTATAACTGGGCACAACCAAGACACTTGACAAGGGATTGTCAGAACCCTTGTACCACTTGTAGCTATTGTAACCCATTTGATCATGTCATCAAAGATTGTCTAGTATTGTTGGCCAAACTCTAGGAGAGACGAG
Organism: Picea engelmannii; assembly: GCA_009831015.1. Taxonomy (NCBI): domain Eukaryota; kingdom Viridiplantae; phylum Streptophyta; class Pinopsida; order Pinales; family Pinaceae; genus Picea; species Picea engelmannii. The sequence continues at coordinate 462,786 of ML795354.1, forward strand.
GATGAAACGAACAAGTACAGTTAATATCAACAAAACCTTGTGGTGAATACCCTAGAGTTGTTGTTATTACTAGAGGAGGAGTTGTTACAGGAGAAGACAGAGTGACTCCAGGAAAGACTGCAGAAGGATCAGGGATCAGAAAAGCTGCAGAGAAGGCACAATTGTTTGACCCAAAGAGAGAGAGTCACACTTTTGAGGAAGAAAGGAAAGAATTTGTAGAAGGACAAGCTTCTTCATCTAAGGCACAACCAGAAGTAAGGGAATGTGGAATTCCACTGGCCTTTGATCAGTCTACTAGGCAAGGAAAAGAGGTAAGAAATATTATGGAGTTCTTATGTACTTGAATTAATTTGATTAAGGATGAAAGAGATGAACAAGAACTACAATACTTGATAAGACACTATGAGATAGGAAGGGTAGATCCTCTACTGAATAAAGTAGTACATAAGGTATCTATAAAGAGAAGGACAAAAAAGGAATTACACCTTAGTTCTTAGATTGGAGACTATGATGTGGACTATGTGGTCCTTGACTTGGGATCAAAATTCAATGTGATGACGAAGCAGACTTGGGCACTGATGGGAAAACCTATACTGATTTACTCTCCTATCAGGCTCAATATGGCCAATCAATAGACGATGAGCCCCTTTGGAAGACTAGAGCATTTTCCTGTAGACATTGATGGGATAAGGACATTTGCAGACTTCAAAGTAATTGAGATTGTTGATGATAGTTGTCCTTATCCTGCGCTATTAGTAATTGATTGGGCTTTCAACAATTCGACTGTTGTTGACCTAAAGAAGAGAAGAATGAACTTTGAGGGTAATGGCCTTAAATTCATTGCACATTTGGAACTGGATGAAGGTCGCAGATACACAGAACCTATTAGGGAAGAAAACCATGCATATGAGCTAGAGAACATCTACAAACTAATAACAAGACAACAAGATTACATTAATTCTACAACAAACGGAAATCTCAGTTGGCGAAGTGAAAGTGCATGTTCATCAAATTCAGAATAGGCATTAGAAAATTGGCAGAACATGATGTATGAAGTCTCCACACAGTGATGTTCTAGGCTGACCAGAGCAGTTCGCTGGATTAGCACAAAAGTAAGCAATCTTCCAATGTTTTATGGTTTGAATCACTTAGAGACATTTCTAGATGAATTTGAGAAAATTGTACCAGTAAAACAGAGGATGTTGGCACTGGATGAAGCCTTGAAATCCATAACAACTAGATGGTGGGGATCACACAAGAGGAACATCATAGAATGGACACAATGTTGCACCTTATTGACAGTGCGCTTTTCAGACCAAGAAGAAGGATGTGAATTTCGTTACACAGTCCAAAGTTTTCCTAAGGACTACATCTGAAGTTGTGAGGAGGCCTCGGGCAACATTCCTAAAGAACAATGGGTGCATAAATTCATTAACGCCTTGGATACTATGCCTATCAACTGGTATCTACATGCATAACTGTGCCTCATCACTACATACTGGTATGGAATGACTCAGAGCTTTATAGCTACCTTCTTATTTGAAATTTAGTACCCTATAGTAGACCAATCTTTAAAAACTACGAGAAAAAATGTCTTTCAGGAGGCACCTAACCTCCCTTTTACCCAAGAAGAAGATGAATGGACTGCACCTCTTCAGCAGTTGCAGGATTGCTACAATATTAATTTTGATGAGGATGATGACCCTAGATATGTAAACATTGTAGAAATTGAAGGTCACAGAGTTATATAAGGACTTGGGATTGACTTACCCTTTGTTGGACAACCTATTAAAATAAAGAAACTTAATATTGGAACAGAGCTAACACCTAAACTAGAAAATGTGGGAGACTATTAGGATGATGTTACTATCAACAAGATCACAAAACTATTGCATGAATATCAGGACTTGTTTCCAACCAAGTTCATAGAAATGAAGGGAATTAAAGGTCCCATGGGAGAAATGAATATCCCCTTGAGACCAGATGCAATACCTATCAAGAAGAGACCTTATAGACTGAATCACAAATATAAGAAGAAAGTCAGGATTGAATTGGATAGAATTTTGGAAGTAGGAATCATAAAACCTATTGAAGAATCTGAATGGATTATCCCTATGGTGGTCCAAGATAAGAATACATGAGAAATCAAGATTTGTGTAGATCTAATAAAGTTGAACGATGCATGCCTACGTGATACATTCCCTACACCCTTTCCCGATGAAGTTCTAGATAATGTAGGAGGACATGAGGTCTACTCATTCACAGATGGATTTTCAAGTTACCATCAGATCATAATTGCTAAGGAATATAGACGTAAGACCACGTTTGCAACAGAATGGGGATCTTTTCAGTACACAGTGATGCCCTTTGGCTTGAATAATGCACCAACCATCTTTACCAGGGTGGTGGTCAAAGCATTTAAGGACTTCTTACACAAGTTCATAGAATATTATTTTGATGAATAGACTGTATTTAGCTTACTGAAAAACCATATTGAATGTTTAATATTGATGTTAGATAAGTGTAGGCAATGTCAGATTGCCCTGAATCTGAAAAAAAATGTATTTTCTTTTCACCCTTTGGAGTGTTTCTAGGCAACATCATGTGTAATCAGAGATTGTTGGTACTAGGTAGATCCTTCCAAGATTGCCATCATTGTTGATGTACCTCCCCCTACTTCGGTCATACAATTGTGCACTGCATTGGGGAACACTGGATATTACATAAAGTTGATTAAGGGTTATGCACAGATAAAAACACCTATGGATAAGCTATTAAAGAAAGACAACAAGTTCCAATGGACAGATGAATCCCAGTAGAGCTTCAACACACTAAATCAGAAAATGGTCACTGTGCCAATCTTGGTTTTTCTAGATTGGAGTAAGGAGTTCAATGTTCATGTCGATGCCTTGTCCATTTCATTAGGAGAATTTTTAGCACAATCAGGTTCAGGGGACACTGACCACCCTATAGCCTTTGATAGAAAGAATATTTCTACAGATGAGAGGAACTACACTACGACTAAAAGAAAAGGCTTGGCTATGGTTTATGTGCTACATAAATGTAGACACTATTTGCTGGGAGGACATTTTAGGATGTTCACTAACCAATCTGCATTGAAATACTTAGTCAACAAGCCAATGTTGGGGGGAATAATATGCAGATGGATACTGTTATTCCAGGAATATGACTTTGAGATTGTGGTTAAGCCAGGAAGAATGAATAAAGGACTTGCCACTTATCCAGGTTGGAACATGGAGAGGAACTTACTAGTCTAGAGGATACACTTTCAGATGCATAGTTGCTGGCCATCAGGAAATTCGATGATCACTTAGTCGACATAGTTCAGTTCATGTCCACAGGAATGGCACCTCGTGAATACATAGTCATTCAGAAGAAACAATGGGTAGTCCACGCATCTGACTTTCAACTTATAGTTGGACAGTTGTATAAGATGGGACCCAATTAGATCTTGAGGAGATGTGTTATGGAGGTAGAAAGACCATTGATTCTGGAAAAAGCACATCGCAGGAGGACATTATGCATGGAAAGAAACAAAGAAAAATATTCTCGGAGTTGGCCTCTGGTGGCCTACTTTACATAAGGATGATAAGGAATACTACAAATCATGCGATGTATTTCAAAGAGTAGGAAAGCCTTCTAAAAGGGATGAGATTCCTTTGGCACTGCAATTAACATTACATGTATTCGAGAAATGGTCCATTGACTTTGTGGGACTTATTAACCCACCAGGAAGGCACACAGGAACTAGATATATTATCACTGGGACAAAGTATTTGACCAGATGGGCAGAATAAAGAGAAGTTAAGGATTGTAGTGCAGCTACAACTGCGCATTTCATTTTTGAGGATATCATAACAAGGTTTGGATGCCCGAAGATCCTCATGAGTGATCAAGGCACACACTTCATCAACAAAACTATTGAAGCCTTGACTTAGGAATTTGAATTTCACCATCAGAAGAGTACTCCATACCACCCATAGCAAAATGGTACAGTCAAATCTTTCAATAAGATCTTGGAGACAACACTGACTAAGGTTTGTAGTGTTAACAGAGATGATTGGGATTTAAGAATTCCAACAGTATTATCGACCTACAAAACTACTTGCAAGAAGTTAACAACACACACCCCATTTAAGTTGGTATATGGCTTGGAAGCAGTCGTACCTATGGAATAATTGGTTCCTAGTTTAAGAATCACAACATTTACAGGTATGGATGACACAGGCGTTGTTCAAGATAGGCTTACGCAGTTACTGGAACTAGAGGAAGACAAGTTCATCGCAGGATTTCATCAGTAGGTATGGAAAGAAAGAGAAAAGGCTTATCATGACATACACATCAAGAGAAAAGAATTTAAGAAGGGAGATTTGGTATTGGTATATGACATCAAGTTCATGACGGATCCAGGGAAGTTCAGGACACATTGGCTAGGACCATTTGAGGTTTCCTAGATCACAGAAGGAGGAGCTACGCAATTGAAGACCCTTAATGGAGAATGGAAAGAAGGTTTGGTAAATGGAAGCCGGTTGAAATTGTATTATGACAACCAAATACCTCGTAGCTCTCAGTAAAAGTACAAGGAAGAAGTGTCAAGGTACCAGGTGCAATTGGAACTGGGTACCAGACATAGAAAAGACAGTCTTCACAAGGAAGGGAGGGACCGAGCAGAAGGCACACGCTACCCCGCGTAGTCTAAAGTCGAAGTAAAACAAAAGGTTCAATATTGCAATGAATCGGGATGAGTCACATGTGAGTGTTGGGGGCCTGTTGTCCCTTGGATATGAAAGGAAGTGAATATCAAGGAAGAAAGGAGAAGCATGAACTACGCAGAAGATACATAAATCGAGGAAGGGTCAAAGTGGGAAAAGAAGAAGAAAAGAAGGAGAGAAGGAAGGAAAAGCTAGTCGTTGGAAGAGAAGACCGAGGAAGATAAAGAAGTAAGTAAAATGGATCATGGAAAACTTAGCAAGTGGAATAAGATATCAACTAGTTCTTTGGAGAAGCTCACAAAAAAGAAGAAAAGACAAGCTGGCAAAGACCTGAAAATGCAGGCCAAGTTGACCTAGGTTTTTGGACCTAGGGTTTTGGATCTAGGGTTTTGACACCTAAAGTTTGTTATGTAATGTATAAATAAAGTTCTAGATGACCTGGGAGGGTTCGTTCTAGGTTGGGTCATTGATACTATGGTTGTTGTTGTTCATTGCTGAGTATTTTTGTAGAGAACAATGTTGAGATTGTATTGTAGGATCTTTAGCTGGGTGCAAAGATCAACCCTGCAGTTGGGTGCACAGGGAGGGACGAGAGGAAGAGAGAGAGATCTGCAAGCTAAGTGTGTGTATAGAACTGTATGTTTTCATATAATATATCAAGAAACACAGTTATGTGGACATATCCCTAGGGAGAGGGTGAACCACATATATCTTGTTGTTCTTTGTGATTCATTATGTGTTATTTTCCATCTGTTATACTATTATTTCATTGTTGTGTTAGATCTGAGATATAACTTGTGAAGTAGGCTTAAGTGAGATAAATAATAACTAGATTGTTGTGTGTGGTTGTCCTGGATCCAATTTCATTTCCTCTGGTTGTAGACACTTGTGTCCTGCAACCCCCTATTTCCACTTCAGGTGAGACTACATCTTCTTTGCAGGTGTTGCCAAAAGGGCCAGTAGTTAGGGTTTGTTGGTGTGTTGCAAGAGTTGAACCCTGGGTCTTCCCCTGTGCCAACATGACCAATAGTGTCCAATTGCACATACATAAGCCCACTCCATCACCACATTTGATCCATTGTCACGACATCCACCACACCAACTAGCTTCTGGAAGAAAAATGGGTCTTTCTCCATGAAATACATGTCAGGTATTGTGGCAGGTAATCACACTAATATTTAAGGTATTTAAACATGTTTTGTTTCAGCTACTTTCGATTATAGAGATCATGATTGGACATTATGCCTTTGAACTTGTTTCACCTTGGTGAGTTTCATATATTTCCTAGTGGGGGGGGAACCTTTGGGAAAGGTTTGTGATTGGGGGTCCCTTTAGGGGTTCTCATTTGGTTTGGTGGTGAAGGTGTTGTTTGATGAAATGTGGCATGTTTTGAAGGAAGGAGGATTGAAGACCATCAAGAGAGGACTTGGATGAGTGACAAGTGACCTTTGGAGTCATATCCATTCATCTACTACACCAATGACTTCTTCAAAGTGCCAAAATTCCCCCTAAATGGGTTACATCACCTTATTCTAGGGTTTATTTTGTGTAAAATTGATTTTTAAAGATGGATTGTTTAATATTAATTTGTTGCAAGGGGTAAGATAAGGATTGTGGACCCCTTATATTATGTTTTACCCTTTATAAGTGGAAAAAATATGTAATATACATTTTTTATAAATAGATATCGTGAAATATCATTTTGAATTATAATTGTCCCATTGTGAAGAAATAAGGACTAAATATGTCTCTACCCTTGAAGTGTTTTTTTCTCTTATGCTATGGCATGGTGTCTCTTTGGTTGTGGAATTGATGATGATGCACTAGCTCTTGGAGGCCATTTCTAGTTACTTGTGGTGGTTTATCTTGGCATGCTATGATTTATCTTTTTCTATTTGGACTGGTAAGACATTTTACTTATTGATATCATTTGTAATTCAAGATCAAGTTTGATTTTTGCTAAGGCTAAGTAGGAATTATAAATTCATACACCCCTACTTTAGCTCCACCATAATTTTAAGCATAGAATGATTGTTTGCAAGTGATAGCTAAGGAAGTATAAGGATATACACCCCTTAGTTTAAAACCTAGCTAGGTTACTTGCCTTAGGGAATAAGAGAATTTATACCCAAAAGGAGGTAGTAGCTCTAGAGATTTACTTTTAATCCCATTAACCCATTAATCAGAGGAAATAGTCATTGCATTGCATAAATAAAATGTTGCAATGGTAAATGTGAAAAGTCGATATTTTGAAGTTCTCTCACTTGGACATTGTTCCTTGAGCCCTAGGCTATCTTGCCTCATTGAGGCATCCTTTTTCACCCACTAAAAAATTATTTTATTATAAAAATAAACTACAACCATTAGGGTTGCATAAATATAACCCTCTAACCCTAGATAACTCCTAAACTAACCCTACAAATTGGCTATAACTTTTCCCTAACAAACTACCAAGCCTAACACACTTTTTAGGCTAGTTTGAAGTGATTTTCATTGGATGAATTTTACATTATAAGGCTTGGTTTGGTACATCCATAAGGATCATAAATATCACTGAAGCGATATTTTTGTGAAAACCTTGCTTTTGTACTAAATTCTTCATCTTTCATTGATGAGTTGAACTAGTCTTCACTAGCGTGTCTCTTGCTTATTTAACTAGAATTTTAGCACTTATTTTGCAGATCTTGTTATCTATTATATTTTGATATATATCACTGATTGTTTCTGAAATTAGGGACAACAATATTAACTTTCTTGTCCAACTAACATATTACATTGTATACTTGGTTTTCATTGTTTCTAGAGAAGGAATTCTTCTCTCAGAAGGTCACTCAAAGAATTGGCAACCCTAAACCTTTCCCAAGACTCATTTCAAAGTTACATTTACCATACATAATTGAAATTTAGGGGCATCCATCCATATATCTCATTTTCCATATCAATCCCCTTTAGGGTCACTGAGATTCCACCCTTGAGGTGACTACCTCACCTCTAAAGTGATGGGAACACCTTCCTAAGGTGGTAATGGGTATTGTATATCTAAGTTGTCACCAATTGGTGGTTGGTTCATGATTTTCCCAACCTACAACTTGCATGATAACATTTTGGTGCCATTGTCGAGGAGGATTTTGAATCCTCTTCAAAACCCTAACCAAACTTTGGAAATCCAAATCCTTTTCCTTAGCTTACATGGCAACTCCACCCAAGGGATGTTCCATTTTCACCTTTTTGATGATATATTCTTAAATTTCAACTGGTGACTCCATCTTCCAAGAACCCACCTTATCCTTTTCGATCCTTTGATGAGCCTTGAGCTCATCTGGCAACTCCATTGAGATATTACCCTAAGTAATGGAACCATGGCCTCACGAGACTTACCATGGGAATTCAATAATATTTATCCCTCTTTTGATGTTCAAGATATTCTTGTATATCCAAACCATTAACAAACAGAATGGAGGGGAAATTTCTCCAAGTTTAATGGTGACCCAACCCTAGCAGTAACCCATGTCGTCAATCATATGGAGTATGCTTCAAGCCTAGATGTGCTACATGAGGATGTGTTGATGAAGATTTTTTTATCTTCATTGGAATAAACTCAAAGGAATTTGCTTGCACACTCATGTAACCCGAAGAGCATCCATTCTTATACCAAGCTCATTGAATAATTTCTCAAGCACTATCGACCAACTACCCAAAATTTACAAGACACTTTTCAACAGCTCAAAGACGTTCTTTACAGGGAAGGTTTTACTGTAGATGAGGATGAAGGAAATATTGAAGAAGATCACGATGAAGAATATCCAAATGAGACATATGATGAATATGAAGTATCTTCCCTTCCACTTGATGAGGACATCCAGATCTCTACTTCTCATGCACATCAAGAAGAGAACATGATGAGTTATAATCCTTTTGAAAATTTTGATTATGCTTTGTTCCATGACTGTGGAAATGAATAAAAGTTCCAAAATGATCTCGATGAAGTTTCTCTTGCCGAAGGCATGAACGAGACATTGTTATATGTTTTCCCTTTTGAATAAAATTAAGTTCTCCAGTCTCTTGAAGAAGTAATCATCTCCTATGATGAAGATAAATTATTGGAACAACCCTCAGATATAGTTGATGACCACATCAATGATTTCATACAGGTTAGGATATGTAGATGGGATGTGGGTTTCTTCATTTTTGATATAGATCCAATTTATGAAATTGAGGGTAGCTCTCAGGCAGAGGATGTTGAAATGTCATTTTTAAAGGACTGCTATTCATGCATGTATGATTAAGATATTTGGTATCCTAGTGATGATATGGTTATAGATTTTTTTCTGCCCCTTCAAGGATAACTTTTCTCAACATACTCAGGGTGATCTTCAGTCATCCCTTGATACATAAGTTTTTTGCGAGGATTTTAAGTCATTATGATCAGATTTTAATAGACACTAAGTCATATCCATCCTAGGTCACTTTGAGTTCCACACGACCAAAAGAAAGTACTTTCATATTGAGACTTTTGGTGGGGATTTACAAATAAAGAAGTGATGTTTCCTAAATATAAGGGAGGAATTTTTCTCTATACATGAGGTTGTGCCTTACCACATTTCCCCTTGTTTTGGAAATCAACAGGTTGTCTTTGGATCTCTTATCCTTTCTCAACCTTCAGGGAGCGGTGATTTCCTAAGTGAAGATGAAGATAAGACGTCATCTACATATGGTATCCCTCTTCAAATATGGATTGATCAGGCCTATGGCTACACTTTTAGGTAGGATGATCAGGCTGATGGTTTCTTTGTCCAGCAAGATTTCCTCCTTCCCACTCATCTCCATGAGCTTTATTTCATGATCGATTATATGTGTATTTGTACTCATGATTATTATGTTCTTGACTTATATTTGTTGTATTACATGACTAAGCACAAGGCGAGATACTTTTATGAGATGATCACCTGGTTTCACCGGTTGTATGACTTCACCTGACATCACCCATAACCTGATCTTTAGGGACCATTCCCCAGGCACAAATCTACCAGGATATTTTTTGGTTCTCATGCACTTTATGGCGAGCACATGTCCCCAAGTAAGACCCAGATGTTATCCCCATTTTGTGGGATAATTAAGGATATCATGACTTGAGGCCCTCAGGTTGCATATATGGAGTTTCAAAATACTACATGACCAACAATTTCCACTTGCACATACAAAATCTCGCTCTGTCATCACATTTGATCCATTGTCAGTGCATCCACCACACCAACTATCTTCTGTAAGCAATATGGGTCTTTCTCCATGTGGTACAAGTAAGGTATTGTGGCAAGTAATCACCCTAATATTTAAGGCATTTAAGCTTGTTGTGTTTGAGATAATTTTGATTATAGAACACATGCTTGGACATTATTCCTTTGACCTTGTTTCACCTTGGTGAGTGCCATAGATTTCCTAGTGGGTGGCCAACCTTTGGGAAATGTTTGTTAATTGGGTTATCGTACCATTCCCGACCATACTTACCACTTTTCTCTCATTACTCTCCCATCATATTATCCTCTTCTAGTCCTTTGAATTTAGTGACCCGAAAAGGACATGTACCTCATTTCATGGGAAGAGGGGGTTGAAGGCCCAAAGGTATTTTTTTTGGCTAAAAAGATAAAATCATATATATATATATATATATATATATATAGACCTTCTAGATTCTTCACCCAAGGATCCCCTGAGAAAGCAATGAAATGCTTATCTATAATAAAAGGGGGACCTACAAAAACAAAGGAATGCTTAAGGGGTTATTTGGAGGATAGGAGGTCTTATCACGAGCTGACCCATCATGATAATGGGTATTCAAAATTATGACATTACCATCATCTAGTCACCAAGACAGGGTAATGGCTCTCAGTTATAACACAACTGAGAGAAAGGGGGTCTCATCACGAGCCAACCTTCTCATTTCCATGCGGTATTTGTGAGTGACACTCTCATTATCTAGACACCATGCTAGGACAATGGCCTTCAACTCATTTCTTAAAATATGAAATAAACAAAGAATGGAAAGAAGATGGGCTTGGAAAAAGTGAATTGCAAATGAAGGTGCCACACACCCTCTACAGAGGAACCCATGAATGAGATAATACGAGCCCTTGTATGTCATGAAACTCAATGACCTATGAAGTATAAACCCCTTCCACCTCATCATCCATTGCATGACCTTGAAAGGCCATCCCCTACTTGAGGGCTTTGGTTTACCCAATAGGACTCCTATTAAACCCCTCCCATACTTAAACTTGGTCAATTGTATAGGGTTTTAAGAATTTTTTTAATTTGATGAGGTACTTTTGATGCACTTGTTTAGGTTCCTTTCTTATTAGACATGGTTTACAATTTTCATGATATCTTTGACTTGAGATATTTGGAGGGTGTTTTTGACTCTTGAAATCGTCATGAAGTCACCAACCTAGAAATAATTGCAAGGAATACACAAAATTGTATTATATATATATATATATATATACTAAATAATCTATAAGTGGGACCCCCTACAGTGTCATTAAAAGATTGAAAGAACTGTCCTTTGAAGAATATGTCACGTGGTTCTAGATGTGATTGAGAGACATGCATGTTCGATTGATACAATAAAATCCTGGTATTTACTTTTCAGTGCAGATGAATGATGACAGTTTGTATCAAATGGTGATAAAATTTACTTATGCATTTGACAATTTTGATCCTCAACACTAGATCTGGGAAACATCATCATTGAAACAAGGTTCATGGCTGCTATGTTTGAAAAACCATGGTTTCAAATAGTAAAAGGTTGTGATCTTTATTGACATGGTTATTGACTTACTAGCATCTTGCCACTCTATACATACATGTGATAAGTTATATTACCACGTTGCAACCTCTTGAAAAATATGTTGTAACTTATTTTTAAAGAGTGTTATATATATGTCTGTGCATGGTATATCACTCATATATATTTCATTAATTATATGTATATGGTTTGACACATATCATGCAATTTACAAGGATATGAGTAGCATCGACCTTGGTTGTTAGTGGTTGCAATGGCTTGAAAGTTTGTATATGGTAAGATCTGGGTAGTATTAATGCATACTAATATTAGTTTGTAGTTAATATTATGTGGTCAAAAATGGTATTAAATGTGGTGGGTGGCAACATTTGTAGTATGTGATATTGTATGACCTGGTGTACAGTTGGCATTCATCAATTTCTTGGGGTTTTTACATGGTCCTCGTTTTTTTTGAAAATTTAGTGTTGGTCGTCACCCTAGAATGACGTGACCAACAATTAATGAATTAGTTGTTTTTTGGGTCACCACCTCGAGGGTTTGGCATTCGATTCATTTGATTTTAGTTTGAAGGAAGGTTTGAGATCCGGGTTGTAACTGTTGTAATTGTTTCAAGGGAAAACAAATTTCTCACAACACTAGGTACCATGGTTTTGAATCCCTTTCATCTAATGTTGTTCTTTGCTTGATAGTTTTTTCATGGCTTTGCGAATAATATGTTTTCCTTGTTGATTGGATTGATTTCATGTTTTGTTGTTTACGTTCAGAAACTTAAAAGGTCATGCTCATGGTTAAATAGAGAAATCATACACTAATTGAGCTCGAATAGTTGGGGTTTAGAGAGTATGGTGGTTGAAGAGCTATGATCACTGGTTGTTGTGCTCTGCACAATTTTTCTTTTCATTTATACTTGAATATTAGGTATCACAAGTCTTGTCAATATACCCATGGCTACTTATGTTGTTCATTATTAAAAAACGTGGCTTGATGGTCTTGTAGCTCATGGGTTTATTTTTTTTACTAAGACTCCGCGAGCTCATGTAGAGTACGCGATGAATAATGGTTGAAAATAAAAGTTTTGATTATGTTTACTCTAGTATGAGATGGATTGGTATTCCTTCAATGCATTGGTGTGATCCCAACCAAGTTTAAAAGATATTACGGGCTTGAAACCCTCGCCACACCTAAAGTTTGTTTATTATCTCATGACCTTTCAATGCGTGGGATGCATATGTGGATTTTGTGATATACTAACCATTGTTACAAACATAAGTTTTCCAATTCAAATTTTGGTTTATTGATTGAATGTTTGTTGAGTTAATACTGTTGGTGGTGATTGAACTTAGGGTTTATAACAATTTGATATATTTTGATCATTTGGGAAGATAGTTAGTGTGATGAGGATAATTGTTTGAATAACAGATGCAATGCTTGATCTTTGTTGGGTTGAATGTTTAATGGTTTATTCGAAGCTTGAATACGGTGCACAACTTTGAAATAGATCATTTGCCGATTATAATTTTTTGCAATAGTAACATTGTGTTAGTAGAAGAAAATTGTGGTTGCGATGAAAAACTTGTGAAGATATTTTGAACAAAAATAAAGAATTAGTGACTACTAAGTAGTGACATCATAGATAAAGGATGATAAATATTTCGTAAATAAAAAAATGAATTCAAAAACATCTGGGATAACAACATAATTATTACTAAAACATTTTGCAAGTCATGGTTTGAATGAAGGGTTTGATTATGAAATAAGGGATTATGATGAGTTGCATATTTGACTTATGTGATTATATGATGGTTATAATTTTGCATATCATTTAGGATTAAAATAGATGAATGAATGAATATGAAAATGATCATAAACTCTGTAATTAATGCATGTCCATTTTACATTCCCTATCATACGTACCATTTGTTTTTCATTACAACCCCAATTCATTTTCCCAAGTACCCCTTTATTCCCATGCTTTAATTATGGTTATGTTAAGTATTGGATTGCAGAATTAATTAGATAAGGAGTGAAGTGGTCAATTTATTTGCGGTAAATGCATTTTATAGCTGAAATAAGATGATTGAAATGAGATGCACTTGATCATAATGATTTAGTGAAGTTGTCCATGGTATTGAACAATCCATTTTGCACATTCCTATTATAGTTACCATTTTATGCTCATTGCAAATCCCATCATTGAATCCCAAAACCCCTTTCAAATCCTTTTTCAAAGTGATTGCTATCTTTAAAGAAATGAATTGCATGGTGATTTCTTTCATATGTATTTTTATGAATAGAGCCATGTCTAAATTATTTTTATGAAAAGTTTTAGATGATTGATTAGTCATGATTTGGTTCTGATCTATGTATATGCATCAATATGAGGTTTTTCAATAGAGGCGTTGACATCAAAAAGGGAAATAATATAGGTAGAGGGATAGGCCCATAGAAAAGGGGTAATAAAAGGCTCAGATTCTCTATACATTTCAATGCATATACTGAAGAGTTTAATCAATTGTTGCAGACATATTTCCTCAACTTGGATGGCCAACAAGCTTATAGACCTCCACCTATCCCTGAGAATCCTCGTCCAAGCATTAGCATTTGAGTCTCAAATCATAATTTTGATCCTTTAGTTAGGCCAAAACGAGATGGATGGAAATGTTTTTCACACCCTGCTTCTAGACAATCACAAGGTTGGTTGAACATTGATCATATTCAACAACCTCCTTTCCATGCTTGGCCTACTGGCCCATTAACAACACCACCTCTTTTGCATCCAAACCTACAGCCTATATCCCAAGATTCACATGCCCAAAATGCCAAGGACAAAATTAATGAGATTGAGGATAGCCCAGAGAAAGAGAAAGTAGCATCATCTAAGCCAAAGTAATCACAGGAGTAATCACATTCAATCACCTCGCACATGTAGTGAAATGATGATAAATCTACTAAGGCAGGTTCATCAATTGGAAGAAATGAAGGGGTTGAAATCAACCATAGAAGGAGAGGTAAAACCTCTCAAAACAAATATGGTTTTTCATGATTTTGTTGGTTTATTTCAACATCTATGTATAGACTTATTTTCACTTTATTTTGGAGATCATGTTATTTAGGAGAACTCATACTTTTTACAGCTTTATATTGGACAAGTGTATTTTTTTTACGCTGCATGTTTTGGACAGATTTATATAATGGTTAAATGTTGATAAATTTAGTGGTTTTCACATGGAGAAACAAGGGGATTCTTATATACATGAAAATGGCATGGTTTTCCATCTTATGCATGAAAATGACATGGATTGTATGATGTGGAAAGTTGATGTGTCTTGTATTTAAGGAGGAAATGGTTCATTAATTTGTTAAAATGAAATAGGGGTTCCCCACTTATTAGTATTATTTAGTACCCTTATCATATTATTATTATTATTATTTAATTTATTTACTTGAAAACTCTCCTATTAAATAACTACTTGTTAGTTAGTGAGTTAACTAAAAGTGGTTGAATGATTCAACTACCCTGGAGATATTTAAAGGAGTAAGTTGGAAAAAGTAAGAGGGAGAGAACACATTGCTCTAATAAGGTTTTCTCTGAATAACAAGTGATATTTCATTACTACTTCATTAATTTTCTGATTTCTAAAGCTAAGGGACTTCTATGATAACAGGGTTTGTCGAAGGTTACGATAAGCAAGACCAAGAGGCATTGATTTCTAATATGCTTCCATGTTGATTATCTGTTTGATAGTCTGTATATTTCTCTTAGTTTCTGGATTAGTTTTCAGTACTGATTAGAATTCTTGTGCATATTCATGTTAGAGGCAAACTATGGCAGTAGGATTATTAGTCTTGGTTTTATTTGAAGTCATCAATGGTCTATGTGTGTGTTACCTTAGGCTTCTATACTTTCTCCTAGTCCATACATTTGAAGTATGTGAAGTGTATTGGTTGATTTCAGAATGAATGAATAAAATATTGGATGGTTTTGCGACTCATCGTGGTCTTTCTTGATTATATCAAATTTATATTATTTTGCTTCATGTTTAAAAATTGTTATATAAAATCATAATTTTTTTTATTTCACTTTGATAAAGAATAAAAAATTAGCAAATGGTCTCTGAGATTTATAACTTAGAGGTTAATTGAATCTATAATAAGGCTTTAAACTAGGGTAATAATCCCTCCTATCTTGTTCGAGCTAGGAAATATTCGAAAAATGTTGTGAAGAGAACTTCCATATATTTTACTCAACATATTTTTTGGTGACCATACTAGGGATGAAAGACTCCATTTTCATTTCCCTAGTTTGTATTTTTTGTACACTTGTAAATTTATTGTTTATATTAACTGCTTTAATTTTTGGTTTCAGTCTGTTTATAGCTTGCATGTTTCTTTTCATACTTTTCTTTTGACTGATGAATGTGCCCATTCAAATACAACCAAACTTAGGTGATGGTCTATAGGATCAAAACAACAATACCCTAACCTTGTACAATCTCATTCTTGATACTTCCAACAACCGTGTTGAATTGAATCGTTCTCAGGAAGTGGTATCTGAAGAAAACCGAATTAGGGAATAGTGGGATTCCCACCAGAGGATGATTAGAAACCATCCTCGTCATTAATTGTCTATCATGATCATTCCTACCCCTAATAAACCTAACATTCTTGAAGACCCTGTCAACCAAAATAATGTCTCATTCACCTCATTCTAAAAAATCCTCAGACATTCTCATACTAGGGTTGAGTTACATCGATATTGGGAATTTATTGTTGTTGAATTATGTTCCAACAAGATTTGGATGAACAAAGGAGACTATGCCTTGACGAACTTCGACATTAGCACATCTTATGTCGTCTTCCTCCCATATATATCGATGAATATGAATTCAATCACCTGACTTTCCTCTCATTCCCAAAGTAGGAAGGAAAAAAGTTTTTCTACAAGGACAACAACCTAATCTCCATCGGTCCTTATCTGATTCGGCTAGTTCCTAAACCTATCAAAATCCTTACGTGTTCAAAATATCTGGAATTGGTAGTGGAATAGGTAGTAGTGGCTCTCGAGGTGGCTCTAACAGCTCATCATTCGTCCTCACAACCATTTTACTCGACTTCAATCGGGAGTATCTATAGCCCTATGATTCATGTCCAATATACCACAAACCCATCCAAGATCACTAAAAAATGTGGCTTATTTCAATTTGAGGAATATGCAACTACTACTCCATGGCATGTTTCTTATCCCTTAAATCTTGCACCAACAACCAATCCTTTGCCCAAATTCAAAGATCATTTTCCCAATTTCTCAGGAAACGGTACTATCTCCACGGATGAGCATTTGATTACTTTCTCGAATTATTTTCATAACATTGGTGTGAATGACAACGACAACTGCATGTGTCTATTTTTCAATTCTTTAGAAGGAAAAGTTGTGGCTGATTTATTTGACTTGCCTTCAAAAATATTATCCACCTGGGATGAGTTGGTCTATTGGTTCAAGTCCACTTTTGGACAATACAAGAGTTTAGTTGATTGATTGAAGGAATATAACAACATTACCTATAACAAAGGTGAAACCATTAAGGTTTTTAATCTTCGCTTCACCAAGTTGTATAATCAAATCCTTGAACTCACTAGCAAATTTGGGTCATTTTGCGATGGCTATTTCAATGCTCTTGCGATGTTATGTCGTGGATATTGCGACAAATCTTGAGTCTCTCAAATGTCATATCCTGGAATGTGGCAATTTCAATGAACTTGAATTAACGTCGCAAGCGCGACGACCGTAGGGAACTTCTCACAATTGCAACAAAAAATGAAATATCGTCACCAATACGACAATATAGGAAAACTAATTGAAACCAACTATTCGTCGCAATTGCGACGACAATTTTTCGTGGTCTATATAGCAAATTCGTCGCGGGATTTTTTATTGTCGTCGAAATTGCGACAACAACTTTTCTTGGTTTATATAGCAATTTCGTCGTAGGATTATTATTGTCGTCACAATTGCGACGAAAATTTTTCTTGATTTATATAGAAAATTTGTCGTAGGAATTTTTATTATCATTGACATTGTGATGACATCTTCGTCACAGGATTATTATTGGCATCACAATTGCGAGGACATTTTTTCTTGATTTATATAGAAAAATTGTGCAGGAATTTTTATTGTCATCAAAATTGTGATGACATCTTTTCTTGTTTTATATAGAAAATTCATCGCAAGATTATTATTTTCATCGCAATTGCGACGAAAACTTTTCTTGATTTATATAGAAATTTTTTTGCATGAATTTTAATTGTCGTTGATATTGTGACAAAAATTATTTATTAAAAAAGAAATTAAAAATTTATTTTTGGGCTAATTGTATGCTCACAATATTGAAGATATATATTCTCTTAATGTATATCTATGTGCATAAGTGTATTTATTACTGACATAATGTTTTTCAAGACAATTCATGAATGTTACATTAACATTCATTTTCTATAAGATCCTAAAATATTCATGCTCAAGTACCAAAGGGACATAAGTGTACAATTCATGAATGCTACATTAACATGCATTTTCTATAAGATCCTAAAATATTCATCCTCCAGTACCAAAGGGAAATAAATGTAATGAATGTTCACTAAACTACTCCTCTCAACAAAGAACTATGATAATCCTCCAAAGAAACCATATTTCCATATGCATTCAATATGTTGATTAAGTTGATTCCATAAAATTGGTAGCAAGTAGCATTAACATGGAGCTTTCCTATTTCTCATTGCATTGACTACACTTTAGGGAATTAACTTGGTGGTAGCTTGGAATTAACCATGAGGTTTTTGGTTTCATGTTTATCATTTCTTTGTTCAAGAGTTTATCATGTAATTACAATAATGATCTAAGGAAACCACCATTCTAGAAAAAAAATCACAATTGACAAGTTGTGTTAGCTATAAGTAACCATGGATGTATGTGTGCAAAAGAATAATGATATCATTGAGTGGAACATAATTTTGGACCAACATATTTTTTACAATATTTGCTACACAAGGCTTTCATAATTTTAGGTGGAAATTGCGTATTATCATTACCATATTAATAACTATCAATAGAAAACAATGACATTATTTATATATGTATCCCTCTTTCGATACTAAAAGTTTATCTATGACGAATATCTCTTGAAATTATCTCTAACATTTCATATTATAATTGTACACCTACTAAAATGAAGCTATATATTTTCTTTATGTATAGTTGTATTCTAACATGTTTATTTATGAGAATATCCAACCATGCTACAATAACATCGGTTTTCTACAAGATCTTTACATGTTCACTTTCAAGTAAGTACAAGGCAATAACTATATGGTGATCTACTAAAATACTTATATCACACAAAGAAAAAGAAGTATGCTATTTTTTTCAAAGTAGACATACGTTTTTTTTTTTTTTTTTTAACTTTTATAGACATAAACCAATACGCTTCTAGCCATATAAGATTTCATACCAAACAAAACCTATAAGTAGAAGGAAATAACTATAAAATACATTCACTAAACTACTTCTCTCACAAAAATAAAAAGAACCACTTTCTTTTGTCAAAGTAGACTAGATATGGGATTTAATTTGCATAGAGATAAATCCATACACATATGGGCACATAGGATTTGATACCAATGAAAATATATAAACAAAAGGCTTAACTATAAATATGGATGACTCAACTATAATATTGACATAATTCAAAACAATTATGGTATTTCTTCAAAATAGTAATATAGCTTCAATGTAGAATAAAGTGAACTTTTTTCAATACAAACATGTCATGGTCGCCAAAATCCCAATGCAAATAGAAACAAGGGGGAGAACACCATGAATAAAAATGGTTATTGGGATTGACATCATTGGGATCAAATTCTATAGGAGTCCATGAAATTCAACTAACTCTATAAGAAGGTAAACATGAATATCCACTAGATTTGATAGGAATCTTTGTAATTTTACTAAGTCTAGGTTCTATAATTTTGGTAGAAGCATAGGAAAATCTAGTTAACACTGGGTACCTTGAAAAATAGCAACCATGTCTTAATAAAAATAAAGGGAACTAGTAAGGTTGAATCAAAGTTCATGATAAATGTATATCATAATACCATGTGTATTGATTCTATAAGGACCATCCACTAAATTGATTCTCTTCCATAGGTAAAAGTATCTATGGATGTTAAATCAAAGAAAAATTAGGAAATAGGCATTCTCATTATCAATTTGGCAAACTATCTAACAAGTGTTGGGTATGTGTTATATTATTTGCATGTGTGTGTGGGCGCGTCAGATTCGACAACTGCATCTGATGATCCCTCTAGTAGCGCCCTTTGTGTCATGTGAACTAGGCGCTTTCCTAGGGGGGTTGTTATAACCCTAAAATGCACCACACAGGCTTACCTGGCATCAAGCCAACTTATGCCTCTTCCTAGCCAAAGCCATGCTGAACAAAACCTCAAAAAACCACTTAAATCAAGCAACCCACGCCCTAACCTCTCACTGGGCGCGTTGGACCGCTTGCTGACCTTATACTGAGCGCGGGTGACCGCGGGCTAACCCACTACAGCCCGCGGTTACCTAACAAAGCAAAAAATCAGGAAAGTTTCCGTCGGGACGAAGAGATTTTTGTCAGTTAACTGGAACTCCCAGCCATGCATGGTCGAGAGTTCTCCTAAAACCCTAGCTCCTTCTAGCCTATAAAAGGAGGGGTAGGGATACTATTCAAAGGAGGAAAAATCATAGCAAAGAAACTCTGCCAAAATAGCCAAGTCCATTATTGTCCCAACCCTTTAGCTTTTCCTCAAGCTTTAGGAGAATTCAAGCAAAGCAGTTGGAGGACAAGGAAGAGGAGGAGCCCAGGATCAGGATCGAGGAGCGGTGGCCGGTCTCAAAATCATTGTAAGTTGGTTCATATTTGAGATCAATAAAAAAGATGTTTTTCTCGTCCCAAATACATGAGTCTCATCTATGTTATTTGATTTATGTTTTATCTCTAACCCCCTAGTATATTAGTAGCATGCATGCGTAGTTTTGTCTTGATTACAGGAAGCTTTGTGGAAGGAGCAGCAGCAGCAAGGAGATGAAATCTCAACGGAGGATCTACTTCAACCGTCGATAAAAAGGTTAGTTGATTCTTCCCA
The DNA here is from genome assembly GCA_009831015.1 of Picea engelmannii. NCBI lineage: Eukaryota > Viridiplantae > Streptophyta > Pinopsida > Pinales > Pinaceae > Picea > Picea engelmannii. The sequence continues at coordinate 483,501 of ML795354.1, forward strand.
TGTTTGCCTGAGAAAAAGGGTTGTAGATTTGGGTAGGAGGTTAAAAGTTATTCTTGAAGGGTCATGATCTGCGTACAAGTTTAAAGCCCTAGCTTGTTAGTCCATAGGGTAGAATACCCCACAACAGAATTGGCGACTCCACTGGGGATATTTTACTCTTAGGGTTTTCGGATTTGGTTAAAGATCTTTTGGGTAGTTTAAAGAAGTTCAATTTATGTTTCTTTGTTTATTTTGTTGCCTGTTAGGTCAATGCTAGCAGGGAACCTGGTTATCAATACCAATTTTCCTTGACTGACGCTCGACATCCATTCTCGGGACACACAGAGGTACCCACGGCCTGCAGAAGCCCTGCCCGCGGGTAACCCGCGCCCTAACCTTATACAGCCCACGGTTGACCACTTGTTGTAGTGGTTTCAGTAGCGTGTAGAGCCCAGGAAGCTTAAGAGGTAGTCTCCTCTTCCCTGTCAGAAGTTTATCTTCTCAGGGGGCTTTCTGGATCCTGTCTGGGTTCTGATTTGTTTATTGTCTTGCTTTCATTCTGCCTTGTGGTTTTGGTTATACTTAGCATTTGTTTTCTTTTTTGCAAATTTTTCATTTTTTGTTGAAGTGCCAGCATCCAAGCCTTTCAGAGACCCTGGTTGTCAATACCAGAGGCCTTTTTCAGGTCTGGGCTGCCTGTGTTTAATTTTTTCTCAGATTTTATACATATCCACGGGCTTCTTCAGTTCTGAGCGCGGGTACCCACGTTCTGTTGTAGCTCAGCTCGTGGGTGACCGCGTGCTGTCTCGGTGACAGTCGTGGGTCTGTCTGGTTTCTTTTCAGCCTGGGTGGTGCAGTTATCCCCTCCTGTAGTGAGAAGTGCTCCTGACAGGGTTTGGAGTCTGTGGCTGCACAGTCAGCAGGTTAGGGCATCTTATCCTTAGCATGTGTTGGTTAGTTGACGTTTTGATAGAAAAGACAAAAGAGAAAAAATATTTGTTTTATGGTTTTTAGGCAAGTGTTAGAATTGGTGCTGTTGAGATTGCTTTATTGCATTTTTGTGCTCTGATTCTGTTTGCAATCTACGCTTTAAGCCAGAGTTTTCTTTTTACTCTCTTGGTTTTGATCTTGTCATCATTTTTCCTTGTTGTGTTATTTTGCAACGAATTAAAAAAACAATTTCTTGGTTCATTTTCTTCTTGGTTTGAAGATTGAGTTGTTGCATCAGTAGCTAGGAAAGAAGTCTTTTTGCATAAGTTTTTGCAGTGCATGTCAAGTATAAGTAGCTCGCAGATCTGAGTGAAAGTCCTTTGTATTTACAGCATGAAATCTTAGTAAATTTGAAAAAGAAAAGAAGTCTTTCATTGAAAAGTTGTTGGTTTTGCATTTTAGAAAAAGTTTGTTTCCAAGCATTTTTGTTCATCTTGCTTTGAGTCTTTTTACACATCATCAGTTTCACTTTCGCACCTTGTGACTTAAAGAATCCCATTAAAATCAACGCCAAATAAAATCAAGTAGACTTTTCTGTTTGTAGGGTGCATACACTAGCTCAGGAATAGGGCCTTGGAATAGGTTGGAGAGTAAATTCTCTAAGGCCACTCAAACCAAACATTGGAGTCTGTCAATAGGGAGTGTAGAAGTCCAGTTACGGAAATTTATTCAGGACCCCCCTCTAACACAGGGGCTAAACACGAGGTCACGTAAAGAAAGGTAGCGGAGATAACCCGTCCAAAGCTAGACCGAGCGTTGTGGAGAACACATATAGAGGATCTGTTAAGGGATTTCGTCGTTAGTATTTGCCACGGAGCTTCGTGGGTATCGAATCCGTTCGAGGTCCTCAGTCGTCTTCCGGAACACTTGCTCTCAATACCCTTGACAGGTTTCGGGCTTGATACCCTGCTCATTGTGGTCTACCCGACTGCTGACTGTACTCGCCTGATAGTTGTTCACGTGCTGACAAACTAGTTGCCAATCTTTTCTAGGGACATACATAGGTGACTGCGGGGGTATACCGTGGTACCTAGAACGGACATCAGACCAATGCTTTGCAGAGTAGACCTGGAGGGTGCTTCCGTATTCGAGTTGCACTTGCACCGGTGAGGTACTCTAGTGTTGGTTGTTGTAACTGTTCTTCCTACTAGTCTTAGCGCTTGCTTGATTTATCTTTTAGGGGATTTATTTTAGTGCGTGTTACTGTTTGTTCGTGTAGAATACCTTAGCGTGTCATGAATCTTCTCACACAGTGGAGGATTCAGAGCTCCGTCGGTCACGAAGGCTTCTGGGTCTGTCGCCGGTTATACTGGAGCCACCCCCGCCACCATTGAGGCGAAAGCTGGACCATCAAGGGTCCTTCGAAGCAAACGGGGCTTTCGATCCCGAAAAACCCCCCGAGGAATCGACCACCAATCTTGGATTGGTTGAAACCTCAAACACTGATATCTGGACACCGGTTATCGTACCAGTCTGATTTACTGAATTCTTGCCAGGGCCTCATACTGCTATGGCAACAAACGCTGCAACTTCCTCTGGGAACTCTTCCGTTCCCATCACTGTTGCTACCACAGGAGAAGCATCTCCTAACTTACCGTCGGCAGTCAGGACCAACATGGCTCCGGCCAAAACTTCGTCGCAAAGTGGACCGACCCCATCTATCGTGGTGGCCACAAATCCCTTCACATCTAGTGCGATAGGCGCTCCGTTTTCATACGGTATGCCTAGTTCAGAAACGAGTCCTGCACTCACACACTCCACTTTACAGACTTTGGGTCTGGGGGAAGGGAGCTCTAACGCTCCTCTGCAAGGTCAACTTGGGGGCATTCCTGTCCCTTTAAATGGTTTTCCTCACGCTGGAGGTCATATTCCTCCTTCGTCCCCGTCACTCGGTGGTCCGTATCAGCAGACCGCCGGGCAGCCCACACACACAGGTTCACTTGGAGCCGGGAGTCAAGGACAACCTGCGCAAAATTTTCCGGTAGGTGCGTCACCGTTTGTTTGGAACGGGACGTTTGGTAACAACACGCTCACCCCCACTGCTTTCCCATCTAGGGGCACCCCCATTTTTGGACAGTCTAATCCGGCACAGGGTACTATTCCTACGCCGGGGGCACATATACCAGGACCTTGGAACTCAGGACAAGGATCCGCTCCCACCGCGGGAATGCCGTTATGGGGTAATGCTTTCCACAATCAATGGAACCTTGGACAAACTACTATGCCTCTCCCAACCGGACCGGCATGGAGTAATCCTTCCCAAAGTCCATCAAACATGATGAATTCCCAACATCCTATGTCCTTCATGGAGAATCAACCAATGATGTCCCCGCAAATGCAAAACCCTTACGCTGGTTAGGGCCACGGCTTCTACCAAAACCCGGGCCAGCAACCAAACTTTTCCTGGAAACCTGGTGCCAGTCAAACCCCAGGAACCTTTTATCCCGGCTATCAGAAGCAACCCAAACTACCTTTCTTGGCAACGCTACACTTGCCGGATTTAACACAGTTGTTGAATGATCCTATCTATCACGATCCGTGTTGGCCTCCTATGCCGACGAAGTTGCCTTCGGACATCCCAAAGTTCGAAGACAAGCCTAATGAATATCCAGGTGATCACGTGACCACTTTCCACTTATGGTGTTCATCTAACTCACTGAAAGATGACTCCGTCTAGTTGCGATTGTTTCAACGCACTCTTATTGGGAGTGCCGCGAAATGGTACATAGAGCTTGACCGCTCACGATATTCATTTTTTGGCGAACTAGCTATGACTTTCCTTAACCATTTCTAGTTACCTGTGAGATACGACGTTGGCACCGAGTTGCTAGCCAGTTTCGAGCAGACGTCAGCGGACCATATCTCGGATCATATTCGAGAGTGGTGACGTCGAAAGAGTCTTATCAAGGTACCCGTCCCACCAACATTCCTGCTAGAGTGGTTCCTTAAGTCTTTAGTTCCGCAGTTATTCAAAGACGTCGCAACTTCCGGGGTTTTCTCAGAGGAAGAAGCCATCATGAGAGCTCAACAGTTTGAGCTTATCTATTCTCAGTCTGGTCTATTGTACAACATCCTGCCGGATGCACCACGATTGATTCTAGACAAAACCAGACAGAGAGCCGGACCACATGCCGATGGTATTGTTGGTTCGGCACAAACCAAGCCCGTTGAGCAATTGACAAAACAATTGCAGCATTTATCTATACAACACTCAGCGGCCAGCTAGACTACTGCTTTGGCTGCTCCTCCTACTCAAATGTCGGAAGTACACTCCGTACAGACGACCAACCCAAAAGGCAACCAGCAGCCCGAGGGGAAGAAAAAACAACGCAAGAAGAGTAAGGGGGATAAAAAACCAAATGATAAGGCTGGTGAGGGCACCACAGAAAAGAGAAAGGCGAGGTATCCGTGCAATCTATGTGCGGAAGACTACCCAACTCACCTATGCCCTCGACTTCCAGAGGCCCAGAAGTTTGTCACACAGCACCAGCAAGCCGTGTTGACTAACCCTTTTCAGCATGGGCAGAATTTAACTCAAGCCTCTGCGAGTGGTGAAGGGGGCAGCCATGAAAACTGCCCTCCCCCAAACAATTCATCTTCC